>CM076571.1:103234531-103813641 GCA_034641835.2 Pinus albicaulis
AGAAAAGTATGAACAACCTGTAGCATATTTCAGTAAAGTGCTCCAAGATGTAGAATTGAAATATAATATATTGGAGAAACAAGTATATGCTCTGGTGAAAGCATTGAAAGCATTCAGAACCTATATCCTTCATTCTCAAATCTTGGCATACGTTCCTAATTCCGCTGTAAAGGATGTCTTAGTACAGAGCGATGTAGAAGGAAAAAGGGGAAAATGGATTGCTAAAATCCAAGAATACGACCTAGATGTCAAACCAACCAAATTGGTCAGAGGACTAGGATTGGCCAAATTATTAGCAGAGTCAAATTTCCAAGCATTGGGAATTAATTTGTTGGCCCCTGTAGAAGAAGTCAGTGGAGCAACAGGTGATAATCAGCCAAATCCAACAATTAAATATAAATTTTTACCACCAATAAAGATATTGTTCATTATTTATGCTTATTCTTTGCTCCTCTCAACGTATATGTTTTAATATATTTTAAAACTACGTCCAACCTTATGTCACAGCTTATGCGGTGCCAGTTGGAAAGATCTCGTTATGTTGGTTGCATGAGAGATAAGTTCGTAAGTAATCAAATAATAGTCCTTTAATGTCGTTGCAAACAAATGGAAGGCAACTCGCTGCAAGTTTTTAAATCAAGTTTCTATTGGCCATCCTGGGGAATACCATGTTGAAAACAAGAAGTTTTCAAAAATTCCAAAGTACTGCAAAAGTGAGTCTTTGTTGATTCCCTGCCAACAGACCTGTGACAATGGGGATTGGATTTCATTGGAGAAGTCAATCCACCATCCAGTGGGCAATTTAAGTAGATTCTTACTGCTACAGATTATTTTACAAAATGGGTGGAGGCAATCCCTACCAGGAAGGCAAATGATTTAAGGAAACATGAAGTTTCTGAATAAAATAGCCTTAGCAACGTGAGAGTGTTCAGAAATGCAGAAGATGAGTAATGCCCAAGCTGCCTCACCAGTTTGTTACCTTCATGATTGATAAAACAAGAGAGCTGTCTTATTTGTTCAAGCATCCATATGTATTGTGATTGCTAATCTTCTAACAAAACATTGGTAAGAATTCTGAAGAAGACAATAAATGAAAATCAAAAGAACTGGGATTCAAAGCTAGTTTTTGCACTATGGGCAACAAGGATGACCACTAGAAGATCCACTGGTAAGTCTCCTTATGAGCTAGTATATGGGACTCACGCATTGTTTCCCACCCATTTGGTGAAGCCTGTGATCTCTTTTCTTCAAGATTCTCAAGAGGAACCTAATGCCATGATTAGGAGAATGAATAATGTAATGGAGCTAAGTGAAAACAGAGATAAAGTTCGGGAGAATTTGCTTGCTTATCAACAGAAAATGAAGACCATATTTGACAGGAAAGCAAAGGAGATCATGTTTCAGAAGGGAGACCTGGTATTGAGGTGGGATACCCGAAGAGAAGACAAAGGGAAACACGGCAAATTTGATCCCTTGTGGTATGGTCTGTTCAAAATCAATGAAGTCAGGATGAATAACACTTTCATGCTGGAAAATCTTGAAGGAGAAATACTAGATATACCTGTGAATGGGCAATATCTAAAGCATTATTTCCGGCATTAAGAGCTATTACATCATCATTGTATATATCCGGTGTGACCATTGTAAATTTTCCACCAAGCAATGTTTGACTCCATGCCCGAATTGAAGGCACTGATCTGCGGGTTCTTAGTGTTTCGTGGCAAAAACATTATCCCCAGGTGGAGCCAGATGTTGTGGATCATCTGCATATCCTTTTTCTTTAATTTTATTTTTAAAGTCAAAAATCAAAAAATCTGAAATTCTGAAAAGGCATATTTTATGGTATAATGTTTTTATACTATAACACAGAAAAAGAAAGAAGAAATGTTTTTCCAAAAAGTGTATCATTAAGTTTTATTTGGATGTATGTTATAAGTCTCGTGTTTAAGCCGCGAGCAAGTTTCCAAGCGGAAAAAGCACGCCTTGAAGATTAAACTCTGAAGTTGAATTGTGGAGGTGCGAAAAGCTCTAGATTTAATGAATCATGAACCCCCGCAGTTGACCCGTTTGACTGCGGGTAAGTGATGATCGACGGTGTGGATGCATTGCGGGGGTGTCCGTCCGAAGTCTGTCGCCGTACTCCAAGAACCCCCCGCAATGACGTCATGAGGTGACATGGAAGGCAGCTGTAATTCATAACAATGGCTTTACATGTCATCCAGGGCATTTCATTCGAAGTTTGTGTAGCTGTTAAATGGTTTTTCATCCCGTTTTGAAAACTATTTGTGTTCTGTTTCCTTTTGAGCAGTGTCATCGCCACTTTCCCGTGTTCTACTACTCCCGTTGTCTGATCAGTCATGGCCAAACGAATTATCCACATTCCATTCATGGACGGTGAAAAAGACGTCTAGGATACCTTGTCTTCTGTCAACCATCCCTTATTGTATCATCAAGTGACCCTAAACGCTGAGAAATCCCCAGTATTTTCCGCCATGAAAAATTTCGATGTCTTGTCTGCCTGTATTCCAAAAGCCCACTTCTTTCCCGAGTTTATCTCATGGCTGGTCTCTTCAATGTACCCTGGTAACTGTTTCATAATGAACTGGCAGGGAGAAAATGTTCTGCAGGTATCGACGCAATTAATTCGCCAAGCATTGTGCTTTCCCGAAAATGTGTCACCACTGCAATTCTCCGAGGATTCATTGGCTCGTTATTTCGAGGACCTTTCAAATGAAGAATTTAGTCAATGTATGTCGTACTTGAGATCAAATTCAGAGAAAGCTCAACTAGAAGGAGAAGAGTTTAGTTTGGAAGTGTTCGATGCTAAGTATAGACCAATTCTAAGTTGCATTGCAGAGATTTTGGGTAAAGACAATGCCCATACAGTTGATAAATCAGTCTTGGGAATGTTCACGCTGATGATGAAACCAGGGGTTGTTCTCGACATTCCATCCTTTTGGCAGGAGATTGTAAATTCTCAGTTGATGGCCGTTCCACTTACAGGTTTCTTTAAATTCCCGTCATTTATTGTTTACTTATTTTTATATCAGAATGTTGAAGAATTCATGAGCTTGGGATTGAATATAGTTGATGTCAATAAGCAAAAAAAATCAGTTTTATTCTGGACTGACATGACTAGAAAATAAGGAAATGAAGCAGGGCTATTTGAGTTTGCTAGTCATTATATGTCTATTGCTTATAAAATTTTGAATGGAGTTCCGCCTCCATGTTTTTTACCAAAAGCCCGGGAGTTCCTACAGCTAGGACCCAATTGCAGATTCAGAGATTGGTTTGTGTTTGAAGAGTATTAAGAGATAAGGTTGTATGGAGCTAGCATCGAGCCCTATAGGCTCCCAATTTTTGTACCCATGCGGCTTTTTGACTTGGAATTCATAAGACAGAGCCTTAATGTGGATCAGATGCACTTTCTTCCCATGAAGAAAGGTCTAATGTATAAATTTCCCATGAGTATAGGACCTTTTGTGGCGAATACAAGGCAAGATTTTGATGAGGTTTCCAAAATGTTGGAAGAGACACATTTGCTACTAGGAGAAAAATGGTCATATGATCCGCATGGGGTGATTTCCCAGAGAAGAATTGAGAATGGATATTTTGTGTTTTCTCATGTAAGCAGACCTGATCAGGAGAAGCTGGCAAACCCAGGCGAATTAGATACATCAAAAATGAACATTCAAACACCTGTTATAACTGAAAGGGAAAATAAAAGAGGTAGGGATGATGTTGTTGAAGTAGATGATGAAGAGCCCAGGGAAGAAAAGAGAACCAAATTGGCTGAAGATCATTCTTCCAACTTGCCTGGTTTTACCTTTCATATCAATGAAGAACAAAATGTCCCCTCTTCTCCTAGAGGACATGAACTTTACTCAGAGAAGATACCTTCAGTCAAACAAATATTTACATATATTGAAGAAAGAAATCAGAGGATAAAAGCTAATGTAGAAGCTCAGGCAGAGCATCACATAGCTGCTGATCAGACCAGGTTATTGACTATAATGGACCTTGAAAAGGATCAATTTAGGATGGCTCTGACACATCCAACTGGGATGTCCCTTGGGTCCTCGAGCAGTTTTAATGAAGTAAACATAACTATGGATGTTAAAAAGATCCCACTGTGGGATAAAATGAATCTTCATATGCAAAATGGACAGTTAATTGTAAATGATTTAACCAAGACTAATGCCACATCAGTTAAGGATGAGAACATGGTTGCAAAAGTTATTAAACAGTTCAAGATGGAGAAGGCTAATTCAAGGGCCTTATCAATTAAAAATGAAGAATTGAAGAAGATCATTATGAAAATTGGTGTAGATACTAATGATAAAGCTGTGATTCAAAAGCTCATGAAAAGTGCACAAATAGAGATATCCTCATTGAGAAAAAAGCTAAAGTTACCAGCTGCAAAGCATTCAATGGCTGCAGAAGTAGCAGAGGTAGAAAAAGAGAAAGAAGAATTGCATCAGCAATTTTTGCAGAAGGAGGAAGAATTGACTAAAGTGAAGCAGACTGCTATTTCATTACAAAAACATATTGAAAATCACACTTGTACTTTTTTTTTCCCTACAGGTGATGCAGATCCTCAAGCACAAATTGTGCATCTCAGTACATAATTGAAGATAAAGTGGATGACAATAAGAAGAAATTACAAAAGGCTGAGGATGAAATTAAAGATCTCAAAGAGAAGTTAAAAGGTAATATCTCACTCATAAAAGCTAAAGATATCATTTGGAGTGAGATTATTTCAGAAATGAAGTCAAACTGGAATTCCCTGAATATAGTTGCTAAAGAGAAAGGCCTCATCTTAGAACATGAAGAGGAGATATTATCTGAAAAACGGACAGCCATGAAAAGAGAAAATTGGGCTAGGAAGTTTATAAATTTTATCAATTCCAAATCAGATGAAGAATTAGAAGATATTGGAATACAAGACAAATATTTTTATGCGGAGGAAGTTAATAAGATGATAGTTAAGAATGATCTTTGGAAGGTTGCAGAGAAAAGGTTACTGGGAATCAAGGAGTCTGTAAAGAAGTTTGATATATCATTTGACAAATTGACCAGAACAGGTTTACCTTCATGCTGGACTGAGAAAGGAAATATCATGTCATGGAAGTTTTATGAAGATTAGTTGACATTAGCAAAAAGTAAGGCAGATAATAGGCACGAAAAGACACAGATCTTAAAAGGAGAAAATGTGTTTAACTTCTTACATAGGAATTTCAATTTACTATGGATGGTGAAGAATCTCTTTATAGGAAATCCTACACACAGTCAAATTGTGGCATTCACGATAGAATATCAAAGTTTCAAAAATTCCTCAACAACTCAAAATGAGCTGTGGAAGAAGTGCAATAAATTTTCAATGGACTCAACAAAAGAGGTCTCAACGGCTCAACCAAAAGTAGCCGTTGATTCAACAACCACTTCAGGAGCAGTTGTTCTCACAGATTAGAAGTTTTCAAATTCTCATTATATTATTTCTCAAAATCATGTAAATGTAATAGAACCTTTTTTGAGGCATGCCCCTCCGTAACAGTCAGTAGTTTAAGTAGTTAGAATTAGTTAGGGCAGTTAGAATCAGTTTCATTGCTGGAAACTGTCTTGTGATATTGTATTTAAAGACACTTAGAGAAAGATGTGAAGTTGTCCGGTTTTTTGAACCTTGAAGCAAAATTTTGTACTTGAGAATACTGAATCAATGAAGGAGTTTTACAAGTTTCTATCATTCTATCTATGCTGAATAGTTTTCCAGTTCTCATTATGTTTTCATGTATGTGAATAAAATAGAGTAATTTTAGCTGCGGGTCTCTTTATACAGGTGTATTTAAGAGTTAAACAAACCTTAATGGGCGTTCCTCTATTTTAAATTTATCATTACTTATTTCTTCGGGATTTTATAATGATAGATTCTGTTTCAAACAGCATATCAAATTGAAATCCTTCTCTTTCCTGTTTCTTCTGTTCATTCACTTCAGCATAAGAAGAATATGGCATTGCAGAACATTGCATGGGTTTGATATTTAAAGATTATATAATTAATGTTTGAAGGTTATAAAACAGAGACAGCTATACATATTTTTGTGACATAATTAAATAATGTCTTGAGCACAAATTCCTTTACACAGCAAAAAATTGTTTCTTGAGGTACAACATTAATTGGCGTCGTTGCCGGGGACGAAGATTCGAAGGTTTTCCCTGGGTTTTGTTTTATATTTCCTCTGGTTGTTCATAGAGGAGGAAATAATAAGCTGTGTTCATTTGAAAATCGCTCTGGCTCCCAAGAAACCTCGCACGAGGTCGGATACCTCACAACAAAAAGCTCCTATTTTGTCTGATCCTGAGAAGCTTGTTTCCAAGAAGGGCCAGAAACCAAAAATAGTTGACACACCAGAAGTTACACTGCTTGCACTAGGCAGCAGTTCACATACTTTCCCGTCCAACAAAGTTTCCAAGAAACTCATTTTCTCAGAAGGAGAATCATCACCTTCATCCATTCATTTTCAAGAACCTACGTAAGAAGAGCAATCTTTGGAGTTTGTGTCTTTTCCTTTTACAGAAACTCAGCCCCATACAGCTGCCAGCTCTTCTGCAATCGTTCATACACTAGTTCCTATATCAGTTGTTCCACCTCATTCATCCCCATCTACAACTGGTATTCATTTCACCCTCGCTCAAGGAGCAGTTAACCCGGGTGTAAACATGGCAGCCCCTGCAACCCCTACTTTCTTGATGAATAGATATGCACCATTAAATCTACCTCAACCACTGCATGATATGCCTCAGGAGTATCTCAAGTTACTCCCTAGATTTACTGGTGAAGATGAAATAACTGCAGAACAGCACTTGCCCCTGTTTTGCACATTTGCTGAGAATTTAAATGTTGAACATTTGGACGTTGTAATGAGACTTTTGTCTGGGCCTCTGTTGAGAGTTTTCTGAAAACCAAGTGAGTGATTGTCTAATGGTAACCACAAATGATTGATGTTCTAGAAACACGTTTTCAATCTAGAGACAGGAAAAAATAATCATGAATATCTTCTTTTTGAATGATTTCAATGCACAAAAGAAGAAATCAAGAAAACATGAGATTTTAGAAGAGATTTAATAAATTGTGTTAAATAAATTTATTCAAGTGAAATGAAACCCCATTAGGGTAATGCTTTTATTGTGTATTTGAACCGTAGTTTAGCTTTCACATTGAGAGAGAGTAGTTCTCCTACTCTTTTGAGAAAATTAAACTTATGGCTCTGAGATTGAGGGCTAATGCAATCCCACGGTAAAGTTCAAGATAAAGGAAAAGCTAAAGAAGAAGCCTCAGCTCATGACCAGATAATTGACGATATGACTAAGGTCATAAAAAATTTGTCTAATAAGTTGGTGAAGTTGGAAATAGGTAGTAAGCCTGCAAGACATAATAGAGGGGTTTTTAATCCCCAATTTAAAAAACAGCCCCTGCAGATTTTACAAAGAGAAAAGAAAGATCAAGATCAGGTGCAAGCACCTTTGTATATAGAGGCAGCTCCATCCCGTTTAGCAGATGAGGATGATGAGAGAGAGGATGATGCTCGAATTTCTGTTGTGTACATGGAAGATGATGAAACAGAAGAAGAAGCTGAGGAAGAAAGGGTGGAAGAAGATGAAGAAGCTGATCTCTCATTTGATCAAGAAGAGATGGATGATTACTGCAGACAGTTTATAGACTTCATGCAATCCAAATTACATAAAAAGTATGATTTGAGGTCAAAGAAGAGGCTAAGAACCCAAGAGAATGAGGAAAAAGAACCAGAATCAGTGCCTAATCCAATCGTGACTCCATTACAGAAAGACCAGACTAAGAAACCAGATAAGGGGAAAAAGCCCATGAATGAAGGAAAAGAGAAGGAAAAGCAGCCAGCCGAAGCTTCTCAAATGAAGGTTAGAGATTCTAATCTTTTGGAGAAAGTGGTCACTATTTCTAATCAAAGTCCAAGTTCCAAGAAAGATCAAGAAGAACCTGAAAAGTTGACAAAACAAAATCAAACTTTCAGTTTGGCAAAAGAGTTGGAAAAAGTGAAAATTCAAGTTCCTCTTCTTGAGTTAATGAAAACACCTAGTTATAAGAAGGAGATTGTTGAATTTATCAATTTATCTCAGTCTGATGAAGTGGGTGATATAGTAAATCTGCAAGAAGAAAAAACAGTGGTTACATTTGGGCCTCATGTTGAAGAGGTAGATTCATCTGTCCCTCCTTTTTATATATCACTTCTGTTACATGATTTTGTTTTACATAATTGTATGCTAGATTCTGGCGCATCCCACAATCTGATGCCACTGTGTGTGATGAAAGAGTTGAATTTACAAATCACTAAGCCATACAGAGAGCTTTATTCTTTTGATTCAAAAAGGGTGAAGTGTGTAGGTCTTATTAAGGATATGGTTGTTTCATTGGCTCAAATCCTAGCCAATAGAATTATGATGGATGTAGTAGTGGCAGACATCCCAGCCAGATTTGGTATGTTGTTATCTAGGTCTTGGGGGACAAAGCTTGGAGGAGTGTTGAAGTTAGAATTTACGTATGCTATCATTCATGTTTTTAATAGGGAAGAAAGGAGGTTGTATAGAGAAACTAGGTTTCAAAAAACTGCTACCAAGAAATATGCAGGTAATTCACCTATTTATGGCCAAGAGAAGGATGACCTCTCTTGTTTCATGCTGCATGAAGATGCATAATTTACTGAAGAAACACAAGGGCACCTGCCTTCAACAATTGTACATAAGGAGCTGCATTCAAACAAGCTATGGAAGTGTTATTTTGATGTTGCGTTTTCTAAAGAAGGCACTGGAGCTGGCTTCATTTTTATATCTCCAGAAGGTAACCTTGTGCCTTTTTCTTTCAAATTAGAGTTTGAGTCCACTAATAATGTGGCGGAATATGAAGCATTAATCATTAGTCTGCAGACAGCTAAGCAAATGGGAATTCAGTCTATCACTGTGTTTGGTGATTCTGAATTAGTCATAAGACAAATTAAGAATTTGTGTCAAACTAAACATCTCAGGTTGAGAGCATATCGGAATGAGGTTTGGGATTTGATTGAAAATTACTTTGAAGCTTTCAACCTACAGTTTGTTCCAAGGGATGAGAATAGAATGGCTGATTCTTTAGCAGTTGCAGCTAGGACATTCAAACCTCCAATCAATCCAAGACTACGATATGAAATTGAGATGAGACATAGAACTTCGATCCCGGATAATATCAAACACTGGCAGGTTTTTGAGGATGATGAACAGATTAAGAAATTTTTGTTGATGATTGAAGATTTTGAAGATCATCATATTGATTTGGAAAATGATGGAGATGAGTTGGCTGGTAAGACTCTGAAAAAGAAGATTGGTGGTTAGGAAATTATTCAGCTGAAAGACAATGTTTTTCCAAGAGGATTGGTGCCTCTCGAAAGACTGTTTGATGCAAATGACGTGGCAGTGAATCAGAAGAAAGAAAACCAAGATGAGAATGTGGAAGATTGTAATTTAGGAACTCAACATGAGCCTAAAATGATCAAATTTTTCAAGGGAGTACCGCCGAACTATAAGGAAAGGTACATAAATCTGTTCAAACAATTTAAAGATGTTTTTGCCTGGTCTTATGATGATTTGAAGACATATGATAAGAGTATTATACAACATAAAATCCCGCTGAAAGATGGAGTCAAACCGCATAAAAATAAACTCAGACAAATTAATCCATTATTGTTGGCTCCAATTGAAAAGGAGGTAAAGAAATTGTTGCAGGCCAAAATAATTGTTCCTCTCAGATATTCAGATTGGGTTTCCAATCTTGTACCAGTCAGAAAGAAAAATGGAGAGATAAGGCTGTGTGTAGATTTCGGGAACTTAAATAGGGCTTCATTGAAGGATAATTATTCGTTGCCGAAAATGGATTTTGTCTTGCAAAGAGTGACTGGAGCATACAGATTATCTATGGTAGACGGTTTTTCAGGATATAATCAGGTTGTTGTGGAGAAGGAAGATCAAAAGAAAAGTGCTTTCACTACGCCCTGGGGAACATTCATGTATGCCAGAATTCCATTTGGCTTAATGAATGCAGGGGCTACATTCCAAAGAGCAATGGATATTGCGTTTGTAGGGGATAATTTTGTGGTTGTTTATCTGGATGATGTCACCATTTTTTCAAACTCTGATGAATAACATCTACAGCATTTGCAGAAAGCCCTCTTGAAGTGTAGGAGATATGGTTTATCGCTGAATCCTAAAAAATCTTTGTTTGCTCTGGAGGAGGGTAAACTGCTAGGCCATATTGTTTCCAAACAAGGAGTGAAGATAGATCCAACAAGGGTCGAAGAAATACAGACAATTCCACTGCCCCGAAGTAAGAAAGATATTCATAGATTTCTTGGAAAAAATAATTTTCTAAGAAGATTTGTTCCCAAGTACGCGGAGATTGTCAAGAAGATAACGGACATGTTGAAAACGGATGCTGAAGTGAAGTGGGACAAAGAAGCGAGGGAGTCTTTTCAAAGAATTAAAGAAGCTTTAAAGGAAGTGACTGTTCTAATTAGTCCATATTATTTGAAGCCTTTTCAGATTTTCTCATATGGGTCTCCTTCAACAATTGCTGTTGTGTTATTACAGAGAAATGAAGAAAAGTATGAACAACCTGTAGAATATTTCAGTAAAGTGCTCCGAGATGCAGAATTGAAATATAATATATTGGAGAAACAAGTATATGCTCTGGTGAAAGCATTGAAAGCATTCAGAACCTATATCCTTCATTCTCAAATCTTGGCATACGTTCCTAATTCTGCTCTAAAGGATGTCTTAGTACAGAGCGATGTAGAAGGAAAAAGGGGAAAATGGATTGCTAAAATCCAAGAATACAACCTGGATGTCAAACCAACCAAATTGGTCAGAGGACTGGGATTGGCCAAATTATTAACAGAGTCAAATTTCCAAGCATTGGGAATTAATTTGTTGGCCCCTGTAGAAGAAGTCGATGGAGCCATAGGTGATAATCAGCCAAAGCCAGCAATTAAATATAAATTCATTTGCTCAGATTGGTACAAAGATATTGTTCATTATTTATGCTTTCTTTCTTGTCCTCCTTCAATAGACAGAACTAAATATAGAGCTTTAAAACTTAAGGCTCAACCTTATGTCATAATTGAAGCAAAGCTATATTGGAAAGATCCTGCTGGTGTGTTATTGTTATGTTTGATAGAGGAGGAAGTTCCAGAAGTAATCAAAGAATATCATGAATTCTTGTGCGGGGGTCACTACAGTTGGAAGGTAACTGCTCATAAAGTTTTTAAATCAAGTTTCTATTGGCCATCTGTGTTTGCTGATGTTTATAAAGCAGTCAGAAGTTGTCAAAATGCTAGGTGTTTGCAGAAAAGAAAAAATTAGCTCATTTACCTCTTCTCCCTGTTTTTATCGAAGAACCTTTCAGACAATGGGAATTGGATTTTATTGGAGAAATCAATCCACCATCTAGTGGGAAATTTAAGTGGATCCTTACTGCTACATATTATTTTACAAAGTGGGTGGAGGCAATCCCTACCATGAAGGCAAATGATTTGGTTGTTATGAAGTTTCTAGAAGAAAATATCTTTATCAGGTTTGGATGTCCAGTAAAAATTGTGACAGATAATGCCCAAGTTTTCAGCTCACTCAGGTTTATTAATTTCTGTCAGACTTACAATGTGATATTGTCTCATTCTACAGCTTATCATCCACAAGGGAATGGATTGGCAGAATCTTCTAACAAAACATTGGTAAGAATTCTGAAGAAGACAATAAATGAAAATCAAAAGAACTGGGATTCAAAGTTACTTTTTTCACTATGGGCAACAAGGATGACCACTAGAAGATCCACTGGTAAGTCGCCTTATGAGCTAGTATATGGGACTCAGGCATTGTTTCCCACCCAGTTGGTGAAGCCTGTGATCTCTTTTCTTCAAGATGCTCAAGAGGAACCTAATGCCATGATTAGGAGAATGAATAATGTAATGGAGCTAAGTGAAAACAAAGATAAAGTTCGGGAGAATTTGCTTGCTTATCAGCAGAAAATGAAGACCATATTTGACAGGAAAGAAAAGGAGATCATGTTACAGAATGGAGACCTGGTATTGAGGTGGGATACCCGAAGAGAAGACAAAGGGAAACACAGCAAATTTGATCCCTTGTGGTATGGTCCGTTCAAAATCAATGAAGTCAGGATGAATAACACTTTCATGCTGGAAAATCTTGAAGGAGAAATACTAGATATGCCTGTAAATGGGCAATATCTAAAGCATTTTTTCCGGCATTAAGAGCTATTACATCATCATTGTATATATCCGGTGTGACCATTGTACATTTTCCACCAAGCAATGTTTGACTCCATGCCCGAAGTGAAGGCACTGATCTGCAGGTTCTTAATGTTTCGTGGCAAAAACACTATCCCCAGGTGGAACCAGATGTTGTGGATCATCTGCATATCCTTTTTCTTTAATTTTATTTTTAAAGTCAAAAATCAAAAAATCTGAAATTCTGAAAAGGCATATGTTATGGTATAATGTTTTTATACTATAACACAGAAAAAGAAAGAATAAATGTTTTTCCAAAAAGTGTATCATTAAGTTTTATTTGGATGTATGTTATAAGTCTCGTGTTTAAGCCGCAAGCAAGTTTCCAAGCGGAAAAAGCACGCCTTGAAGATTAAACTCTGAAGTTGAATTGTGGAGGTGTGAAAAGCTCGAGATTTAATGAATCATGAACCCCCGCAGTTGACCCGTTTTACCGCGGGTAAGTGATGATCGACGGTGTGGATGCATTGCGGGGGTGTCCGTCTGAAGTCTGTCGCCGTACTCCAAGAACCCCCGCGATGACGTCATGAGGTGACATGGAAGACATCTGTAATTCATAACAACGGCTTTTACACGTCATCCAGGGCATTTAATTCGAGGTTTGTGTAGCTGTTAAATGGTTCTTTATCATTTGCAAACTATTTTGCGTTGTTTCTTTTTGAGCGGTGTCATCGCCACTTTCCGTGTTCTACTACTCACATTGTAGGATCGGTGATGGCCAGCAGAATTATAGATTATCCACATTCCACTCATGGACGGTGAAAAGACGTCAGGATACCTTGTCTTGTCAACCATCCTTATTGTATCATCGACTGACCTAAGCAATGAGAAATGTGATGTTTTCCGCCATGAAAAATTTCGGTGTCTTGTTCGCCACCCATGTTCAAAGCCCACTGCTTTCTGAGTTTATCTCATGGTTGGTCTCTTCAATGTATCCTGGTAAGTGCTTCATAATGAATTCGCAGGGAGAAAACGTTTTGCACGTTTCGACGCAGTTAATTCGCCAAGCATTATGCTTTCCTGAAAACGAGTCACCACTGCAATTCTCTGAAGATTCATTGGCTCGTTATTTTGAGGACCTTTCAAATGAAGAATTTGATCAATGTATGTCCTACTTGAGATAAAATTCAAAGGAAGCTCAACTAGAGGGAGAAGAATTTAGTTTGGAAGTGTTCGATGCTGAGTATAGACCAATTCTGAGTTGCATTGCAGAGATTTTGGGCAAAGACAATGACCTTACAGTTGATAAATCAGTATTGGGAATGTACGCGCTAATGATGAAACCAGGGGTTGTTCTCGACATTCCATCTTTCTGGCAGGAGATTGTAAATTCTCAGTTGATGACCTTTCCTCTTACAGGTTTCTTTAAATTCCCGTCATTGATTGTGTATTTATTTTTATATCAAAATGTCGAAGAATTTATGAGTTTGGGGTTGAATATAGTTGATGTTAACAAGCAAAAACAATCAGTTTTATTTTGGACTGACATGACTAGAAAAGAAGGAAATGAAGCAGGGTTATTTGAGTTTTCTAGTCACTATATGTCTATTGCTTATAGAATTTTGAATGGAGTCCCTCCTCCATGTTTTCTACCAAAAGCCCGGGAATTTCTACAGTTAGGACCTAGTTGCAGATTCAGAGATTGGTTTGTGTTTGAAGAATATTCAGTGATAATATTGTATGGAGCTAGTATTGAGCCTTATAGGCTCCCGATTTTTGTACCTATGTGGATTTTTGCCTTGGAATTCATAAGACAGAGCCTTAATGTGGATCAGGTGCACTTTCTTCCCATGAAGAAAGGTTTTATGTATAAATTTCCTATGAGTGTGGGACCTTTCGTGGTCAATATGAGGCAAGCTTTGATGAAGTTTCTAGAATGTTGGAAGAGACACATTTGCTACTAGGAGAAAAATGGTCATATGATCCGCATAGAGTGATTTCCCAGAGAAGAATTGAGAATGGATATTCTGCGTTTTCTCACGTAAGCAGACCTGATCAGGAGAAGCTGGCAAACCCAGGCAAATTAAATACATCAAAAACGAGTATTCAAACACCTGTTATAACTGAAAGGGAAAATAAAAGAGGTAGGGATGATGTTGTTGAAGTAGATGATGAAGAACCGAAAGAGGAAAAGAGAACTAAATTGGCTGAAGATCATTCTTCAAACTCACCTGGTTTTACCTTCCATATCAATGAAGAGCAAAATGTCCCCTCTTCTCCTAGAGGCCATGAACTTCACTCAGAGAAGATGCCTTCAGTCAAACAAATATTTACACGTATTGAAGAAAGAAATCAGAGAATAAAAGCTAATGTAGAGGCTCAGGTGGAGCATCATATAGCTTCTGATCAGAATAGGTTGTTGACTGTAATGGATCTTGAAAAGGATCAATTCAGAATGGCTCTAACACATCCAACAGGGATGTCCCTTGGATCTTCAAGCAGTTTCAATGAGGTAAATATATCTATGGATGTTAAGAAGATCCCACTGTGGGATAAGATGAACCTTCATATGCAAACTGGACAGTTAATTGTTAATGATTTAACCAAGACTAATGCCACAACGGTTAAAGCTGAAAACATGCTTGCAAAAGTTATCAAACAGTTCAAAATGGAAGAGGCCAATTCAAGGGACTTATAAGTTCAAAACAAAGAGTTAAAAAAGATTATCATGAAGATTGGTGTGGATCCGAATGACAAGGCTGTAGTGCAGAAGCTCATGAAGAGTGCAGAAATAGAGATATCCACCCTAAGAAGAAAGCTGAAGTTACCTGCTGTAGAACATTCAATGGCTGAAGAAGTAGCAGAGGTGGAAAAAGAGAAAGAAGAATTGCATCAGCAATTGTTGAAGAAAGATGAAGAGTTGAATAAAGTAAAGCAGACTACTATTTCATTACAAAACCATATTGAAAATCATACTTGTACATTTGTTTTTCCTACAAGTAATGCAGACCCTCAAGCACAGATTGTTCAGCTCAGCACAGAATTGAAGATGGCAGAACGAGATTGAAAGCAGGCTCAATCAGAGTTAGAAACGGCCACCAAGATCATGCGGGCACTAGAAGATAAAGCAGATGAGAATAAGCAGAAATTACAGAAGGCTGAAGATGAAATTAAAGATCTCAAGGAGAAGTTAAAAGGTAATATCTCACTTATTAAAGCTAAAGATATCATTTGGGGTGAGATTATTTCAGAAATGAAGTCAAAATGGAATTCCCTAAATATATTTGCTAAAGAGAAAAGCCTTATCTCAGAACATGAAGAGGAGATATTATCTGAAAAGTAGACGACCATTAAAAGAGAAAATTGGGCTAGGAAGTTTATAAATTTTATCAATTCCAAATCAGACGAAGAATGAGAAGATATTGGAATACAAGACAGATACTTTTATGCTAAGGAAGTTAATAAAATGATAATTAAGAATTATCTTCGGAAGGTTGCAGAGAAAAGGTTACTGGGAATCAAGGAGACAATAAAGAAGTTTGATATATCATTTGAAAAATTGACCAGAACAGGTTTACCTTCATGCTGGACTGAGAAAGGAAATATCATGTCATGGAAGTTTTATGAAGATCAGTTGACATTAGCAAAAAGTAAGGCAGATAATAGGCACGAAAAGACACAGATCTTAAAAGGAGAAACTGTGTTTAACTTCTTGCATAGGAATTTCAATTTACTATGGATGGTGAAGACTCTCTTTACAGGAAAGCCTACACACAGTCAAATTGTGGCATTCAGGATAGAATATCAAAGTTTCAAAAATTCCTCAACAACTCAAAATGAGCTGTGGAAGAAGTGCAAGAAATTTTCAATGGACTCAACAAAAGAGGTCTCAACGGTTCAACCAAAAGTAGCCATTGATTCAACAACCACTTCAGGAGCAGTTGTTCTCATAGATTAGAAGTTTTCAAATTCTCATTATATTATTTCTCAAAATCATGTAAATGTAATAGAACCTTTTTTGAGACATGTGCCTCCGTAACAGTCAGTAGTTTAAGTAGTTAGAATTAGTTAGGATAGTTAGAATCAGTTTCATTACTGGAAACTGTCTCGTGATATTGTATTTAAAGACAATTTGAAGAAAGATGAAGGTTCCGAGTTTTTGAACCTTGAAGCAAAATTTTGTACTTGATAATACTGAATCAATGAAAGAGTTTTGCAAGTTTCTATCATTCTATCTATGTTGAATAGTTTTCCAGTTCTCATTATGTTTTCATGTCTGTGAATAAAATAGATTAATTTGAGTTGCGGGTCTCTTTATACAGGTGTATTTAAGAGTTAAACAAACCTTAATGGGCGCTCCTCTATTTTAACTTTATCATTACTTATTTCTTCAGGATTTTATAATGATAGATTATGTTTCAAACAGCATATCAAATTGAAATCCTTCTCTTTCCTGTTTCTTCTGTTCATTCACTTCAGCATAAGAAGAATATGACATTGCAGAACATTGCATGGGTTTGATATTTAAAGATTATATAATTAATGTTTGAAGGTTATAAAACAGAGACAGCTATACATCTTTTTGTGACATAATTAAATAATGTCTTGAGCACAAATTCCTTTACACAGCAAGGAATTGTTTCTTGAGGTACAACATTAATTGGCGTCGTTGCCGGGGACGAAGATTCGAAGATTTTCCCTGGGTTTTGTTTGATATTTCCTCTGGTTGTTCAGAGAGGAGGAAATAATAAGCTGTGTTCATTTGAAAATCGCTCTGGCTCCCAAGAAACTTCACACGAGATCGGATAGCTCACAGCAAAAAGCTCCTGTTTTGTCTGATCCTAAGAAGCTTGTTTCCAAAAAGGGCCAGAAACCAAAAATAGTTGACACACCAGAAGTTACACTGCTTGCACCAGGCAGCAGTTCACATACTTTCTCGTCCAAGAAAGTTTCCAAGAAACTCATTTTCTAGAAAGGAGAATCATCACCTTCATCCATTCATTTTCAAGAACCTACGTTAGAAGAGCAATCTTTGGAGTTTGTGTCTTTTCCTTTTACAGAAACTCAGCCCCATACAGCTGCCAGCTCTTCTGCAATCGTTCATACACCAGTTCCTATATCAGTTGTTCCACCTCATTCACCCCCATCTACAACTGGTATTCATTTCACCCCCGCTCGAGGAGCAGTTAACCTGGGCATAAACATGGTAGCCCCCGCAGCCCCTGCTTTCTTGATGAATAGATATGCACCATTAAATCTACCTCAACCACTGCATGATATGCCTCAGGAGTATCTCAAGTTACTCCCTAGATTTACTGGTGAAGATGAAATAACTGCAGAACAGCACCCTCCCCTGTTTTGCACATTTGCTGAGAATTTAAATGTTGAAAATTTGGACGTTGTAATGAGACTTTTTGTTCAATTTCTAAGTGGAGAGGCAAGGAAATGGTTTAAGGGATTGCCTAATGGTACCATAAATGATTGGGATGCCCTAGAAACACGTTTCACCGAGAGATGGGGTGAAAAAAGGGACCATGGCTATTCTTTGACAGAATTCAATGCAATAAAGAAGAAATCTGATGAAAACATGAAAGATTTTGTGAAGAGATTTAATAAATTCTATAATAGTTTGCCTGTTGAAATGAAACCCCCTCCTATTGGGGCAAGGGTCGTTTTTGCTGGTGCATTTGAACCAGATATTAGTTTCACATTGAGAAAAAGAAGGTCTCCTACTTTGGAGCAAATTCAAACTGATGCTCTGGAGATTGAGGCTAATATGTCTGCCGTTGGTAAAGTTCAAGATAAAGGAAAAGCTAAAGAAGAATCCTCAGCTCATGACCAGAGAATTGACGATATGAATAAGGTCATAAAAAATTTGTCTAATAAGTTGGTGAAGTTGGAAATAGATAGTAAGCCTGCAAGACAGAATAGAGGGGTTTTTAATCCCCAATTTAAAAAAACAGCCCCTGCAGGTTTTACAAAGAGAAAAGAAAGATCAAGATCAGGTGCAAGCACCTTTGTATATAGAGGCAGCTCCATCCCGTTCAACAGATGAGGATGATGAGAGAGAGGATGATGCTCGAATTTCTGTTGTGTACATGGAAGATGATGAAACAGAAGAAGAAGCTGAGGAAGAAAGGGTGGAAGAAGATGAAGAAGTTGATCTCTCATTTGATCAAGAAGAGATGGATGATTACTGCAGACAGTTTACAGACTTCATGCAATCCGAATTACATAAAAAGTATGATTTGAGGTCAAATAAGAGGCTAAGAACCCAAGAGAATGAGGAAAAAGAACCAGAATCAGTGCCTGCTCCAATGGCGACTCCATTACAGAAAGACCATACTAAGAAACCAGATAAGGAGAAAAAGCCCATGAATGAAGGAAAAGCAGCCAGCCGAAGCTTCTCAAATGAAGGTTAGAGATTCTAATATTTTGGAGAAAGTGGTCACTATTTCTAATCAAAGTCCAAGTTCCAAGAAAGATCAAGAAGAACCTGAAAAGTTGACAAAACAAAATCAAACTTTCAGTTTGGCAAAAGAGTTGGAAAAAGTGAAAATTCAAGTTCCTCTTCTTGAGTTAATGAAAACACCTGGTTATAAGAAGGAAATTGTTGAATTTATCAATTTATCTCAGTCTGATGAAGTGGGTGATATAGTAAATCTACAAGAAGAAAAACCAGTGGTTACATTTGGGCCTCATGTTGAAGAGGTAGATTCATCTGTCCCTCCTTTTTATATATCACTTATGTTACATGATTTTGTTTTACATAATTGTATGCTAGATTCTGGCGCATCCCACAATCTGATGTCACTGTGTGTGATGAAAGAGTTGAATTTAAAAATCACTAAGCCATACAGAGACCTCTATTCTTTTGATTCAAAAAGGGTGAAGTGTGTAGGTCTTATTAAGGATATGGTTGTTTCATTTGCTCAAATCCCAGCCAAGAGAATTATGATGGATGTAGTAGTGGCAGACATCCCAGCCAGATTTGGTATGTTGTTATCTAGGTCTTGGGGGGCAAAGCTTGGAGGAGTGTTGAAGTTAGACTTTACATATGCTATCATTCCTGTTTTTAATGGGGAAGAAAGGAGGTTGTATAGAGAAACTAGGTTTCCAAAAACTGCTACAAAGAAATATCTAGGTAATTCACCTATTTATGGCCAAGAGAAGGATGACCTCTCTTATTTCATGCTGCATGAAGATGCAGAATTTGCTGAAGAAACACAAGGGCAGCTCCCTTCAGCAATTGTACATAAGGAGCTGCATTCAAACAAGCTATGGAAGTGTTATTTTGATGGTGCGTTTTCTGAAGAAGGCACTAGAGCTGGCTTCATTTTTATCTCTCCGGAAGGTAACCTTGTGCCTTTTTCTTTCAAATTAGAGTTTGTGTCCACTAATAATGTGGCGGAATATGAAGCATTAATCATTAGTCTGTAGACAGCTAAGAAAATGGGAATTCGGTCTATCACTATTTTTGGTGATTCTGAATTAATCATAAGACAAATTAATAATTTGTGTCAAACTAAACATCCCAGGTTAAGAGCATATCGGAATGAGGTTTGGGATTTAATTGAAAATTACTTTGAAGCTTTCAACCTACAGTTTGTTCCAAGGGATGAGAATAGAATGGTTGATTCTTTAGCAGTTGCAGCTAGTACATTCAAACCTCCAATCAATCCAAGACTAAGATATGAAATTGAGATGAGACATAGACCTTCGATCCCGGATAATATCAAACACTGGCAGGTTTTTGAGGATGATGAACAGATTAAGCAATTCTTGTTGATGATTGAAGATTTTGAAGATCATCAGATTGATTTGGAAAATGATGGAGATGAGTTGGCTAGTAAGACTCTGAAAAAGAATATTGGTGGTCAAGAAATTATTCAGCTAAAAGACAATGTTTTGCCAAGAGGCTTGGTGCCTCTCGAAACACTGTTTGATGCAAATGACGTGGCAGTGAATCAGAAGAAAGCAAACCAAGATGAGAATGTGGAAGATTGTAATTTGGGAACTCAACATGAGCCTAAAATGATCAAATTGTTCAAGGGAGTCCCGCCGAACTATAAGGAAAGGTACATAAATTTTTTCAAACAATTTAAAGATGTATTTTCCTCGTCTTATGATGATTTGAAGAGATATGATAAGAGTATTATACAGCATAAAATCCCGCTGAAAGATGGAGTCAAACCGCATAAACAGAAACTCAGACAAATTAATCCATTATTGTTGGCTCCGATTGAAAAGGAGGTAAAGAAATTGCCGCAGGCCAAAATAATTGTTCCTCTCAAATATTCAAATTGGGTTTCCAATCTTGTACCATTCAGAAAGAAAAATGGAGAGATAAGGCTGTGTGTAGATTTCAGGAACTTAAATAGGGTTTCATTGAAGGATAATTATCCGTTGCCTAAAATGGATTTTGTCTTGCAAAGAGTGACTGGAGCATACAGAATATCTATGGTAGACGGTTTTTCAGGATATAATATAGTTGCTGTGGAGAAGGAAGATCAAAAGAAAACTGCTTTCACTACGCCCTGGGGAACATTCATGTATGCCAGAATGCCAATTGGCTTAATGAATGCAGGGGCTACATTCCAAAGAGCAATGGATATTGTGTTTGTAGGGGATAATTTCTTGGTTGTTTATCTCAATGATGTCACCATTTTTTCAAAATCTGATGAAGAACATTTACAGCATTTGCAGAAAGCCTTCTTGAAGTGTAGGAGATATGGTTTATCGCTGAATCCTAAAAAATCTTTGTTTGCTCTGGAGGAGGGTAAACTGCTGGGAAATATTGTTTCCAAACAAGGAGTGAAGATAGATCCAGCAAGGGTCGAAGCAATACAGAAAATTCCACTGCCCCGAAGTAAGAAATATATTCAGAGATTTCTTGGAAAAATTAATTTTCTAAGAAGATTTGTTCCCAAGTACGCGGAGATTGTCAAGAAGATAACGGACATGTTGAAAAAGGATGTTGAAGTGAAGTGGGACAAAGAAGCGAGGGAGTCTTTTCAAAGAATTAAAGAAGCTTTAAAGGAAGCGCCTGTTCTAATTAGTCCAGATTATTTGAAGCCTTTTCAGATTTTCTCATTTGCGTCTCCTTCAACAATTGCTGCTGTGTTATTACAGAGAAATGAAGAAAAGTATGAACAACCTGTAGCATATTTCAGTAAAGTGCTCCGAGATGCAGAATTGAAATATAATATATTGGAGAAACAAGTATATGCTCTGGTGAAAGCATTGAAAGCATTCAGAACCTATATCCTTCATTCTCAAATCTTGGCATACGTTCCTAATTCTGCTGTAAAGGATGTCTTAGTACAGAGCGATGTAGAAGGAAAAAGGGGAAAATGGATTGCTAAAATCCAAGAATACAACCTGGATGTCAAACCAACCAAATTGGTCAGAGGACTGGGATTGGCCAAATTATTAACAGAGTCAAATTTCCAAGCATTGGGAATTAATTTGTTGGCCCCTGTAGAAGAAGTCGATGGAGCAACAGGTGATAATCAGCCAAAGCCAGCAATTAAATATAAATTCCTTTGCTCAGATTGGTACAAAGATATTGTTCATTATTTATGCTTTCTTTCTTGTCCTCCTTCAATAGATAGAACTAAATATAGAGCTTTAAAACTTAAGGCTCAACCTTATGTCATAATTGAAGGAAAGCTATGTTGGAAAGATCCTGCTGGTGTGTTATTGTTATGTTTGATAGAGGAGGAAGTTCCAGAAGTAATCAAAGAATATCATGAATGCTTGTCGGGGGTCACTACAGTTGGAAGGTAACTACTCATAAAGTTTTTAAATCAAGTTTCTATTGGCCATCTGTGTTTGCTGATGTTTATAAAGCAGTCAGAAGTTTTCAAAAATGTCAGGTGTTTGCAGAAAATAAAAAGTTAGCTCCTTTACCTATTCTCCCTGTTTTTGTCGAAGAACCTTTCAGACAATGTGGATTGGATTTTATTAGAGAAATCAATCCACCATCTAGTGGGAAATTTAAGTGGATCCTTACTGCTACAGATTATTTTACAAAGTGGGTGGAGGCAATCCCTACCAGGAAGGCAAATGATTTGGTTGTTATGAAGTTTCTAGAAGAAAATATCTTTAGCAGGTTTGGATGTCCAGTAAAAATTGTGACAGATAATGCCCAAGTTTTCAGCTCACTCAGGTTTATTAATTTCTGTCAGACTTACAATGTGATATTGTCTCATTCTACAGCTTATCATCCACAAGGGAATGGATTGGCAGAATCTTCTAACAAAACATTGGTAAGAATTCTGAAGAAGACAATAAATGAAAATCAAAAGAACTGGGATTCAAAGCTAGTTTTTGCACTATGGGCAACAAGGATGACCACTAGAAGATCCACTGGTAAGTCGCCTTATGAGCTAGTATATGGGACTCAGGCATTTTTTCCCACCCAGTGGGTGAAGTCTGTGATCTCTTTTCTTCAAGATGCTCAAAAGGAACCTAATGCCATGATTAGGAGAATGAATAATGTAATGGAGCTAAGTGAAAACAGAGATAAAGTTCGGGAGAATTTGCTTGCTTATCAGCAGAAAATGAAGACCATATTTGACAGGAAAGCAAAGGAGATTATGTTTCAGAAGGGAGACCTGGTATTAAGGTGGGATACCCGAAGAGAAGACAAAGGGAAACACGGCAAATTTGATCCCTTGTGGTATGGTCCGTTCAAAATCAATGAAGTCAGGATGAATAACACTTTCATGCTGGAAAAACTTGGAGGAGAAATACTAGATATGCCTGTGAATGGGCAATATCTAAAGCATTATTTCCGGCATTAAGAGCTATTACATCATCATTGTATATATCCGGTGTGACCATTGTACATTTTCCACCAAGCAATGTTTGACTCCATGCCCGAAGTGAAGGCACTGATCTGCAGGTTCTTAGTGTTTCGTGGCAAAAACACTATCCCCAGGTGGAGCTAGATGTTGTGGATCATCTGCATATCCTTTTTCTTTAATTTTATTTTTAAAGTCAAAAATAAAAAGATCTGAAATTCTGAAAAGGCATATGTTATGGTATAATGTTTTTATACTATAACACAGAAAAAGAAAGAAGAAATGTTTTTCCAAAAAGTGTATCATTAAGTTTTATTTGGATGTATGTTATAAGTCTCGTATTTAAGCCGCGAGCAAGTTTCCAAGCAGAAAAAGCATGCCTTGAAGATTAAACTCTGAAGTTGAATTGCGGAGGTGCGAAAAGCTCGAGATTTGATGAATCATGAACCCCCGCAGTTGACCCGTTTGACCGCGGGTAGGTGATGATCGACGGTGTGGATGCATTGCGGGGGTGTCCATCTGAAGTCTGTGGTCGTACTCCAAGAACCCCCGCAATGACGTCATGAGGTGACATGGAAGGCAGTTGTAATTCGTAACAACGGCTTTTACACATCATCCAGGGCATTTAATTTGAATTTTGTGTAGTTGTTATATGGTTTTTTATCCCGTTTTGAAAACTATTTGCGTTCTGTTTCCTTTTGAGCAGTGTCATCGCCACTTTCCCGTGTTCTACTACTCCTGTTGTCTGGTCAGTCATTTCCAAACGAATTATCCACATTCCACTCATGGACGGTGAAAAAGACGTCCAGGATACCTTGTCTTCTGTCAACCATCCCTTATTGTATCATCAAGTGACCCTAAACGCTGAGAAATCCCTAGTATTTTCCGCCATGAAAAATTTCGGTGTCTTGTCCGCCTGTATTCCAAAAGCCCACTTCTTTCTTGAGTTTATCTCATGGCTGGTCTCTTCAATGTACCCTGGTAAGTGTTTCATAATGAACTCGCAGGGAGAAAACGTTCTGCAGGTATCGACGCAATTAATTCGCCAAGCATTGTGCTTTCCCGAAAATGAGTCACCACTGCAATTCTCCGAGGATTCATTGGCTCCTTATTTCGAGGACCTTTCAAATGAAGAATTTAGTCAATGTATGTCGTACTTGAGATCAAATTCAGAGAAAGCTCAACTAGAAGGAGAAGAGTTTAGTTTGGAAGTGTTCGAGAAGATACCTTCAGTCAAACAAATATTTACACATATTGAAGAAAGAAATCAGAGGATAAAAGCTAATGTAGAAGCTCAGGCAGAGCATCACATAGCTGCTGATCAGACCAGGTTATTGACTATAATGGACCTTGAAAATGATCAATTTAGGATGGCTCTGACACATCCAACTGGAATGTCCCTTGGATCTTCGAGCAGTTTTAATGAGGTAAACATAACTATGGATGTTAAAAAGATCCCACTGTGGGATAAAATGAATCTTCATATGCAAACTGGGCAGTTAATTGTAAATGATTTAACCAAGACTAATGCCACAGCAGTTAAGGCTGAGAACATGCTTTCAAAAGTTATTAAACAGTTTAAGATGGAGAAGGCTAATTCAAGGGCCTTGTCAATTCAAAATGAAGAATTGAAGAAGATCATTATGAAAATTGGTGTAGATCCTAATGATAAAGCTGCGATTCAAAAGCTCATGAAAAATGCAGAAATAGAGATATCCTCATTGAGAAAAAAGCTAAAGTTACCAGCTGCAGAGCATTCAATGGCTGCAGAAGTAGCAGAGGTAGAAAAAGAGAAAGAATAATTGCGTCAGCAATTGTTGCGGAAGGAAGAAGAATTGACTAAAGTGAAGCAGACTGTTATTTCGTTACAAAACCATATTGAAAATCACACTTGTACTTTTGTTTTCCCTACAGGGATGCAGATCCTCAAGCACAAATTTTGCAGCTCAGTACATAATTGAAGATGGTGGAATGAGATCGAAAGCAAGCTCAATCAGAGCTAGAAACAGCCACCAAGATCATGCGGGCACTAGAAGATAAAGCGGATGACAATAAGCAGAAATTACAGAAGGCTGAGGATGAAATTAAAGATCTCAAGGAGAATTTAAAAGGTAATATCTCACTCATAAAAGCTAAAGATATCATTTGGAGTGAGATTACTTCAGAAATGAAGTCAAACTGGAATTCCCTGAATATAGTTGCTAAAGAGAAAGGCCTCATCTTAGAACATGAAGAGGAGATATTATCTTAAAAACAGACAGCCATGAAAAGAGCAAATTGGGCTAGGAAGTTTATAAATTTTACCAATTCCAAATAAGATGAAGAATTAGAAGATATTGGAATACAAGACAGATATTTTTATGCCGAGGAAGTTAATAAGATGATAGTTAAGAATGATCTTCGGAAGGTTGCAGAGAAAAGGTTACTGGGAATCAAGGAGTCTGTAAAGAAGTTTGATATATCATTTGACAAATTGACCAGAACAGGTTTACCTTCATGTTGGACTGAGAAAGGAAATATCATGTCATGGAAGTTTTATGAAGATCAGTTGACATTAGCAAAAAGTAAGGCAGATAATAGGCACGCAAAGGCACAGATCTTAAAAGGAGAAATTGTGTTTAACTTCTTACATAGGCATTTCAATTTTCTATGGATGGTGAAGACTCTCTTTACAGGAAAGCCTACACACAGTCAAATTGTGGCATTCAGGATAGAATATCAAAGTTTCAAAAATTCCTCAACAACTCAAAATGAGTTGTGGAAGAAGTGCAAGAAATTTTCAATGGAATCAACAAAAGAGGTCTCAACGACTCAACCAAAAGTAGTCGTTGATTCAACAACCACTTCAGGAGCAGCTGTTCTCATAGATTAGAAGTTTTCAAAATTCTCATTATATTATTTCTCAAAATCATGTAAATTTAATAGAACCTTTTTTGAGGCATGTGCCTCTGTAACAGTCAGTAGTTTAAGTAGTTAGAATTAGTTAGGGCAGTTAGAATCGGTTTCATTACTGGAAATTGTCTTGTGATACTGTATTTAAAGAAAATTTCAAGAAAGATGAGGGTTCCGATTTTTTGAACCTAAAAGCAAAATTTTGTACTGAATAATTGCAAATCAATAAAAGAAGTATGCAAGTTTCCATCTTTCTGTTTATGTTGAAAGTTTATCCAGTTTACATAATGTTTTCATGTCTGTAAATAAAATAGAGTAATTTGAGCAGCAGGTCTCTTTATACATGTGTATTTAAGAGTTAAATACACCTTAATGTGCGCTCCTCTATTTTAACTTCATCTTTACATAATTCTTCTGGGTTTTAAAATGGTAGATTCTATTTTAAACAGCATATCAATTTGAAATCTTCTTCTCATTTTCTTCCATTCATCCATTTCAGTATAAGTGGAATATGGCATTGCAGAAACATGCATGGGTTTGATGTTTGAAAGTTACAAAATCAATGTGTAAGGGTTTTTAATACAGAGACAAAATATAATCACTTGTGACACAAATACATAATGTCTTAAGCACAATCCTTTTCACAGTGAAGGAATTTTCACTTAAGGTACAACATAAATTGGCGCCGTTGCCGGGGACGAAGATTCGAAAATTTTCCCTAGGTTTTGTTTACATTTCCTCTGGTTGTTCAGAGAGGAGGAAATAATAAGCTGTATTTGTTTCAAAATATCTCTGGCTCCTAAGAAACCTCACACGAGGTCGGATACCTCTCAGCAAAAAGTTCTTGTTTTGTCTGATCCTGAGAAGCTCGTCTCAAAGAAGAGCTAGAAACCAAAAATAGTTGACACACCAGAAGTTACACTTCTTGCACCAGGCAACAGTTCACACACTTTCTCGTCCAAGAAAGTTTCCAAGAAACTCATTTTCTCGGAAGGAGAATCATCACCTTCATCCATTCATTTTCAAGAACCTACGTTAGAAGAGCAATCTTTGGAGTTTGTGTCTTTTCCTTTTACAGAAACTCAGCCCCATACAGCTGCCAGCTGTTCTGCAATAATTCATACTCCAACTCCTATATTAGTTGTTTCACCTCATTCATCCCCACCTACAACTGGTATTCATTTTACCCCGCTCAAGGAGCAGTTAATCTGGGCATAAACATGGCGGCCCCTGCTTTCTTGATGAATAGATATGCACCATTAAATCTAGCCCAACCACTACATGATATGCCTCAGGAGTATCTCAAGTTACTCCCTAGATTTACTGGTGAAAATGAAATCACTGTAGAACAACACTTGCCCCTGTTTTGCACATTTGCTGAGAATTTAAATGTTGAACATTTGGACGTTGTAATGAGACTTTTTGTTCAGTCTCTAAGTGGAGAGGCAAGGAAATGGTTTAAAGGATTTCCTAATGGTTCCATAAATGATTGGGATGCCCTAGAAAGACGTTTCACTGAGAGATGGGGTGAAAAAAGGGACCATGGTTATTCTTTGACAGAATTCAATGCAATAAAGAAGAAATCTGATGAAAACATGAATGATTTTGTGAAAAGATTTAATAAATTGTATAATAGTTTGCCTGTTGAAATGAAACCCCCTCCTATTGGAGCAAGGGTCATTTTTGCTGGTGCGTTTGAACCAGAGTTCAGTTTCACATTGAGAGAAAGAAGGTCTCCTACTTTGGAGCAGATTCAAACTGATGCTCTGGAGATTGAGGCTAATATGTCTGCTGCTAGTAAAGTTCAGGATAAAGGAAAAGCTAAAGAAGAAGCCTCAGCTCATGACCAGAGAATCAACGATATGACTAAGGTCATAAATTTTTTTTCTAATAAGTTGGTGAAGTTGGAAATAGACAATAATAAGCCTGCAAGACAAAATAGAGGGGTTTTTAATCCCCAGTTTAAAAAACAGCCCCTGCAGATTCTAAAAAGAGAAAAGAAAGATCAGGATCAGGTGCAAGAACCTTTGTATATAGAGGCAGCTCCATCTCGTTCAACAGATGAGGATGATGAGAGAGAGGATGATGCTCGAATTTTTGCTATGTACATGGAAGATGATGAAACAAAAGAAGAAGCTGAGGAAGAAAGGGTGGAAGAAGATGAAGAAGCTGATCTCTCATTCGATCAAGAAGAGATGGATGATTACTGCAGATAGTTTACAGACTTCATGGAATTCGAGTTGCATAAAAAGTATGATTTGAGGTCAAAGAAGAGGTTGAGAACTCAAGAGAATGAGGAAAAAGAATCAGAATCAGTGCCTGCTCCAATGGCGACTCCATTACAGAAAGACCAGACTAAGAAATCAGACAAAGGGAAAAAGCCCGTGAACGAAGAAAAAGAGAAAGAAAAGCAGCAAGCTGAAGCTTCTCAAACAAAGGTTAGAGATTATAATATTTTGGAGAAAGTGGTTACTATTTCTAATCAAAGGCCAAGTTCCAAGAAAGATCAAGAAGAACCTGAAAAGTTGACAAAACAAAATCAAACTTTCAGTTTGGCAAAAGAGTTGGAAAAAGTGAAAATTCAAGTTCCTCTTATTGAGTTAATGAAAACACCTGGTTATAAGAAGGAGATTGCTGAATTTATCAATTTATCTCAGTCTGATGAAGTGGGTGATATAGTAAATCTACAAGAAGAAAAACCAGTGGTTACCTTTGGGCCTCATGTTGAAGAGGTAGATTCATCTGTCCCTCCTTTTTATATATCACTTCTGTTACATGATTTTTTTTTACATAATTGTATGCTAGATTCTGGCGCATCCCATAGTCTGATGCCACTGTGTGTGATGAAAGAGTTGAATTTACAAATCACTAAGCCATACATAGACCTTTATTCCTTTGATTCAAAAAGGGAGAAGTGTGTAGGTCTTTTTAAGGATATGGTTGTTTCATTGGCTCAAATCCCAGCCAAGAGCATTATGATGGATGTAGTAGTGGCAGACATCCCAACCAGATTTGGTATGTTGTTATCTAGTTCTTGGGGGGCAAAGCTTGGAGGAGTGTTGAAGCTAGACTTTACATATGCTATCATTCTTGTTTTTAATGGGGAAGAAAGGAGGTTGTATAGAGAAACTAGGTTTCAAAAAACTACTACCAAGAAAGATGCAGGTAATTCACCTATTTATGGCCAAGAGAAGGATGACCTCTCTTGTTTCATGTTGCATGAAGATGCAAAATTTTCTAAAGAAACACAAGGGCAGCTTCCTTCAGCTATTGTACATAAGGAGCTGCATTCAAACAGACTTTGAAAGTGTTATTTTGATGCCACGTTTTCTAAAGAAGGCACTGGAGCTGGTTTCATTTTTGTATCTACAGAAGGTAACCTTGTACCTTTTTCTTTCAAATTGGAGTTTGAGTCCACAAATAATGTGGCAGAATATGAAGCATTAATCATTATTCTACAGACAGCTAAGAAAATGGGAATTCAGTCTATCACTGTGTTTGGTGATTATGAATTAATCATAAGACAGATTAAGAATTTGTGTCAAACTAAACATCCCAGGTTAAGAGCATATCGGAATGAGGTTTGGGATTTAATTGAAAATTACTTTGAAGCTTTCAACCTACAGTTTGTTCCAAGGGATGAGAATAGAATGGCTGATTCTTTATCAGTTGCAGCTAGTACATTCAAACCTCCGATCAATCCAAGACTAAGATATGAAATTGAGATGAGACACAGACCTTCGATCCCTAACAATATCAAACATTGGCAGGTTTTTGAGGATGATGAACAGATTAAGCAATTTTTGTTGATGATTGAAGATTTTGAAGATCATCAGATTGATTTGGAAACTGATGAAAATGACTTGGCTGATATGTCTAAGATTCTGAAAAAGAAGATTGGTGATCAGCAGATTATTCAGTTGAAAGACAATGTTTTGCCAAGAGGCTTGGTGCCTCTCGAAAGACTGTTTGATGCAAATGACGTGGCAGTGAATCAGAAGAAAGCAAACCAAGATGAGAATGTGGAATATTGTAATTTAAGAACTCAACATGAGCCTAAAATGATCAAATTGTTCAAGGCTAATTCAAGGGCCTTGTCAATTCAAAATGAAGAATTGAAGAAGATCATTATGAAAATTGGTGTAGATCCTAATGATAAAGCTGCGATTCAAAAGCTCATGAAAAGTGCAGAAATAGAGATATCCTCATTGAGAAAAAGCTAAAGTTACCGGTACAACGAGCATTCAATGGGCACGAGAAGTAGCGAGAAGGTAGAAAAAGAAGAAGAATTGCGTCAGCAATTGTTGCGGAAGGAGGAAGAATTGACTAAAGTGAAGCAGACTGCTATTTTGTTACAAAACCATATTGAAAATCACACTTGTACTTTTGTTTTCCCTACAGGTGATGTAGATCCTCAAGCACAAATTGTGTAGCTCAGTACAGAATTGAAGATGGTAGAACGAGATCTAAAGCAGGCTCAATCAGAGCTAGAAATAGCCACCAAAATCATGCGGGCACTAGAAGATAAAGCGGATGACAATAAGCAGAAATTATAGAAGGCTAAGGATGAAATTAAAAATCTCAAGGAGAAATCAAAAGGTAATATCTCACTCATAAAAGCTAAAGATATCATTTGGAGTGAGATTATTTCAGAAATGAAGTCAATCTGGAATTCCCTGAATATAGTTGCTAAAGAGAAAGGCCTCATCTTAGAACATGAAGAGGAGATATTATCTAAAAAACAGACAGCCATGAAAAGAGCAAATTGGGCTAGGAAGTTTATAAATTTTATCAATTCCAAATCAAATGAAGAATTAGAAGATATTGGAATACAAGACAGATATTTTTATGCCGAGGAAGTTAATAAGATGATAGTTAAGAATGATCTTCGGAAGGTTGCAGAGAAAAGGTTACTGGGAATCAAGGAGTCTGTAAAGAAGTTTGAAATATTATTTGACAAATTGACCAGAACAGGTTTACCTTCATGCTGGACTGAGAAAGGAAATATCATGTCATGGAAGTTTTATGAAGATCAGTTGACATTAGCAAAAATTAAGGCAGATAATAGGCACGAAAAGACACAGATCTTAAAAGGAGAAACTGTGTTTAACTTCTTGCATAGGCATTTCAATTTACTATGGATGGTGAAGACTCTCTTTACAGGAAATCCTACACACAGTCAAATTGTGGCATTCAGGATAGAATATCAAAGCTTCAAAAATTCCTCAACAACTCAAAAGGAGCTGTGGAAGAAGTGCAAGAAATTTTCAATGGACTCAACAAAAGAGGTCTCAACGGTTCAACCAAAAGTAGCCATTGATTCAACAACCACTTCAGGAGTAGCTGTTCTCATAGATTAGAATTTTTCAAATTCTCATTATATTATTTCTCAAAATCATGTAAATGTAATAGAACCTTTTTTGAGACATGTGCCTCCGTAACAGTCAGTAGTTTAAGTAGTTTGAATTATTTAGGACAGTTAGAATCAGTTTCATTACTGGAAACTGTCTCGTGATATTGTATTTAAAGACAATTTGAAGAAAGATGAAGGTTCCGAGTTTTTTAACCTTGAAGCAAAATTTTGTACTTGAGAATACTATATCAATGAAGGAGTTTTGCAAGTTTCTATCATTCTATCTATGCTGAATAGTTTTCCAGTTCTCATTATGTTTTCATGTCTGTGAATAAAATAGAGTAGTTTGAGTTGCGGGTCTCTTTATACATGTGTATTTAAGAGTTAAACAAACCTTAATGGGCGCTCCTCTGTTTTAACTTTATCATTACTTATTTCTTCAGGATTTTATAATGATAGATTCTGTTTCAAACAGCATATCAAATTGAAATCCTTCTCTTTCCTGTTTCTTCTGTTCATTCACTTCAGCATAAGAAGAATATGGCATTGCAGAACATTGCATGGGTTTGATATTTAAAGATTATATAATTAATGTTTGAAGGTTATAAAACAGAGACAGCTATACATATTTTTGTGAAATAATTAAATAATGTCTTGAGCACAAATTCCTTTACACAACAAGGAATTGTTTCTCGAGGTACAACAGACATCTCAAACTCTGATTTCATCTTCTCAGCAAACCCTTTTGCTAGTTCATCTCTGGTTCTTCCAAACATAATGTCATCAACATATACTACAACAATCAGGAGTTCATTTTCATGGGATTTTATGTATAGATTGTTGTCTACTTCACCTCTCTTAAAGCCTTGTTTTTGCAAATATTTATCCAGTCTTGAGTACCAAGCACGAGGAGCCTGTTTCAGTCCATATAGAGCCTTCTTTTGTCTACACACATAGTCTTCTTTCTCTATTAAAGAGAAACCTTCCAGTTGTTCCATGTAGACTTCTTCTTCTAGATCTCCATTCAGAAAAGAAGATTTTACATCCATTTGATATACCTTGAAGTCTTGGTAGCATGCAAAGGCCAGAAACATTCTGATGGCTTCCATTCTGGCTATAGAGGCAAATGTTTCATCGAAATTAAGTCCTTCAATTTGTGAATATCCTTTGCAGACAAGTCTGGCTTTATTTCTTATTACCTGTCCTTCCTCATTCATTTTATTTTTGAATACCCATTTTGAGCCTATGACATTTTTCCCAGTGTGTCTAGGAAATAGTTCCTAGGTTTTTCTCAATTTGGTCCAATTCTTCATTCATATCATTTACCCAAGACTTGTCCTTGCTGGCTTCTTCAAATCTGTTTGGCTCTATCTTTGATAACATGGATATGTATACCTCTTCTGTCTGTTTAGTTAGTTGCCTCCTTGTCTGGACCCCTACTTTCTTGTCTCCTATGATCTGATCTTCAGGATGATTCTTCTGAGTGTATCTTGAGGGGGCTTTCGAGCTCAGCTCTGCATCTTCTGTTGTGTTGCTTGTTTCATCATCATTTTGGTTTTCTTCTTCATGGTTGTCTGATGGACTGCAGCAGTCTGTATCTCTTGTATTGTTTGGAAGTTCTTCATCAAACCTCACGTCAATACTTTCTACTATTTTTCGAAGAGTCTTGTTGTAGCACCTGTACCCTTTACTTTTGGAAGAATATCCTAGAAAAATCCCTTCATCTGCTCTTGCATCAAATTTCCCAAGACTTTCATCATTATTCTTTATGTAACACTTGCTTCCAAAGATTCTAAAATGTTTGATTGAAGTTGGCTTTCCATGCCATAGTTCATAGGGAGTCTTGTCACTGCTTGGCCTTAAGTGAGCTTTATTAAGGATATGCACTGTTGTGTGTACCGCTTCTGCCCAGAAGGTTTGAGGAATATTATTCTCTTGCATCATGGCTCTGGCAATTTGTTGAATAGATCTATTTTGTCTCTCTGCTACTCCATTCTGCTGAGGTGTCCCTGCAATAGTAAATTGTTGTTTTATGCCATATTCATTGCATAGATCTGCAAAGTCATAATCTGTGAATTCACCTCCTCGGCCCGATCTGATGCATTTTAGCTTGCATCCTGTTTGATTTTCTGCTAATGCTTTGAATATTTTGAATTTTTCCAGAGCTTCCGATTTATTCTTGAGAAATGCAACCCATGTCATTCTGGATAAATCATCTATTATTAGCATGAAGTAGGATTCTCCACTTGGTGTTTTAGTTCTTGCAGGTCCACACAGATCCATGTGCACAAGCTGGAGTGGTCTTCTTTTTGATAACTTATTTTTGGCCTTAAATGATGTGCGGGTCTGTTTACCCAATTGACAAGATTTGCATATGGTATTAGAAGGCCTTTTTATTTCTGGCATGTCTCTGACCGCTTTCTTCTTGCTCAGTCTGATGATATGATCGAAGCTGAGATGTCCCAATCTCCTATGCCATAACCATGAATCCTCAAGTTTGCTAAGATTGCATGCTTTATCTTCCTCTTTCACGATGTAAACATTGCTCTCTGTTCGAACACCTTTGAGCAGAGTCTTACCTGTGGTGCTTGATCTGAATTCACAGTCTTGTGCTCTGAAAAGAACTTTGCAGCCTTTATCACACATTTGACTGACACTCAGCAAATTTGCTTTCAGCCAATCTAAAAAAGGTACATCTTGGGCCTTACCTCTGCCATTATCTAAGCTGACTAAGCCCTTTCCCTTGATTTTTCCTGATTTATCATTGCCAAAAGTAACATTACCAGTTTTCTTTTCATCAAAAATTATAAATTTTCTCCTGTCTCCAGTCATATGTTTTGAGCAGCCACTGTCTAGATACCATTGGATTTTCAGATATTGAGCAGTTAGAGCCAGGTCACACTTATTCACCTTCTTTTTCCACTGCAAGCATCCTTTTGTTTGGTATCTTTTGTGAGATGATGAATCACATCCTTTCAGAGGACATTTGGAAGGCATATGTCCAACTTGATTGCATACACAGCATTTGATCATAATTTTTGCAGAATTGTGAGTATGAACAAAATTTCTTTGATTCATATACCTCCTTGAGGAGTTGAACATCAATCTTTGTCCATACTTTCTACATTCAGGAAAACCGTCTTTCCCATCTAACAACTAAATATATACAATTGTAAAATTGTTATAATAACAAACTAGTTGCTCGGAGGAAACCACTAAAAGCCTGAAATAGATCTGGGGTAATTTGGAATTTGTTGCACTGTTGCAGCATATTGAGATAATGCTGAGAATTCAGAGTTGCTTCGTGGCCTGCAAATGTAACCCCTTTACTTGTCGAATCTGTAGAAATAACGGAGTTAATACTTGCATAGGTAAAACCTCCACGACTATTAATTCATTAATCAAACATTCCATATAAGAAAGTGGGAAGGGGTTTACCTTGTGTGATTAGAAAAATTGATGATACAAAGAGGTAGAAAGGTGGGTGAAAATAAAAGAGAAAAGTATACAGATTTGGTACCCAACATCTCCCCCCAACTGGTCTATCTGCATGTCCTCATGAAACTCGTCGTCTTCTCAGATCTAGGTTGGACTCATTGTGGCTGGCATGAAGTTGTGTAAGGTCATATTCTCCAGCCATCTCTGTCCCAGGGGGTTTATATCCTTCTGTCAAAACAACATCCTTCCACCAATCTTGGCTGAAATTGTATGCGGGAGTATATTGCTCTGTTGTCAACCAAATGAGGGGGAACTGTAACCTAAATCCCATCCACCGGACAACACAAGTCTGAATGCAGGCTACAAAACGTGGCACTCTTTCTAGTGCTCATGCAAAGTTGGATGCTCCAAAAGGTTCTCGACCTCTGACGGCTGATGATGACAACATCCACCTCGTTTGACAATTGTCCAGTGCTTCATTTCGAAAATTTGTTATCTGTCTAACACAGAGGTCAGCACACCATTTATGGGTTGTCAGCATATGTCCCCTATGCCCCTCAATCTGTAAAAAGGTAAAATGATTATTATAAATATTTGTTTCCCGGCCATGCTCTCTACTCATCATTAGCGGCCTTGTAACTTGATTTTCTTCAAACGTATCATATGCCTTTCTCCATTTAATCTGATTGATAGTGTAGGAGGTGAAGGCTCTCAAATGAATATCCCCCACAAACGGAACAGGATTGAAGGCCTGATTGTGCCTTAGGAAGTAGCCATGCATGTAGAGTTCGCACATTAAGTGCTGACCTATGATATCATGAATTTTCAAAATACGAAGGAACTGTATTGGATCCTCAATTTCGTGACAAATTTCCTCATATATACTCTTTAGGCAAAAGAAATGTAACTGTTCATGAAGGAATACGGCATAACTATGAGCAGGAGGTCTACAGGCCATTACTTGTTGTGCCAAGGTAAACATCTTCTCCTTATCTGATTGCAGCATTTGCACTTGTTCTTCAAACTCCTTTATCTTACCCTGATATTTTTCTTGCCTCTGTCGTGCTCTATCTAACTGGTCTATATACCTTGTAACAATACCGGTATCCTGCTCTCGAACCCGCATTATCTCCTTCTTATGTCGATTCGCAGCAGATTTCCATCTCTGAATTTCAGCAGCCAGGAATAATTCTCGGGCTTCAAACAGATGTTCAATTGGACCCGTCTGTGTAGCCTAGCCACAGAGGAGACCTCAATTTTAGGTTTTATTGCCTTACATTTATATACTTTTACCTTCTTCTTCAACTGGGATACTTGCTTCCTCAGCTTCCGAACTTCTTTCTTCAGTCGCATGGTTTCATTAAACTGAAGTTCATACCTTTTCTTGAGAGGTAATCTCCTGCTTTCACATTTTTCTATCCATTCTTGTGTGACAATGAATTCATCTCCTAGACCTGTAGCAGGCTCAGGAGGCGGTGGAACGATGTTAATGTCATCAACTGGTTTTTCTATTAGGTCTTTCTAACTTGGTTCCCTTTCTTCAAGAGCATTCTCCTTCTCATTTACCTCAGGGAATTTTGTCACTTGGTCAATGCTTTCATCGGCCATCCTATGCTCCAGTGTCTCACATAATTTCCTTCTCCCTTTTGAGCCTCTGGGTGCCCTTGCTGATAATCAGCAATTGATGGACCCATATTGGTCATATCTTTCCCTAAGTCGATGAACCCCAGTACTGGTGGGACAACGATCTCCTCTATTAATCGTTGGGACGATTGAAACCCCCTTGCTCCTCTAGGCATCATAGACTGAAAAGGAGAACGAGGAATACCTTCATCGCCCTCGTTTCTTACTTGGGCCAAACCTCCATGCATTTCTTCTTTAGTTGGAGTCGAAACTGGTTCTTGTGGAACAGTGTCGACTTTGAGGATCGTTTCCTTTCTGTCCTCTGTCCTTCGTGCATTTCTTCCTCACCTGCGGTCGATACTGGTTCTTGTGGAGCAGTGTCGACTTCGCGGGTTATTTTTTCTCTGTCTCCCTATTCTAACTGAGTTAGGGGTGGTTCTTGTGTGACACCCCTACTTGTTTCAATATTCATATCTTCTTGGGCAGGTGATGTTGTTTCTAGCATAACAACATCACTTTCCAACCCTCTGACTGGTGTTCCACCTTCCTGTTCTTCATTAATGAAAGTCGATGACTCTAGGATAGTCTCAACTTCATCTGTTATTCCCATGATTCCTTCATCTGTAACAACATCACGAGTAGCAACATTCGGAGTAACAGCATCACGAGTAGCAGCATCCAGAGTAACAACATCGAGTAGGATCATCCAAAGTAACAGCATCATGAGCAGCAGCAACCAAGGAATAATAGCATCATGAGTAGCCGCATCCAAGGAGTAACAGCATGACGAGTAGCAGCATCCAAGGAGTAACAGCATCGATACTTAGGAAATTTTTCAAGCTCTGAAATATTCTTCCTTAGTAGTAACTCCTGCAAAAAGACAACAAATAAATAGTAACAGCATTTATTATATATATATATATATATATATATATATATATATATATATATATATATATATATATATATATATATATATATATATATATATATATATATATATATATATATATATATAATTCTTCTTCTTTGAGCGAGGATGTAGAGGAAGAGTTCTTTGCGTGTTGAATTCTTAGTTAAACTGAGAGGGGGGGGTGAATCAGTTTAACACATATATGAGCTTTTTAAATTTTTCATCAGCTAATTTACAGCTTACTTTTATAATCAACCTTAGTACATGAACAGTCTTAATATGATGCGGCAAGTATTAAATTAATGTGAGTTCAAACTTATTATGAGAGCAGCAAACATTAAGCAAATTTGGTAAATCATCTCAGTACACAGACAACACAGATAGAGACAGCAGATTTAAGTGGAAACCCATAAAGGTAGAAAACCACGTCTTATTATTGTTATGATGCAAAGGCAAGCTCCAACTCCCTCTCACCATTGTTTTTCCGCAGGCACCGACCTACAGGAGGCACCAACCTCAATTCTGCAAGCTACAACTTGCAAGGAAGCTCCAACTCCCTTCAATTTTCTACAGGCACCAACCTACAGTAGGCTCCGCCCTTAGTCAGCTAAAACTGACAACTATCAAGCTTCAACTTGATAGGGAAGCTCCAACTTCCTCAATTTATCAACCGGAATGTTTGCTGATTTACCTCAGATATCAGCTCTTTCTGCTCTTCTTTTCTTTATCTTCTCTACCTCAATCTTCTATACTTTGCATTCTCTATATTTAATCTCTCTCTCTCTTTTCATATCAAGATGATATTATTTATATAGATTTCTTGATGACTGTTTGTTTTCCTTTAGGAATTCGAAATGGATAGTCATACTTCTTGGTCTTCTGCCTTCTCATTTCTTTTTCAACTCACTCAAAAAAATGTAATTGTAGGTGCTTATTTTAATATTACAGTGGGATTTTTTTTTCTTCTGGAGACTTGCCAATGCATCACAAAAAATAAAAAATCAATTACAATATTTACATTCACATATAATGAAAACTTCAGCTTACTCATTCAGCCTCTTGGTTCACTGCGCTTGTCTTTTCTGTGACTGTGTTTGGCTTTTCTGTGACTATGTTTGGCCCTTTCGGTTCTGATTGATTTCCTGCTTACTATCGCAGTGTAACTGCCATGCTTATGTAACTTCCCTTTTCATACATCACGATTTAACTCTCGACACGATAAGAATTTATTCTAACGTGTAGACTGTCATTTTATATAACATATGTAACTTACAGCGATGTACTGCTGAGAGATTATTTTATTACATAAAATTCCCTTATGGGCCCACTCGCCGATCTTTCCGATGCTATGTATCACTTCTCAACTTCTTCCGATTGCGATTAATTGCAATCGCAATTTCCATTTGAATGTACCGATTATCTCAATGCTCCGATGCTCTGATTCCAATGATTTATTGTTATGACGAAACTTCAAACATATATCAGTCATGGTTTTATAAACCCATCGGGTCCAGTCTTTCATCGCAATCGCAAATCTTTGCTAACATGTTCCGCTTGCGAACTTTCTCCAATGCGATTGGGTGAGGGTCCCACCATATAGAACTTTGTTTGTTTTAAAACCAAGTGTTAAAACCTTTGGTTCTTTTGATCTTGCGCCAAAAGATATAATACATATGCTTTGGATTATACCCTTGGTCCCTTGTCCATAAATTGCTCCATATAAACATATATATATATATATATATATATATATATATATATATATATATATATATATATATATATATAAGCTTTATGCTTCCGCTTTAATGTAACCTTTAGCCGGGGTAATGATTCTCGGAATTTTATGTAGAGGGGTCCCACCTTATGGTACTTCATATATAGTGCGATGTGCATATGCATATACTTTGCTCTTTCTCCAATGCGATTAATCATTGTTTACCAGAACTCGAATATATATGAATTGCAGTTTATATGCCCATCGGGTCCGGATCTCAATCGTAATCGCAATTTGCAGTTGCATTTTCCAATATACTTATACTCTGATGCTCCGATGTGATCAATCATTGTTTACCGGAACTCAAATATATATGAATTGCAGTTTATATGCCCATCGGGTCCGGATCTCAATCGCAATCACAATTTGCAGTTGCATCTTCCGATATACTTATACTCTGATGCTCCGATGCGATTAGGCCGGAATTCAAATACATATTATTCACAGTTTATATGCCCATCGGGTCCGAGCTTCAATCGCAATCGTAACTTTTAGTTGCATGTGATCCGCTGCCAACTTTTTCCGATGCGATTGATGAGCGTCCCACCATATAAGGCTTTTCCTTTGAAATAACCTTTGGTTCTTTAGATCTCACGCTACATATAAATGTATATGATTTGGACCTTTATATATATAAGGCGCATCATATGTATCTCACTGCATATATATAAGCTTCCACTTCCGCCTTTAGTGTATCCTCCAGCTGGGTAATGATTCTCGGAATAAGGTTTATATATATACTTTGCCACTTGGGTTAATATTCCTGGAATATTATGTATCCTCTCGCCTGGGTTACGATTCCCGGAATAAGGTTTATATATATACTTTGCCGCTTGGGTTAAGATTCCCGGAATTGTGTTTATGTATCCTCCGGCTGGGTAATGATTCTCGGAATATTATGTAGGTTTGCACATGGTTCCATTCCATAAAAAAATGGCTCTGCCTTTGCTGTGATAACGGCTCTGCCTCTGCCTCTGCCTCTCATAAAGGCTCTGCCTCTATATTCGCTGCGTCTGCCTCTTCCTTAGTTGTGCTTCTTTCTCTGTCTCTGTCGTTGCTTCCGCTCTGCTGTTTGATTGTTACATTTCGATAGTCTTCTTCCGCCTGTCTCGTTTGCTTCCTTTGTTCGCTTCTTTGCTGCCTCCTTTTTCTGTCTCTGTCTTTTCTGCCTCCATTTCCATCAATGAAAACATTTCCAACACTGCGTTGATAACCTTCAAACCATATTTATCGAAGAAATGTTTGATGAAAGCATCCTTAGAGGCTGGGCAGTGGTATAATCTCAGGTGATGTCCATTTGCTACAAAAGAAGCACATGTATCATCAATTTTAATTAGCCTAACTGTTCCATTATCTAATACAGCATCCACCTCGTAAGGTCCCATCCAACGAGTGCAAATCTTTCCCTTAAAATCCTTAAAGCGAGAGTCATAAAGTAATGCCCAGTCTCCCCTATGAAACACCTTATTTTTAATAAAATTATCGTGTCATTTCATCATCTGCTGTTGAATAGCAGTAGTCCTCTGGACAGCCATTGAACGGATTTCATCTAGTTCATTAAGCTTAGCCAATCGTTATTTCTAGGCATCTGAAAAATCCAAACCTACTTCCAAAGCTGTTCTGAGCGTACTGATTTCAAATTCTATTGGAAACAACGAGGATTTCCCATAAACTAGCTCGAATGGTGAAAACCTAGTTGTATTCCACCATGTTGTTCTGTATGCTTATAGAGCTTCAGGCAGCTTTTGAGCCCAATCCCGATGATGGTATGCCACAGTCTTTTTCATGATATTTTCCAATGTCTTGTTTGTGCTTTCTACTTGTCCATTCGCCTAGGGTTGGTATGGAGATGTCACCCTGTGCTTGACCCCATATTTCTGCATAAGCTTTGTTATCATGTGTGATGTAAATTGTGCTCCTCCATATGAAACGATCTCCCTCGGAGTACCGTAACGAGCAAAAATTTATTCAAATAGAAAATCTGAAACTGCCTGTTCTGTTGCTTTCGTGACAGCTTTGGCTTCTACCCACTTAGTCACGTAATCAGTGCAGACCAAAATGTGAACCTTTTGCTGGGAGGGTGGGTTGAAGGGTCCAATGAAATCGATAGCCCATTTCTCCAAAGGTTCGAGGACTACATGTGCCTGCAAAGGCATTTCATCGTATCGACCGGGCTGCCCCATGTGCTGGCAACTATCACACCTTCGAACATAAATTTGCGCATCCCGAAAGATAGAAGGCCAGTAATATCCCATTTGTAACACCTTATGGCCTGTTCTTTTATCTGCGAAGTTCCCCCCACAAGGGCCATCATGGGTAGCCTTCAGCACTTCATAAATATCATCTTCAGATACATAGTTGAATCTGCTTATCAGCTCTTGTATGAAAGAGGTACCCTGCCATCCAGGAATATCGGGCACTATGATTTTTTGTTGTTCCCTATATGACAAATGATGGGGCACCTTCCCTATATCAAGATAGTTAGCAATATCTATGTACCATGGAGGGTTAGTATAAATTGCAAAAAGATGCTCATCAGGAAAACTATCTTCTATAGGTGTGCATTCATCATTATTATCCATTCTGGACAGGAAATCAGCAACTACATTAACTTTTCCTGGTTTGTCTACTATTGTGTTATCAAATTCTTGAATCAATAGAAACCATCTTGTAATGCGACCAGGAGTGATAGGTTTATTCATAAAATACCTTATTTTCGCATGATTAGTATGTATGAAAGTAGGATACCCGGTGATGTAGTGCTGGAACTTGTTGATAGCACAGATGACAGCTAGGAATTCTTTTTCAGTCACCGTGTAATTCAATTCAACGGGAATTAAATTCTTGCTGACGTAGTAAACTTCATACAGTGTTTTATCTACCTGTTGTCCTAATACTTCTCCTACTATTGTCTGAGATGCATCAGCATGTATGTGAAATGGTAATGCTCAATCAGGTCCTCAAAGGATTGGAGCTTTGCAAACTAGTCCCTTGATTTTCACGAAAGCTGCTTCACAGTCTTTTGTCCACAAAAATTCTGCATCTTTTGTTAGCAATTGAAAAGGTGGGTGTGCTATTTTAGCAAAAATTTCTATAAAACGTCTGTAATAACTAGCACAACAAATAAAGCTATGTACTTGTGTGGGTGTCTTGGGTACTGGGAAGTGTAGTATTACCTCTACTTTGGCCGGATCAACTCAAATTCTAGCAACTGAGAGCAAATTTCCCAATATTATTCCTTCTTCCCTCATCATATGGCATTTGACTGTACTCATAGGTACATGGGTCTTCTTACATCTTTTGAGTACTTTTTCTAGATTTTCCAATCCTTCTTCAAATGAGTTCCCATTTGGAGCAAAATCATCCATATAGATTTCAACACTGTTATCGACTAAATCAGAAAAGAAAAACAAAAACAAAAACAAAAAAATCCCAGAATTTCCCTCTAGAAGGTTGCAGGTGCATTACACAGACCAAATGGGAGGACCCTGTATGCAAAGGCCCGCCATGGGCATGTGAAGGTTGTTTTATCTTGGTCTTCCGGGGCAATCTGGATCTGATTATACCCGCTAAACCCGTTTAGGAAGGAGAAGAACTTCTTCCCAACCAGGGTGTCCAGGACTTGGTCAATGAATGGCAAAGGGAAATGGTCTTTTTGAGTTGCCTTGTTTAGCTCCCTATAGTCCACACAGATCCGCCATTTACCATTATTTTTGGGAATGATAACCAGCGGAGACACCCATTGGCTATCTGAGATGGGGTAAATGAAACCTACATCCAGCAATTTCTACAATTCTTCCTTGACAATGTTCTTTAGAGCAGGATTCATTCTTCATTGGGGCTATCTCACAGGATGGAAGTCTTCCTTAATATAAATGTGATGAGTACATAAACTAGTAGGGATCCCCTTCATGTCGGTATAATCCCAGGTGAAAGCTTCTTGATGGTTTTGAAGGACTTTTAAGAGCTACATTGTCTGGGATTCTGATAGATTTGGGTTAATATTGAGTGTCTTCCCTGGTTCAATTTCAATTGGAATACTATCATGGGATGTATTTACAGGAATGTCTTCAATTTCATCTTCTGGCTCGATATTTTCCTGAGTATCACAGCTCATGGCAGACTCTAAAATTTGACGAGTTGAATTGGAAACAGAGCAAGGATCACTAATAAAAGTGTTAATGGTATCATCCTCAATTTCTGTTTTGAATTGAAGGGCCTGTCCAATGGTAAGGATTGGTCTAACTTCTTCATTCTCAGGTTCACACTTTTCCATTTGCAGAGGTTTATGTCTGGCTAATAGTTTTTCAAATGGGCTAGGTTCTGCAGGAGGATAGAGAGTAAGGTTCTTTGTAATCGTCCCATATGATATAATCATATGTCCAAATTGACACCCAATATAGGCATCTGTGGTTGCGATCCAAGGTCTTCCTATGATCAATGGATGACCACCGAATGAGGATCGTGTCTGTAATACAAGGAGGTCCACGGGATAGTGCCATGAGTCCACTGAAATAGTAACATATTCCAACTTCCCTACTGGTTTGATTGTAGACCTATCTACCAATTCCAAGATAGTAGGGGTTGGCTTAATTTTTTTGAGACCTAATGCATTCATTGTTTCGGAGGTAATAATATTTATGGCAGCACCCAAATCTACCAGTACATTTGGGATTCCAACCCCATTGATTTGTACAGTTAGAATTGGGTTCCCTAGGTCCCCATATTTTACAGGCATAGTTTTTCCTAGCATGATGTTGGACAGTTTACCCATCACATGAATGCTTAACGGATCCCTTGGTTTATTCCCAGGTTTCTTAGAACAGTATTCCTTGAGTTTTTTTCGTATATAGGTACATCCCTCATAGCTTCGAGTAGGGGTATTTTAACGAAAAGATTTTGTAATTCCTCCAGGAAGTCAAACTCTGCTTGAGGGCTTTGTTTACTCAGGGTCAATATTTCAGGATATGGTGGAGTAATTAGACGACCCTAGTTAAGAGTAGGTTGGGGAGGTGTTTGATTAATCATGTTTTGGTCTGGTTTATCCCCAATTGTCTTTGTTTCTAGTTCTATAACTTCACTGTCAATATGTTCTATGATAATAGGTGAAGTCAAAGCATTTACTACCCGCCCATATCGTTAGTTTATCTCATTAAGTCCTGCGGTAGAAATGTTATATGATGGAAGGTTAAGAGTGTTAGTTTGTTGGACCCCTTTATTATTAGGATTCAGATTGGGCTAGATAGGAAGTTGGGATCGAAGGGATGGGTTGCCTGGAGGTACATTGGAGGGAAACTTAAGTTTCTGTTGAGGCATAGATTGGTGAAATTGTCTAGTAGGAGAGGACCCACGCCATTTTTGAGTCCTTGAAGGATTCAAACTAGTCTGGGGAGCCCATTGTTGCCAGGGGGGATATTGATACTAAGACCGCATTGGTGAAAAAGGTACAGACTAGGGACCCATATTAAAATTATTAAAATACTTAGATGGGTCTTGGGGCATACCTGGATTCATAACTAGTGGTCAAGGTTGCCATGGCTTTTTCGGTCCCATGAAGTACAGTTGATCTACCACATTTTGTTCACTTGCCCCTTGAAAAACTGCCTTCAATCCTGGTAAGGAAGGGCATGAGCTGGTCGCATGGGTCTGTTTGCAAATTGTGTAGGCTTCAACTGTGTTTAATGGTCATTCTTTCAACGGATGCTTCTTTCTACACTATGGGCAAAATATAGCCATAGTCTTCTCCAACTCTATTTGTTTCTGTTTCGCTTGTAAAGTGTCCATGTGGGCAGATAATGTGCTTAGGATATCATTCCTTAGGTTATCCAGTAGGTTTCCAATTTCTGCCTTTGTAACCCCTCCACCAGAAGTCTTTAATGACTAAATTCCTTGTCCACTTCTTGCAGCCCCTCGTGAACAGTGAATGCACAACTCACAGATAGTTTCGAAGTCCTCTTTAGAAACATCCCCCTTTCCTGCTATGTCTAAAAGTTGCAGGGAATCTTCCCTAAGTGCCCATAGAAGGATGATCTTCATAATATCTTTATCCAGATCACTATTGCTTGATCTCTGTAGTATATATTTGAATCGTTCCACACAATCTTCCATATTCTCGTCCTCTTTCTGTGCAAACTTAAAAATCTCCTCCTTGGTGTCACGGGATTTATAGTAATCTTGGTATTTCTCAAAAATACTTCCTTCATTGTATCCCATGAGGAGATAGTCTTTCCTGCTAAACCCATGAACCATTGCAGGGTTGTCCCTTTTAAAGTAGTAGGAAATATTTTTCGCTTCTAAGCATCGGTGATATAATCATACCCTTGACAGACAATGTCAAATTCGAAGAGGAATGTATCGGGGTCTTCAGAGGAAGCCCATGAAAATTAGGCAGATCCGTTAAAGGAATGGGCTTCATCGGTGCATCACCTATAATGTTTCCAATTAGAAAATCAATAGAAGAACTTGTAGGTGCCATGAATATCCTCCAATACTCATCTGAGATTTCAACTGGTTCTGCAACTGGTAATTGGGGTGATTCAACTATAGGAGGTTTCGCAGTACTCCCTTGGTCTTGTGGTGATGCAAACTCCTTCAGGAGTTCTTCCCACTTGGAATTGCTCAATTCAATTGCAGGAGGTTTCACAGCACTCCCTTGGTCTCATGGTGACGCAAACCCCTTTGAGATTTCTTCTTCCCAATTGGAATTGCTCAATTATTCTGACCCTCTGCTTGTTATTTCCTCCCCTTGTGCTGGTAGCAGGGGTATCTCTTCAACTGATACCTTATTTTTTCCTCCTTCTGATGTTGAAATAATTTCCTCTGGTACCATGGATGGCACTGGCTGCTCAACTGATTTCCCTTTAGACTTCGTCTGAACCCTTACCTTGACAACAGCACAAGAAGATGCTTTTGATTCAACCTTTGCAATGATCTGTTGGATATATGTCTTCTTTCCCAGGTCCTTTCCCTTCTTTGGGTGTCTTCCTCTGCCCGTCTTATTTAGATCTTTGTTCATGCAATTGGTGGGAAGAATTCATTAAAATAAGAAGCGCTCAGGACCTAGAGCAGGACGGATAGTTTCCTCCCCGGGACGAGAGAGTAGGTTCAAAAATAAAATCAAATAAACTAAAATAAAATCAAAGTTCAAGACCTGAAGTAGGGTGATCAAATACCCTCCCCAGGACGAGAAATTGGCCCTTTAGAAAAATAATCAAAAAGCAGAAAAACAACACACTACGCTCAAGAATTAGAGCAGGGTAACAGATACCCTCCCTAATACGAGAGATTGGTTCTAAGAGAAATAATGAAAAAGCAAAGGAAAAATAGAACACTATGCTCAGGATTTAGAGTAGGGTAATGAATTCCCTCCCCAAGATGAGAGATTAGTTCTAAAGAAACAATGAAAAAGCAAAGAAAACAAAACACTACGCTCAGGACTTAGAGCAGGGTAATAAATTCCCTCCCCAAAGCGAGAGATTAGTTCTTAAAAATTAATGAAAAAGTAGAGAAAACAGAACACTACGCTTAGGACTTAGAGCAGGGTAATTAATTCCCTCCCTAAGACGAGATATTAATCCTTATATCAATTGCAGATCGTTTTCTTGCACCTGTTAACCTCCCTGGCAACGGTGCCAAAATGTTGGTGTCCAAGTGTGAACAAATATTCAAACCCTTTTTCCACATTAATTATCAATCCGGGTGTGTTGGTTATTGAAATACTAACGCGCACATTATATGCAAGAGAAATAACATAATCCGCGATTGAATCACAGGCTTAACAATTAAAACAAACAAACTATAACAGCAATTAAAGATAAATCACAAAATATAAAAGCATTCACAGCAATTACAGAATCATTCCGAAACAGCAGTTACAATAATAAACAGAAATGTGAAATCAACAAAAGGGAAATAACGCAGCGCCTGATCAAAAGAGTGGGCCTTACTCTCTGATCAGGGCTACAGTAAACTCACAGCTCACAAATAGAACAACAAAACGATGTGAATTCAATTGATTAAAAACACTTCTGTTACAATATCAGTCTCTTTCTTCTTAACCCCGATTCACAGCCCTAAGGCCCTTTTTATACAAATGTTCAGGAAAACCGCCTTTCCCATCTAACAACTAAATATCTACAATTATACAATTGTTACAACAACAAACTAGTTGCCGAGAGGAAACCACAAAAAGCCTGAAATAGATCTGGGGTAAGTTGGAATCTGTTGCGTTGTTGCAGCATATTGAGATAATGTTGAGAATTCGAAGTTACTTCATGGCTTGCAAACGTAATCCCTTTACTTACGAAATCTATAGAAATAACGGAGTTAATAATTGCATAGGTAAAACCTCCACGACTATTACTTCATTAATCAAACATTCCATATATGACAGTGGGAAGGGGTTTACCTCGTGTGTTTAGAACAATTAATGATACAAAGAGGTAAAAAGGTGGGTGAAAATAAGAGATAAAAGTATACAGATTTGGCACCCAACACATGTGATCTATGATTTTAGTTTGTGATGGTTACATGTGATTTATGATTCTAGTTTATGATGTTGTTATTTTGATCTAACCATATGTGATATGTTTATACATGATGATTTGGTCAAAGAGCTGGTTTGAATTTTTGTGACAGGAAGTAAACAGAATTGAAAAGTGTACCTTATTGACGGACCACCGATGAGGTATGATGTGAATTTATTTCAATTTATTTTGAATCTAATGGAATATATGTGCTTGGTACAGGAAAGCTCGAAAATGCTCTGCTGGGGTGGTTGAAACTAACTGCAAGGATTAAAAGAAGTGGTGAAAGGAATTGGAACAGGTAGCAGTATGTTGTTAAAGCACTTCAGGAGCAGGGCCATTGTGGGACATTGATACCCAATAGTTTCCATTTATTTCCATGAGCATTTTATGACCGGTATGATGGTTTTGAGGTAGGTATATGCCTTGCTTTTTGTATATTCCAATGCGAAGAGTCCTTGCCAAGGGATGGATCGCCCAGGATAGGGGATGTCGAGGAACTTGAAAGGTGAGTGACTACACAGAAGGGGGTGACAATATTTACCGAGGTACTGTGTAGCATAGAAGGGAAGGTCGGGGATGGATTTTTTGTGGTCATTAGCATTGCCAAATGGAATCAGATGCACATTGGGAGTGTGCCCTGGAGCAATGAGCAGGTAATTGTTCACTAAGAGGACAAGTGGTGCAGGATTGTAGCATTGGACCTTGGATGCAGCTTTGGCTTTAACAGTGGATTTTGGACTTCCAAGGAAGGAAGTGAATCCTACATATTATTGTAAATATTGTATCAAGATGGATTTATAAAGATCCATAGACAATATGGTTGTATATATGGTTGTTATTGAAAATTTCATAATGAGTTGTGTTATAAATATCGAGTACACGGTATGATTTTCATGATGGTTTTTTCTTTTGAGAGGGTTATTCATTGTAAATACTGCATCGAGCTAAATTATAAAGCTCCATGGGAAGTATGTTTGCTTTTCAATGGTTTTGTTGAGGTATAGATGTGGTTTAACGCCAAGGATGGTGTTTCCCAAGGGGGAGGGCTCTGTAACAAACCTGGGCTAAAATTTCATGTAATAAGAGTTAATAAAGGAAAAAATAAGACCACGATTAAAGGACACTTATTCCAAGTAGTGGGAATCACTTGTTGTGTTAATGGCTAAGGGGAAATTTGAAAAGGTAATGGATAAGGTTTTGGAAAGGAAAAAAAAAATTATTTTGGCACATTTATTTATGAAAATAAAGGAAATTAGGAGAAAAGGAAGGTGAAAGGTCACAAGTTGCATGTGAAGAGGAAATTGAAGGAAAATAATGGAAAATTGAAGATTTTAGAGGCCTCATCAATAAAAAATATTACGAGGATCAGTTGACAAGTTTTTTCTCAAGCCTTTTTTCAGTTCATTTTCAGAATTACACTCTGAGAAGGGAAGAGCACCGAGAGGAGAAAGAGATCAAGCAAGCAAAGGAAGGACAAGGAAAGGAAAGGAAAGCAAATATCAAGCAAGGAAGAGCAAGATCAAGCAGCTTCAGCAGGAATACTTTTAGGTAACCTATTGCATGTATGATTTCCTAGTTTGTTTTGACATGCATAGTATGTGCATGTTGGCATTTGGTTCTTTTGTTGTCGGTGGCATGGTTTTGTCGGGTTTCGATAGTGGTTTTCAACCTTGCCTTACCTTTTTATGGATAGCTATGGTGTGATGGGATTGTTCTGGGTTTTGAGCTTTGGAATTGCCAGATGGTTTCAGAATCTGGGGTGAAGGTGGTCTCGGGTTCATTCCCAAAGGCCTAGGAATCCCTTGACGGGTTTTGGCGAGATACACGCTAAAACCTAAGGGTGGTGTCTCGGTAAGGGCTTAATGATCTTGTGTGGATTGCAATAAATCCTAGAGAGAATGAGACGGAAAAACCCTCAAGGATAGTGATGAAATCCAGAGGCATTCCAAGCTTGGTTTGGTTTTCTAATCTCGGTGCCGTTTTATGTGAGATCACGGTATGGTGAGCCTGGTGGAGGTGGTTTAAACTTTGGATTCCCTTGGTTGTTTTTGGATTGGTTTATCTATGAGATACCACATTCATGCTTGGAATATGGCACGAGGGTGACTAGATGAAAGAAATATTTGGTTCAGCCATGTCCATGGTTGGGTGGTACGTGGAAGTCCCAAAACTGGTTGGCTCTTACCTATGTTTAATGAAAGCTAAGTTCTCTTTATTTGTACTTGTATTTATGTGGATTAATGGTTTTTATATTAAGGTTATTTTTGTGGTTATATGTTGGTTATAAGCATGGTTATCTTGGTTATAACTTGTAGCTCCATTTTGAGTATCGAAATTGAAGCCTCTGCATTGACATAAAAAAGACAATGTTGTTGTTTTTTACTACCTTCTCTGTTTTTGCTATTCTTGGACTAGGAATTGTTTGCTTTTGATTTCTCCAACATTTTTAAAGCATCCCGAAGAATTTGGTGCCTCTCGTCTCCATAAATTATTATTTTGGGATCACTACAACTTTGATTTAAAATATGAGAAAGTATATTTGTTGTTTTTTTCCTTTTTAGTTTGTTCGTCTTAACTATTATGATTATCCTTCAAAAATAATTCATCACAATGTCCCTTTTGAGTGAAAATTTGAAAATATCACTCTCCCTTTTATTCTATGAGTAATGTCTATTGAGAATTAAAACTTTATCTTATGTAATTTGTGAGCCTATTTTGGTTTTAATCTGGTGTTTGTTAAATGTAGGTTGTGTTGGTTGGGCATAGTGCTAGAGGTCTAAGCTTGCACCATGAATACAAGTTTTTGGCCATAAGAATGCAGTTGTGGTTTATATTTTTTCTACCATGTTATCTCATGGATTTTTTATTAATCAAGATGTCCAATAGGTCCTCCTTATGAATCGAAAGGTATTACTGATGTTCAATGTTATAACTTGAGTTGCAAATATTATTTTAAGGCCATCCCTTGTTTCTCTTGATATACAATTTTTTTTGTATATACTTGGTTGAACATTCAGACCAAGGCGACGTGAAATTTCTGCAATAAATCTAGGAATTTTTGCTATAAATCCAATACCAAATTATGTGATAAATCCAAGAAGTTTTGTTATAAATCCAGGACCTTTATAAATCTGGGACCTTGAGCTTCGGTTGGTGCCCAAGCTCTGTTGGAACGGTGTCGAGGAACCAATTGAAGCTGAGGCATAGGTCTTCTAAGTTGGTGATATCTCTCAGTCCCACAGTTATTTGGACATGAGGCCCAGAACGCAAAGGGTGTTGAACTAGAAAAGTATCACCATAAGTGGAGAGACAAATCGTGGATGGAGATGAGTTGGAAAAGTATTAGAACAAGCAAAGAGTTGAACCTAAGCGAACCAGGTATAATGACACCAGCCACGTGGTAAAAAAATGATTGGATAGAAGAGGACGAAAATAGAGATCTTGGATTGGTTGGGATGAATGTGTTTTCCTAGCCAACTCCATAGAGGGAACACTTTCGGTGAAATTAGAAGCATCATTATATAAAACCAATAAACATGGGCATAAGCCTTTGAAATATATATCTTTTCCACCATAGCACTCAACTTATTTCTCTTTATAGTGTGAATTTATTCTTGAGATGCACCTATTATGTCATGGTTCCACTACCCTTCAAGGAATCCAATTTTTTCTAAGGATATGATAGTGCACAATAATTTCTTGAGTCTCGTTGCAAAGAATTTTGTAGTGATTTTATACACATAATTACAAATGAGATTGGCCTAAAGTCCTTGAAATATATTAGCTTGTGAACTTTTGGGACAAGATCAATGTACGTAGAATTGAAATTTAGGAGAACCCTGCCTATCATTCCAACCCTTTCAACCACTCATAACAAGCCATTTTCTAATAAGTCAAGAAAGGTAATAAAAAAATCAATTGTCCACCCATCTAAGATAGGAAATTTTCATTTTTTGAGAATGGATAACCCCTTTCTCATTCTTCTATACTTATTTCTTCAAACAATGATTCATTAAATTCATCTAAGACCAAGCATGGGAAAAAGGAGCATTTATTCACTACACAAAATTTGTAACCTCTAGTTTTTTATAGATATTAGTAGAATGTTGAACCCCTAATTACACTAACTCCTTAAAACCTTCAACTCAGACGCCTTCAACCTTAGTTAGATCCCAAATTATTTTTATATTCTTTTGTTCATTGGCAAACTATGAAATAACTTTGTAATTTTGTCACCTATCTCCAACCACATTTTTATGCTTTTCATATGCCACTCTACCTCGCTATCACTTCAAGAGGGATCAAATACCTCTAAGTGTAAACCTCCTTTTATAGTACAAAAATTGAGATATTTTCACCTCAAGAGGTTTCACCCCTAAGAGTGCATGATAGATCGAGAGCTAAGATGGATCTATGTCAATTTCATTCGTAAGCAACAACATGAAATTTTTAGTGAATCATCATATATGTGTGTGTGTGTGTTTCAAATGAGCATGACTCTTTTATAGTTACATTATTATAAATCCAAATAATAACAAAATAACAGCAATTTTTAGTGATCAAGATCTTGAATAACAACCAAATGAAATGATTAAGATGTTGAATTCTTTTGGAGAAAGATTAATGTCAATTTATCTTCTTTATTTTTTACTATAGTGGCACAATTTGTATATTATAAAAACTATGTTTATGTATATATTTAAGATGAATATGGTCATTTAAATTTAACTTGGTTTCCTCAATTTCTCGAGAATATAGAGGATAGTATTCAAAACTTATATCAAGAATAAGTTGAATAGAAATAAAGTAAAAATATTGAATGATGAAATATCTACATTGAAATCAATGCATTTATTTCAATCTACATATCATTTTTATTTCTATTTTTACATCAATTTCTATGTGAATTTTTATTTCTATTCATATTTGTATTTCAATGTCAATTATATTTCTATTTCAACATCTAAGGAAATGATTTAAGTGTACATGTTAGTTTCTAAATGCATTGATCTAGAAATGATGAAAAATGTACATTGAAATCAATGTGCATGATCTAAAAACTTGAGATCAAAAAACTTGCAACAAAATCCTTTTACTTGACTGTAAGGGCTCATGAAATTAAGTTACAAAGTTGTCACATAAGATGCACAATAATAACTTAGCCAAACCATGAACAAGGAAAAACATGAAGCATCAAGAAGAAGATGATAACGGAGTTAATCCCCTCTATTGTGCTACATCTTTGGATTCGCCTCCAAAGGGAAAATCACTTTATTGTCTTTCTTCAAAATAGGTATGTGTACAATGCTCTATTAAAAAGGATTGAAACTTAGAGTTGCCTTCTACTACCAAAGAGTCTTCAAGACATACACATTACAAACGAATCTTCAATACCTGAGAAAGACTTCTCTTGAAATCTCAAAGTTCTCTAAACAAAATTTCTCTCAAACAAAACTCTCCCTTGTAAAGAAAACAAAAGAGGAATTTATAACTATTAAAAATCTACAAACAAAAGAAAGGTTATCACCTTAAATATACATTCCAAAGAGAGAATAACTCTAGAAATCCATTAAAAGAATATATTATGAGATTCTTAAGGAGAAAAACTCTCATATCCACCTATCCAGTATCTCATCCACATTTTTTTAAGAGATACCATCCCATGAAAATCTCAACTCCAAATTGATATTACGAAACTTCTTGCGAGGTGGATTCTCATACTTAATCGAATTCCTTTTTACAATTTTAAAATTAAATACGTGAGCACATCTACATAAAGCTCATATAAAGCAATTAACACTTTACGTTCAAAATTAAAATATGCCTAACCTAGGCTTCATTGAATTTTTCCTTTGGCATGGTAGACTTTGGGAAATTGCGTCAAGATCCTCCTGGTTCACACCTCCTCGCAGAGGAAATTTTGTTCCTCTAAACATGTAATAACATTTGTATTCAGCTTCATGGAAATATTTAAAGCATACCAGGATGCTATTTCTGTTCACGATCTACTCGTATAATGATAAACTTTCACCCTCGATCTTCAGAACAAAACTGATTCAAAAGCTACATCAATCTACTCCACGAGAAATCAACGTGTAAAATGTTGAAATAAACATCCCTTGAAAGTGCAATGAGGAACTCTAATCCCTTGCTCGCATTTAAGCACATACTGTTTAAAAAAATGCATTCCCTCGACAAATTTATTCACAACATAGATCAATAAACTATTCTTGAGATCCACACTATGACTCCATGACATCGCATCAATAGACATAAAAAGGTCGATCATGACGAAGACCATGCACAATAACCATGTGACGTAAAACGTTCTTGTACAAACACCATTAAGGAAAGAAACCGCTATAGATGTTGTTGTTCAGGGCGGTCACACAATGCTCAATCTTTTCTAAAAAATGAGACACTGTTTTACACAATATTACACCAGCCAAGATAAAAACTTTAAGCTAAAAACACATTTGGTGCTTCATCAATTGACTCAAATACAACAAAATGTTTCCAAGTGCATACGCACTTTGAATCTGCAAACCTTTACTTCCCAGGTCAGGAGTAACCTCCCAAACAAATGACGCTCTGGCCTTGCATTCTCCTTCAGCGGATTTGGAGACCAACACAAATTGTGCTAAACTCTAAGTAGACAAACTGTAGAGACACAACCAGCATGTAGAGGGATGAAGTAGAATTATGATGCACAAGGAGGAAAATAGATTTTCACTGCAGTCAAATCGATTTCGATGGCCACGAGGTACAACAAATACCCAACAAATGAGCTGAATCCTACCATCATGCAGATTAATATACCATCATGCTTATAACTTTTTGTGGATTCCTAGCATGTACCTATAGAAACAATATACCATTCTTGATTACCTTTATGTGCTTAATTCAACAAATTTCTGTTCTCGACGACATGATTTGTCAATGCAAAGATCCCTCTGATTGCAGCAAATGTGAGACCATAAATCTACATAATTTTCATAGTCGTAATCATACCTGGAAGTATAACGCTCCTCTCAACCTTGGCCACATCATACCAACTGGCCACCACAATGATCCACGACTGATCCAGCAAAACAACATTTGCACCACCAACCCACACCCAAAAACAGTCGCCATCACCATCACTTTGGTAAGTGCCTGTAGAAACTTGGTAAATGGTAAAACCATGGCGTAAATGCACCTGAAATCCTCATTCTTGATATGTTGGTTCAGAAATATGAGGGAGAGGAAATTGTGTGAATTTCTTTCCACATTAATACTTCTCTCTTCATAGTTGTAGTAATTAATAATCCCATGTTGCAGCCTTGAGAATTGGGTGGTTCATTAATTCCTTCACTCACCAAACCATTTGCCAACGGAGGCAGCGCTTGGGCTCAGATGGTGGAGGTTTGCTCCCGGTCTCCTACTAACATTTGGTGTAGATGTTGTGATTGTGGTGTTTGTTCCCCGTGCCTCGGTTCCCTTTGTGATGTGTCAGTGCATTACTACAGTCCCCAATAAAACAGTGGCATATTCTCGTTTTGTTAAAATATGTAATTACCTCCCACATGCATTGTTAGACAAACTATTAAGTGAATGAGTTGAGTTGAGTAATAGATATATTTGGTGAGTGAGTTAGAGAGACAATTAAGTGATTGATGATCAAGTTGATTTATGTGAGAATGTGTGCATGTTAATTAGGTTAAATACCTTTCACCGGGTCCATTGTATTGATTGAGTGAGATTGTGATTTATTGTGATTGAGATGAATGGAAGAGCCATAGCTCATTGTTTCATGTGTGAAATACTTGTGTTATTTATGTGTTTTTCTTCTCTTCCTATCCAACAAATTGGTATCAGAGTTGAAAAAAAATCAGAAGATCAGTGAGTAAGCATATCCAAATACGAAGGCCAAAAACAAAAACCGTAAATTTATTTTAAAACAAAAAATTTACCGACAGTAAGCATATCCAAATACGAAGGCCAAAAACAAAAACCGTAAATTTATTTTAAAACAAAAAATTTACCGACAGAAGTTCGCACGTTTCTGCGAACGTCCGCAACATCTCCTTGGCAAAACTGCGGCTATTTTGGCATACTTACGATTTTCACCAATCGGAGTAAAATCCGTGGTATAAAATTTTCGGAGCTGCGGAATCGATTTTACTGCATAGAGAGCCCGCCGGCCATAGTCAACGAACGTTGGTAACTTACATTGTTTGCGTTATTTTGTTTTAAAAAGCAAAGATTCTGAAACAAGAGTACGTATGCTCTTTTTTAACAAAAGGATCATTGACTTTTTCAAGCTATTTGATTTTTTAGATATTGTTTTAAAAGTATTTAAGGACGCTTTTCAAATTATGAAAGTTAAAGGATATTTTACAAGGATCTTCTTAAAGCACATTAAGAGGAGAGCTGAGGACGAATTTTAAAAGGGATTTTATCAAAAGGTTTTTTGAGAAGGATTTTATAAGAGGATTTTGCAAAAGTGCATGTTATAAAAAATAAAAATAAAAAAATTAAGTTTTTTTTTTATTAAAAAAAAGGACAAGGTGTATATACAAGATTATGTGACTATTATTGCAAGAGAATTTAGGGCTTTGCAAAGTCCGATAGTCCACAAACAATATTTTGGTGTTTTGTCAAGAATGACAGGTTGTTTGGAGAAGATTGTGCCTTACAGGGACGCATATTAAAATCTTTTTCTTTTCTTTTCTTTTCTTTTCTTTTTTTCTTTTCTTTTCTTTTTTCTTTTTTTCTCTTTTTTTTTTTTTTTTTTTTTTTGGGCCGATATGGAACATAGCATGCATGCAAGCATGACGGAAGTCATAGGTCGCAAAGCGCGACTAAAAAAGAGTAAGAAAATGGATAAAAAAGAAGAGCCAAAGATAGTTGTTGTGTTTAAGGAGGTTCAGGCCACAGCCGATGAACTAAGATGTCTAGCAAAAGACAAAGATCCCCTAGCTTTGAGTTTCATTCAACATACAATGGATGAAACGGTTATGGGCAAGGTAGCAAAAGCTACAACTTCTGAGGAATCATGGAACATCCTGGAAGCAGATTTTTGTGCAAGGGGGAGTGACATGCAGCAGCAGGATATGTCACATGCAAAGAAGTTAGACGCAGATCTGAGAGTAGATGAGCAAGACTCTGGGAGGACAACAGAGCTTGGTGAAACCCATTATGCACGCATTCATATGGATGAAGAAGATGCAACAGAGATTGCAAAGAGGGAAGTTGAAGCCTTTGTATGTGAAACAGAGCTTGCTAAAACCCATTATGCACACATGCATATGGATGAAGAAGATGCAACAGAGATTGTAGAGAGGGAAGTTGAAGCCTCTGTATGTGAAACAGAGCTTGTTGAAACCCATTATGCACACATGCATGTGGATGAAAAATATGCAACAAGGATTGCAGAGAGGAAAGTTGAAGCATTTGTATGCGAAACAGAGCTTGAGCATATCAATGCTCAATCACTCCACTATAATGTGGATGGTGCAGAAGATGGTGAATCCCACTATGATGAAACACATGTGGATGATGACTGCAAAGTGAAATGTGCATTGGTGAATCCAGTCGGACCTGGTGAGTTTGGTAAAGTTGAAATTGGTAATGAACTTGACAATGAGCACATGCATGCTCGGATATCCCACCATAGTGTGGATGAACATTATTTTGATTTTATGTGTGGTTTTCTTTTTGAAACAAGGATTGATTATGGTAATATTGTAAACGCCATGTTTGATGAATCATTGAAGATTGAGGTTGCCTTTGTAGCAGCAAGATATGAAGCAGTTGGAACTGCTCATGAAGCAGTGTGCGAACAAGAAGTAGCTAAGTTTGGCTTAGATACAGCTATCAACAGAGAAGAAAGTTGTTTGGTGGATCCAACAATTGGAATTGTTGAAGTTAAATTTGATGAAGAACCATTAATTGGGGATGAGTCGTTGCACATGATGCAACCAAAAGAACATATTGATATGTTGTTATTTGGTGAGAGAAACCCACTTGTGTTTGGAAGCCAAGTGGAAGACAACATGTTTGCAGCAGCAACGGTTTGTAAAACAGTGGAAAAGAAGGTAGAGAAGGAAGATGAAGAGGAAGAAGCTCTCACTGAAGAGCATAATAAAGATGTTTTTAACATTGTTTTTTAATATGCAGGTACCCAAAATAGCATGGGAGTAGAAGATGAAAACAAGGTTGTTAATAAATTTGATGCAGATTTGAAGTTCATTGAAGAATGGATTCAGAATCCAATTGAACAAATTGATGTGAGTATTAAAGCAGCAGCTGGAATAAAAGAATTGAAGAAAGCAGCAATACTTGATGATGAATGTGAAGAGAATGATATGGAGGTTTCTGAAAACAAGGAAGAATGCAACAAAACCATTTTTCTGCAATGGAGTCAAGAAAAGATAAGATTCTGCTATCAAGAAATATGGCAGAAAGAAAGTCAGAAATATGAAGCGCAAGAAACAGAGCAAATAAGACAATTTGAAGATGTAATGTTGTGGCAGCAATCCATGTTTGAACAAATATTTGAAGAGGAAGGTGTAGAAGAAAAAAATAAATAAATAAATAAATAAATAAATAAAATATATATATATATATATATATATATATATGGTTTTTAATATGCGCCCCCGTAAAGCACAATCTTCTATATATATATATATATATATATATATATATATATATATATGGTTTTTAATATGCGCCCCCGTAAAGCACAATCTTCTCCAAACAACCTATCATTCTTGAAAAAACATCAAAATATTGTTTGTGGACTATCGGACTTTGCAAAGCCCTAAATTCTCTTGCCAATAATAGCCACATAATCTTGTATACGAGTGTTAAAAAAAAAAAAAAAATTATGGTTTTTAATATGCGCCCCCGTAAGGCACAATCTTCTCCAAACAACCTGTCATTCTTGACAAAACACCAAAATAATGTTTGTGGACTATCGGACTTTGCAAAGCCCTAATTTCTCTTGCCAATAATAGCCACATAATCTTATATATGTTTGTGTGAATTCGTTCCACATTAATACTTCCCTCTCCATAGTTGTAGTAATTAATAATCCCACATTGGTTGCAACCTTGAGAATTGGGTGGTTCATTAAGCCCTTCACCCACTAAACCATCTGCCAACAGAGGCAGCCCTTCAGGTCACATGGTGGAGGTTTGCTCCCGGTCTCCTACTAACATCTGGTGTCGGTGTTGTGATTGTGGTGTTTGTCCCCCATGCCTTGTGATGCTTCAGTCCATTACTGCAATCCCCAATAAAACAGTGGCAAATACGTAGAAGGATAACGCTCCTCTCAACCTTGGTCACTGTGAATTTTATTCCACATTAATACTACCCCCTCTGACTGCAGCAAATGTGAGACCATAATTCTCCATAATTTTCATACTCCTAATCATACCTGGAAGGATAACGCTCCTATCAACCTTGGTCACATCATACCAACTGGCCACCACAATGATCCACGACTGATCCAGTAAAACAACACTTGCACCACCAACGCACGCCCAAAAATAGTCGCCATCACCATCACTTTGCTAGGTGCCTGTAGAAACTTGGTAAATGAGAAAACCATGGCATAAACACACCTGAAATCCCCATTCTTGATATGTTGGTTCAGAAATATGAGGCAGAGGAAATTGTGAAGCCAGATACCATCATATCCCTATGCAGAGTGTTGCTTAAGCTAATGCTCGAAGCATGCCATTATAATAAATAGATCCACCAAAGTGACTCCCACAATAAAGAGTATCCCAAATACTCAACAAATGATAGGAAATTAGGTAGCATATTTTTATTTTGAGCTTCACGTATAATCAACCAAAGTGTTGTTATGCCTCGAACTCCATGTCAGATAACGAATGTCTTGACAACAATTCATTTTTTTTCTCAGTAGAAAAAACGCCGACTTTTATATATTATAAAAAAATTTGTACATATTCATATATCAATGTCCTTTTTCTCATCTGTAAACTAAATATTTAGTTGAACAACAACAAGAACTCCATCTTCAATTTAAACATTTGCTAACTGTTCACTTTCATATCCGCTGATAATCATGGATCCACCGTGACTTGGCAGGCCAAACTCCCTTGATGTGTGCCTTATCCTGCTAAAATGGGGGTTGTTATGTAGATAAACTCGCCATTATGTTGGAAATTCCATCGTTTAATGTGTTGCGTTGTTTCATCACGTTAGGAAAATCATTAGGATCTACCATATATGTTGTGGATCATCTACATATCCTTTTAATTTTATATTAAAAATACAAAAAAATCTGAAATTGAAATAAAAGCAAATATGTTAAAGTATTATAGTTTATACTTTGGCATAAAAATAAAATGTTTTTAGTCTGATGTATTAAAGTTTAATTGTTTCAAACTTTGTACAAGTGGGTTTTATATCCAAAGATTAAAGGCCAATCAATTCAAAAGGCGGAGAGTGTTGATATTAAAAGTATAAACTGGATGACCCAACCCGCAGGCACTAACAGCACGAGAGTTAATGGAAAGGGTGCCTCCGTAGTTAACTGGGTTGACTGCGGAGGCAATAGAGAACAACACTGGATATCGACTACGGGGGCACCAGCTAGAGTTCTCAGTCGTACCCCGAGACCCCCCGCAATGACGTCATATGCCTAATGGAAAACAGTTGTTATTCATGTCAAATCAATCCAACGGTTAAGTGACACATTGCGTATGGCATTTAATACAAAAGTCGTGCCACCTATTTGGGGGTATTTTCCATTTTGTTTTCAAAATACTTTGCAGTTTGTTGTGTTTCGACCTATTGCATTCTCCTGTCACCTTTGTTTTTTTAGTCACCTTGTAAGAGTATCCCTTCAGCTCCTTTTCTAAATTATGGCTAAAAGGTCTTCTTTGTCTGGGTCATTGAGCCACATTCCTCTCATAGATAATGAGAGAGACATTCAAGATACTGTGTCTTTAGTAACGCATCTTCCATTTTATCAACAAGTTGTATTGAATAAGGATAATTCCCCTATCTATTCCACCATGATAAAAGCTGGAATCCTTTCTGCATGCATCCCGAAGACCCATTTATTCCGAGAGTTTATCTATTGGTTGGTTTCCTCAATGTATCTTGGAAAATGTTTCATAATGAATTCCCAAGGAGAAAATGTTCTGCAGGTGTCTACCCAATTAATCCGCCAAGCCCTGTGTTTTCCTGAGTCCGAATCATCAGTTCAATTTTCAGAAGATTCACTGATTAATTACTATGAAAGCCTTGCAGGAGAAGAATTCAATAATTTTATGTTCCATTTGAAGCCTAATATGAAGCAGTTTCAGCTAGAGTGTGGAGAATTTACTATGGGAGTTTTTTATGAAGAAACCCGGCATGTATTGAGGAGTATTGCTAAAATCTTAGGAAAAGAAGACGACGTCACAGTGGAAAAGTCAGTCCTAGGAATGTTCACCATGATGATGAAGCCAGGAATGGTCCTGGATATTCCATCCTTTTGGCAAGAAGTAGTCAACTCACAGTTGATGAGTCTTTCACTAACAGGTTCTTTTAAATTTCCCTCACTAATTGTCTACTTATTTTTATATCAGAATGTTGAGGAATTCATGCAGTTAGGTCTAAATATAATGGATGTAAACAAGCATAGACAGTCAGTTATATTCTGGACAGATATAATCAGAAGGGAGAAAAATGAAGTGGGGTTATTTGATTTTTCTAGTCAGTATATTCCCATTGCATATAAAATATTGAATGGAGTTCATCCTCCTTATTTCTTACCTAAAGCCCGGGATTTTCTACATTTAGGAACTCGCTGCAAATTTGGGGACTAGTTTGTATTTGAAGAATATTCCGAAATAATGTTGTATGGAGCAAATGTTGAACCTTACAAGCTCCCAACGTTTGTACCAATGACGCTCTTCGCCTTAGAATTTATCAGACAGAGCCTGAATGTTGATCATGTGCACTTTTTTCCTATGAAGAAAGGTCATATCTATAAATTACCTATGAGTGTGAGACCTTTCATAGTTAATATGAGGTAGGCATTTGAGGAAGTAACAAAATTGTTGGAGGAAACACATATGTTACTAGGAGAAAAATGGGCTTATGATCCCCATGGTGTAATTTCACAGAGAAGAATTGAGAACAGATACTCAGCTTTCATTCATGAAAGTAGACCTCAGCAAGAAAAGGTAGCAAACAAAGGTGAAATAAGTTCAGTTAATACAAGCATTCAAACTCCTGTTATAACTGAGAAAACAAATAAAAGAGGTAAAGAAGTTGTTATTGACTTGGATGATGAGGCACCGAGAGGTGAGAAAAGGACAAAATTTGTTGAGGATCATTCCTCTAATTCACTTGGTTTTTCCTTGCATTTTGGTGAAGAGATGAATGCTCCCTCTTTCCCTGGAGGTCATGAATCCTCTCATGAACAAGTACCCTTAATCAAACAGGTGTTTTCACAAATTGAAGAGAGAAATTAGAAAATGAAGGCCAACATGGAGACCCGAGCAGAACATCACGTTACTACTGATCAGACAAGGCTTTTGAATGTAATGGATCTTGAAAAAGATCAATTTAGGATTGCTCTATCACATCCCACAGGAATGTCAATTGGGTCTTCAAACAGTTTTAATACTGTAAATGTGACTATGGATGTTAAAAATATTCCACCAATGGAAAAAATGAATTTGCATATGCAGACAGGACAATTGATTGTTAACAACCAAACAAATACAAATGCAATGGCAGTTAAAGCTGAAAACATGTTAGGGAAAGTTATTAAGTAGCTGAAGTTAGAAAAGGCTAATTCAAGAGCCTTGACAGTTCAAAATGAAGAGTTGAAGAAGATTATTATTAAGATTGGTGTAGACCTTAGTGACAAGTCTGCTATGCAGAAATTCATGCAAAGTGCTGAGGCAGAGATTTCTACATTAAGGAAGAAATTGAAGTTGCCTTCTGGTGAACATTCAATGGCTTCAGAAGTTGCAGAAGTAGAGAAAGAAAAAGAAGTGTTGTTGCAACAACTCATGAAGAAGGATGAAGAACTTTCCAAAGTAAAGCAAACTGCAATTTCATTACAAAATCATATTGATAATCATAAATGTACCTTTGTTTTTCCTACAGGTGATGAAGACCCACAAACACAAATAGAAAGAAAGCTCAGACAGATCTAGAGACTGCAGCAAAATTGATGAAGGTCCTAGAAAATGAAGCAGATAAATACAGAATGGATTTCCGAAATGCTGAAGCTGAGATCAAGAATCTCAAAGAAAGAATGAAAGGCAATCTGTCACTGATACAAGCTAAATATATCATTTGGATTGATATCATTTCAGAAATGAAATCCAATTTGTGTTTCATGATGATAATTGCAAAATAAAAAGCTCTTATTATGGAGTGTGAAGAGCCAATTATGTCTGATAAGCAAAAAAGGATTAACAGAGCCATTTGGGCCAAAATATTTATTGATTTTATCAATTATAAATCAAATCGGGAGTTAGAGGAGAATGATGTGCAGGACATAATGTTATATGCAGTGGAAATTAACAAAATGATTATCAGGAATGATCTCATAAAGGTTGTAGAAAAGAAACTTGTAGAAATCAAAGAAGCAATAAGTCAATTTGATAAAGCATTTGATAAAATAACAAGGGTAGGCCTGCCATCATGTTGGGGAGCTGAAGGAAATCTTTTGCCATGAAGCTCTTATGAGAATTCACTGGTGATGACAAAAAGCAAGATTGATAACAAGTATGAAAATACTCAGGTGCTCAAGGGAGAGACAATGGTCAACATTTTGCAGAGACATTTGCAACTCTTATGGATGGTAAAAACCCTTTTCTCTGAAAGGCCTTCTTATGACCGAATTACTGCATTCAAATTGGAATATCACAATCTAACACATTCATCCAGAACGAAGGTAGAAATATGGAAAAAGTGCAGATCTTAGACAATTGACCTACCAAAGGGATCAGCAGCAAAGAAAGACAAATCAGTCGATCAAGGAAAAGAAGCCACATCATCAACAATTCCTATAGATTAGGATATTTACTTTATGTTATTTTCTGAAGTCAATGTAACTGTAAAAAGACATTTTCAAGGCATGTAATAGACAGCCTTCGAAGTCATGAAGTAGTTTTGGTAGTTAGAATTGGTTACAGCAGTTCCAAACTGCTTTTTACTGTATTTAATATAATTTTCAAGGGGAAGGAAGGTTCTGAGTTTTGGACCTCCTGGACAAATATTTTTGTACTCAAAGATTCAAAGATTAATGAATGAGTAAGCAAGTTTCTGGCATTTTTTTTATGTTGAAATGTATCCAGTTTTCATTATGTATTTCCTTCTATGAATAAAACAAGGTTATGAGCAGCAGGTCTCTTCTTACTTATGTGTATAAGAGTTAAAAACCTTAATTGGCGCTCCTTTGTTTTAACTATTTCTTTCACATTTTTCTTCCGGAGTTTGGAATGGTATTTTCTGTATAAAGCAGCATATCAGTTTGGACTTCTTCCTACATTTTCTTCCAGTCATTTCATTCAACATTAACAGATGGTAGCATTGTGAAGCATTCATAATATTTGATATTTAAGGGTGTGATTATAAATACTTGAGGGTTAATAAAACAGAGACATAAATGTGACATAATTATAAAATGTCTTAAGCACTGATTCCTTATCACAGCTAAGGGATTGTATCTTAAGTTACAATAGTATACATGGATCTTGTATGTAAAATTGTTGCTCCAAATGTTTATTGCTACATTCGTTCTAACATGGACCAATCCACCATTCAATTTTATATGTCTTTACATACCATAGACATGGTTTCTCTCATCATTTGCATGTTGTCAAAATAAATTATATGGTTGATCATGGATGTTCCCAATTATGGAACTACCCCCAAATATTGGAGGATTGGAAGGGAAACTCACGATTGGTCGGTAAGTCGCAAGTATCGATCTCAAAATCCTAACATAATGAAACGACATGTGATCCAACAAGTTTGTTCATATACCCATCTTTTCATTTTCCTCATGTGAAATCTCTAGCCACTGTAAGTTCCTTCCTATATGTTGTTACAGGCCATCTATACTTGATGCAACATGGCATCCCATTCCTGCCAACTTTTACAAATTTACGGTGTTGATATGCAATGTTGGTGCAAAGAATTCTCAATAAATTGAGAATAAGTCATCCAAGTTGTATTATTGAATCATGTATTTGATAGTCTCAGTTATTTTCTAGGTGTGGCATTTTCATAGCTCTACAAATAACATAAAAATAGAAGATCCCTACCAAAGATATTTCCATATTGCATGAGTAGTATCTGAAGTTGCGACCGAATACAATATCAGTTTGAGACTTCTATAAATCCACAAAAAACTGCAGAGCCTCCGCTATGATAGGATTGAGAGGCATCAAGTATATTCTATCTACAAAAATTCTACACCCAAAGTCTCTTCAATTACTACAAAGTAAGTCTCTTCTATTTGCATTACAAACAAAACTTAATTTTGTAGATGCGCTAACCATTTTTTACCAAACCATTTGAATGGATCTTTCATTAATTGCATTTCATCATGCTTGGTTTCTTGATGAATATGTTCAGGAATATTGATTACATGTTCCACTTTTGCAGCATCCTTTGGCATGTATTTTTATTTAGGCTTCTTGTTGGGCATATGGTGAAACTTGGAATAAAGCTTCCAACATCTATCAACCAAATGACCACTTCGATGATAATGAGTGCAACTATTCTACTTTTATGGCTTCCTCTAGCCATTATCTTTCTCACGGTCTCGATATTTATCATTTTTTCATTTTTCCTTCGTGACTTTATTTTACATCATCATTATCTTCTAGCATTTGGAAAATTTATGATTGGTCAATCCACAAAATGAGCACGGAATTTTATGCCAAAAACCAGGATTTTTACTTCCATGTTTTTTGTAATCGAAAGAAACTTTAGTGTAGTCAGGGATATATCTTTCATGTTTTCCTTTGTCGCAACTTTTACGAGATCAACGCGATGATATAGAAGTTCCCTTTGAAGCATAACTTTCTTCAACGGTCTTGAAGGATTCTCCAACCTCTTCTTCGTGTTATCCTATCCCAACATATCTAGGTAAATCTTCAACCTTAATGGGTTCTAATATGACTTGGCCATGGATTCGCAAGCCTTTTCCTTCATAACCCATCTTCAATAACAATTTCGATCCAATTGCTTGAGTGTGCTTCTCGAAGAAACCAAAATGATCATCTTCTTGTGAGGAAACTAAATTTGAACAAGTGTTGCTTACCTTGTTTACCTTAGCGTTATCACACTACGCAAGGTTCTCTTTTGCAGCTTGCAATTGCAAATCCATTTCTTTAAGTCTATTTTGGAGCTCTTGATTTTCGTCTTCTAGTATCTTCATTTTCTTTCGCACTTCATCGCTTTCAGTATCCTCATTATACAACTCTTCTACCATTTTCTTCATAGTGAAAAATTATTGTAAAAACTTTGAATATTGAAAAAGATTTGCAAAAAAAGGATCATAAAAGGACTTATTTTATGAAATGGACATTTTCAAACTTAATTCTCAACCAATTTCCTTCTCCTTGCTTAAATTAAACTTGGAAAATATACCTACTAAGCCAAACAATCAACTACTGTGATACCAAATGATCTAAAACTTGAGAGAATAAAACTTGCAAAAAAAATCCTTTTACTTGATTGTAAGGGCTTATGAAATTAAGTTACAAATTTGTCACATAAACATGTAAATTAACACATAAAAATGTAACTTAAGATGCACAATAATAACTCATCCAGACCATGAACAAGGAAAAACATTAAGCATCAAGACGAAGATGATAATGGAGTTCACCCCCTCCACTAGGCTACATCTTCAGATTCACCTCCAAAGTTCAAATCACTTTATTGTATTTCTTCAAAAGAGTTATGTGTACAATGCTTTATTAAAAGGGTTGAAACTTAGAGTTGCCTTATACTACCAAAGAGTCTTCAAGACTCACACATTACAAATATTTCTTCAATACCTAAGAAAAATTCTCTTGAGCTCTCAAATCTCTCTAAACAAAAGGTCTCTCAAGCAAACTTCTCTCTCAAAATACTCTCCCTTCCAAAGAGAACATAAGAGGAATTTGTAACTTTTAGAGATCCACAAATAAAGGAGAGGATGTCTCCTTAGATCCACATTCCAAGGAGAGAATAACTCTCTAGATCCATTAAAAGAGGATCTTATGAGATTCTTACGGAGAAAATATATTAAATCCATGTTGGAACAGGGTTCCCTAAGCTGTGTTTTTGGTATAATTTTGTAATAGTTGGTCTTGCGTAGGGATTTTTGGGTAGGGCAAAGCCCCCAATGTTTTGTAATGGGTTAAAAGGTAAACCTAGGGTCCGCAAACCACAGTTTGCGTACCATAGGATAGAAAAATCTAAGGTGATATAAATAGATAAATAGTTAGGTCTAGTAGGTAACGAAGAAGTAAGATTGATGCTACGTGTGAATTGTTGATATGTCTTGGGTAGTTTTGGGTAAGGACTCTTGCTGGCTGTGTGCGCGGAGATCCTCAGTCATGTTGTGTGAGCGGGCTATGTTTTCAGTTGTAATTGGGTTTTTGGATACTAACGAATGCAAAATATATTTGAGTATCTTTCAGATATCTGGATTGATCGTGTTTATTACTGAAGTGCAACTGTGATATTTATTTGAGCTGCAAATGCATTTTTTATCCAAGAATTAGCTGCGATTATAATTTTTTGTGATAATAATTGCTGATGCGCACGTGGATGCAAATGTATTGATCAGATATGTTAATGATAGTAGATTTGTTATGATTACATGATGATTATATTGTTAAAGAGCTCGCGAATAGACTCATTCTATGTGAACCTGATAGTTGCAAACACAGATCTGCCTTAATTACCTACTCTCTCCCAGGGTGTGGAAACCTCATTCCAGCACCCTCCCATACTACTTCGGGTGAGACCTTGGCCTGCGAAAGCATGTCATTGCCGAAAGGGCCACTAGTATAGGGGTTTTTTGGCAAACCTTAACCTCTATACTTGGGTCAGGACCCCTCAAGCCAACAAATGGTTCTGTTGCCAGGACCGGGAGCATTTTGAGAGAGAGATCAGGTAATGCCATGAGGTTGTTGGAGACCTGAGAAGTTTGAGCTCGAAGACTGGTTTGAAAAATAGATTCATGAATTTTCTGTAAAAGAGGATCGCAGCACGAAGCTAACAGTCGAGAAGTGGAAGAACAAGTATATTTTCATGAAGGTATATGAAATTTTCTTTGTGACTTTTGCGCACGAGCTCTAGGAGTGGCTAGCAAGGCTAGTAGAATTTCAGACGTGTTGGAAAGACGATCAGATTACGTAGTGGAATCCGAACTTGATTCAACAGTTGGAGAAGACTGACAATACGATCACCCATACGGTAGGTCATTGGGTGGATAGTGTGCTAGGAGGGTTTGTAACAGAATTCGCAATTGATCAATTCGTATCCTATTCTGAGGCAAAGCAGAGGTTCTTCAAAGGATTCTGGGGTAAGTTCTTGTGAACATTTCCATTACTAATTAAAATATTACTGTGCGAAAAGGGAGTTTTGTGCAGCCACACCAAATGAATGACCCCTGATCAGAGCGAGAGTACAACATGAAGTGGTAAGTATTACCGAACCAACCAAGAAGGGGATAGATCCGTCTACATCCCATTAAGAGAGTCAGCTGCGCACGCAGGAAGTAGTGCTCCGGCTACACCGCCTTCTAGTCAACATAAGGGAAAGAACTCCCCCACACCTCTGCCACCACTATAAGAAGATATGGCCGCACACATGAAGCTACCCGTCTTTAAGGGCATAGGAGATGAAGATATGGACTAATTCTAGTTCGTAGCAGAATCAATATGGACTGCACAGAATGTGGCTATTGAATGATGTAACGCGCAGCTATCAATTTCCTTTAAAGGAAGGGCCCTGGATTGGTACATGGGGTACATAGGTCAGCATGCGGATCCATCTATTCAAGAGATCAAGAATGCTTTAAAAGAACAGTTTTAGAAGCCTAAATCCTACTCTTAGCTGGTGGTTGACTTAAAATACTTTAGACAAGGACCCACTGAGTTGGTATGGGAGGTTGATCAGTGGTTGAAGAAATTTATCAGGGATGGGGGATTTCAGTATGATGACAGACAACATAAGGAATGATTCATCGCAATGCTATTACCTCACCTGCGCGGACCTATGGGTCAGCAAGCGAATGAGACACAGGAAAAAGCCTTGGAGATTGCTATAAAGCTAGAAGATGTGCCAAGAGACGATGCACAGTTTGAGGTACAACATATCTAGGGAAAACTGGAGGCAATGCACCTCGAAATCCAGAATCTACGAAAAGAGCAAGGAAAGGAAGCTAGCCCAGACGTATGGTGCATAAGATGTAGGGTGTCTGACCACACCAAGGATCAATGTCCTCTATTGACGGACTACATGCAGGCTGGGGGGCCCAGCCAATTGCGTCCTAAAGAGGCTGGGGGACCAAGTGGTCTGACGTTATGGTGTGTTGACTGTTGCGTAGCTGGAAAACATGATACCAACCACTTTCCTTGTCTTGGTGCTTATGTTCTATAATTTAAGCAACAATGGTGTTGCTTCTGCTCACCTGTAGGACATGACGAACATAACTTTTGGGCATATGACTTAATGATAGACTGAGGAAACCTATACAGGGTACAAGCTGACCATTCTTCACCTCTATCTCCCTCAGGCAAAGGAGGCTCCCCAGCAAGGGGAAGGGGAGGGTGAAGGGGTGGAGGCACAGGTCGGGGAAGAGGGCAATTGATCTCTTACAACTGTGGGGAAATAGGACACTTCGCAAGGGACTATCCGAACCCTGCACGACAATATTGCCGATGTTGTAGACAGTTGGATCATGTGATCGAAGATTGCCCAGTGCTGATAGCAAAAATGTAGGAAAAACAACAGACACTAACACGGAATGTTCAAAGGGTTAAGGCAAAACCACGTGATGAAGGACCAAGCATTAATGTCATAACGCGGAGCGTCATGGCTACTAGAGGAGCTTAGGAGAAAGCCGCGGTTGAACCCATTACCCAGAAAGCTGCTATCAAACAAGAAAGCTTGGACCTATAAAAGGAGAAAGAAACCTTCATCGAAGCTCGCAAATACTTTACCAAGGACGAGGCATCCACTTCCAAGGCTCCGACAAACCTAAGAGTGGACGACAATGTTAAACAGTTCCTACAAGCATGTATGAAGCTGCTACGCAACCAAAAGGCAGTAGAAAATCTCCAAACACTGATAGACAACTACGCAGAAATAACTGACCCGCCTACAGAGGTTAGAGATGTTCAAAAACTATACAAGCACAAGAAGCGCATTGGGAGGGAAATGCGGCTAACAACACAGATCAACGACTATGAAATGGATCAGATCATCCTGGATCTGGGATCAGATGCGAACATCCTGCCCAAGAAAACATGGCAACGGATGGGAGAACCTAAGCTGGAATGGTTTACTATACAACTGTGCATGGCTAACCAACAGAAAATCATACCATTAGGGAGGTTATCAAAGATTATGGTAGATATCACAGGAGTTAAGGTACGTGCATATTTTGAAGTAATTCAGATTGTGGAAGATGTGGACCCTTATCCTGCACTCTTGGGACTGGATTGGGCGATAGACATGAAAGGCATTATCAACTTGAATAAAATAAGCATGTTCCTTGAAAATGAGGGTATGAGAGTGATAGTCCCTCTAGACCCTACAGAAGGAGAACAGTATACAGAGCTTGTGCGCGAAGAAGACGACGTGCATCATATTTATAAACTCACCGCTCGAGACGAGGATTGGATTAATCCTACAGTTGATGGTGTGCTTTGCTGGGAGAAATACAGTGAATGCCTCTCTGACTCCGAGGGAGAGATAGAAAATTGGCAGAATCGGTTACATGACGTATTTGCGCTACGATGTCTTAGGATCTCGAAGAGCTTCCGGTGTATCTCCTTAGAGGTAAGAGAATTGTCCTAATTTGATGGTTTTGGTAGTATTAGGGAATTTTTGGGAGCATTTAAAGTTGAATTCCCAAGGGAGCGAAGAATGTGGGCGCTTAACCTAGCCATGCGCGCAACCCCTGCGCAGTGGCGGGAAACGCATAAGGGAACGTTCCAAGATTGGAAGGAATGTCACGAGATGTTGATCCTATGGTTCGAACCCCCAGTTCACCTACGCATGGAGACTTTCCTTGGCCAAGGAGACCTGCGCAAGCATGTGCCCGCATGGATGGAGGTGTTAAACACCATGTTAAACACACACATGGTGTATGAGAAAGATAAACACACACACACAAGAGACTCAACACACAATGAAAGATAAGTGTGAGGATTTCTTATTTTTCCATTATACATGATGTATATTTATAATACAACGGTGTGAATCTTGGTTTCACATTCCAAGGTCACTTGGACTCCATTGTGACTTTTCGCATTCCACACCTACCCATGTAGGATTAGGTGTTCCAACATCTCCCCTTAATCCGAAGGGGTATGTGTGAGTCCAAGAAAAGAGTTGTAATACAAATCTGCAAAGTATACATGGCAGCACTTGGGCTGAATCAACTCTCTGAAATGTTGGAAAAAGAGGTGGTTTAAGGATGACCACCAACACTGGAACGCAAAACTTGTTGCAGTTCCCGGAACTCTTCCAAAACTGGCAAGAAGCTGAAAGCTTCTGCTAGAGGAATTGTCCCTCATAAAAAAAGGGAGACCTTCAACCTAAAAGAAGGGAGGTCTACTACCTATGATGGTTTTAGGATTACCAACAACTCTGGAATGCTTGAAGCATTTCCTGGAACTCAACCAAAGCTGGCAAGAAGCTGAAGGCTTCTGCTAGAGGAAGTGTCCCTCATATATGAAAGGGAAACCTTCAACCTCAAAGAAGGGAGGTCTACTACCTGTGATGGTTTTAGGTTATCCACCAACCAAAGATGATGGTTTAAGGTTGTCCACCAACCAAAGGCATGCTCATGGGCATCCGTGTCTCTGGCTACATCTCTGAATCCGGAATGACGAATTGTGGCTCAGGCTCGCTTGAACTGCTGGCTACAACTCTGAACATGGAATGAGAGATTGTGGCTCAGGCTCGCTTGATCTGTCGTCGAAGCTTGTACATGACCACCATTTTCCCCCCTGTCAAGGGCAAGGTGAGATGATGGCGAAAATTCAACTACAAGTTTGCTCAATATCCATGAACAAGTTCTGACATGTGTCTTAAACATCTTCTTGGCTGCTGATGCCCATTGCTAAGAAGCGATCCATGCAAGATGAATCTTTGTTCTTGCAGGAGGCTTGTTTCTAAAGCATCTGTCTGAAGAATGAGTGTGCCAACCACAGTGCTTGCATGGATGAAGATCAAAACAGTGATCTTTCATATGGCCAACTTGATCATAGTGTTGGCATTTTTCAATCTGTTGTTGTTGTAGTTAACGATCTGGGAATGTACCGGCAGTGAACCGTCATATGTAACGTCCCAAGACTGGTCACATGGCTTGGTGTAGTCTGGAATATGAAAGGACACATCCTTGTCATATCCAAGACCAGTTATGTTCTTGTTGTGGACAAGCTCTTCCCAAGGTCTGATGATGGGCTTGAGAAGTGCAGGTTGAACTGCTGCATCTGCATTTACATCTTCTCTAGTACAAGGAACTGAATGGGAATCAACTGCAACTTTATCTTCTTTCTTCTGATGAGAGTCCTTCTCAATCTTCTGAACAGAAACAGGTTCAGAATGGTGACTCTTTTGTTGAATTTCATCTTGTTGAAGCTGAGATTCCAACTGCAAAAACTCAATCTTTTCTTGTGCATCTTGCAAACAAATTTGAATTTTACAAAGAGAATTCTTGCTCATTCTTATCATATCATCAACATTTGAATGAATGAGGTTACTCAACAACTCTAATGCCTCATTGACTTTAGCCATTTTCAACAACTTATTCTCAAAAATAAAGGGTTTCAACCGAAAATGCACCCGTTTACAATGTGATTCAACAACAAATACAAATGACTCCAAAGAATTTCCAACTATGGAAATCTCAAAGTACAAAATCTGCTCCTCAAATAATGGAGGACAATCAACAATTTTTCCAACAACTCAAATATTGATTGCAACTATGAATGAAGAAGCAATATAATGTTAGTTCAATACAATATCTCTGCAAAATATTTTTGTAAATATGCAGCAAAAACACTTGTGCACGAAGCCTTTAAGGCAGCTGATTTGTTTTCCTTCAAAGAGTTGTTTGACACCAAAAACAATTCAACTAAACTCAACAAAAAGGAGGAGGTTCACAAGCGTGGATGCTTGACCTTGCTGCAAAATGCAATAGAGCTTAAGAGAAGCTCCACAAATTGGAAATTTTGTGTTCAAACAATGAATGCCACTGTTGTTCAAAATGAGGACCAATTTATCTTCAAATGTAAATCTCTTGCTAAAAATCACCCTTCTACCAGTGCCACAAATCACAATGCAAATCTCACTTTTCTTGTCCATGTGCACTGTCCATTTACTGATATGCCATTTCCATTTTCTCTCCCTGCTGTTTATTTCCTCTCTTCCTCTCTCTTTGCTGTTTTTTTTTTTTTTTTTTAATAAAAAAAATAGGGAAAACAGAGATAAAACTAGGGGAGGTGTTTATTGGGGCAGGTTTTAACTGGGGAAGGTGTTTTCTGGGGGAGGGTTTATCTAGGGAAGATTTGCTTGGGGAGGGATTATCTGGGGAAGGTAAATCTGTAAAAAAAAAAATTAAAATTAATTATTTGCAGATTTAAATAATCAGCAAATTTAAAGAAGGAGATTAATTAAAAAGGGAAGGGGTTGAGAGATGTAAGGGGGAGGGTTCGATGTATAAGAAATTTGCAGGTTGCAGAGGAGGGGGGCCGAAAGGCCTGCACAGTAAATTTTTTATTATATGTAAAAACAGCAGAGAGGAGATTCCACTTTAAAACAGTTGGCAAAAATGCAAAAATGAGGGCAACAGTAAAAATTTCAAGTACTGAAATACAACAGCAGATTGCAGAAATTGCCAATAAAACCTAGAAATTTGCAGAGATTTTTCAATGAAAAACTCAGAAATTTTCTTTCAGAAACCCACTTTGAAACACTATTCCAGCAGCTCTTCAAAATGCAGAATTTAATAGGCAGAAATGCAGGAAGAAATCAGAATGAAAACCTTCAGATGCGCAGTGCTGCTCTTCTTCAAAACCACTTTCTGAATGCGGCAAAATGTCTGCTGCAGAAACTCTCTAAATGCTGCAAAAATGCCAAAAAAAATTGTAGATATGCACAGGCCATAAACATAAATGGCTCACTCGAGGTTGAGCTAGTTATGGACGTATCAGCTCTGACACCATGTTAAACACACACATGGTGTATGAGAAAGATAAACACACACACACAAGAGACTCAACACATAATGAAAGATAAGCATGAGGCTTTCTTATTTTTCCATTATACATGATGTACATTTATAATACAATGGTGTGACTCTTGGTTTCACATTCCAAGGTCACTTGGACTCCATTGTGACTTTTCGCATTCTACACCTACCCATGTAGGATTAGGTGTTCCAACAGGAGGTATGGTGCGAAAGGACCATGGACAAATGGGTCCACTTGTTTATTCATGCCTTGGGGCCAATTCCCACAGCATGGTATCTGGATGCAGAACTACATCAGCATAACCGCCACTAGGAAACCATGACGGACGATTTCGTGGGGACGTTCAGGTTGATAGGCGGAACTGAGGCATTGGATGAAGCTTTGCATGACATTGATGCCCTAGTATTTGATGAATCACACCCTCGTATGGAGTATGGGGCACCAACTTGGGATATGCAGATGCAAGATATTGTTAACTGCCGCAATCTATCAATAGAGGAATGTGATGAGGACTCGCGAAACATTACTATCCCAGAATCAGAGGGAGAACGCGCAGTCACTAGACCTCCATTGCAGACTGTCGATGTGACCAAGCCCCTTAAGCTAAAAGAAGTCAACATTGGGACAGAAGAACAACCTAAGATGGCTAAAATTGGGGACTATTGGGATGATGACACTATAGGGAAAGTCACAAAGCTTCTCACAGAGTACCAGGACCTGTTTCCTACAAAATTCTCAGAACTCAAAGGTATTACAGGGGACATAGGGTTCATGTGCATTACTCTAAAACCTAATGTGCGCCCTGTTAAGTAACGACCTTATCGATTGAACCCCAAGTATAAGCATAAAGTCAAGGAAGAAATCGACAAAATGCTAGCTGCAGGTATCATCGAACTAGTAGAACAGTCAGATTGGGTAAGCCCTATGGTGGTCCAGAAGAAAAAAGGCTAAAGGAGAAATAAGAATCTGTGTTGACATATGCAAATAAAACGATGCCTGTGTTCGTGATCCCTTCCCTACGCCATCCTCTGACGAAATTCTCGATAGTGTGGGAGGGCAGGAGGCGTACTCATTCACTGACGGGTTCTCGGGTTACCATCAAATCAAGATCGCACCTGAAGATCACTACAAAACTACATTCGTTATTGAATAGGGATCCTTTCGATACACCGTTATGTCGTTTGGGCTCAAGAATGCCCCTGCCATATTTTCGCGAGTGGTGGTCGCAGTATTCAAGGAATTCATCCACAAGTTCTTGGAGGTATACTTTAATGATTGGACAGTATTTGGGTTAGTAAAGAATCACGTCTCAAACATGCGCATGATGTTGAATGCCTATAGAAAGCACCAAATTTCCCTAAATATCAAGAAGTGCATATTCTGCGTACCGTTTGGGATCTTGTTAGGTCACATAGTCTGTCGGCAGGGACTGATGGTTGACCCTGCCAAGGTGGCGGTTATCATCAACTTAGTAGTCCCTACAACTGAGAAACAACTACGCTCTATTCTCGGGCACACAGTCTACTACAGAAAGTTTATTCAAGGGTACGCACTGATCACGAAACCCATGGAAAAGTTGTTGAAGAAGGATGTATCATTTTTTCGGGATGACGAGTGTCAGAAGAGCTTTGAGCTACTCAAGGAAAATATGGTCTCTGCACCTATCCTCATATTGATTGATTGGGAGAAGGTTTTCCATTTCCATGTTGACATATCAGGGATTGCCCTGGGAGCTATCCTTATGCAACCTGGGGAAGGATACATTGACCACCCAGTTGCATTTTCTAGTAGAAAACTCTCTAGTGCGGAGCGTAACTACGCCACTACTGAACGCGAGAGGCTAGCCATGGTATATGCCCTACAGAAATACCGACATTATTTGTTGGGTGGGCATTTCAAGATGTTCATGGATCACTCAGCTTTGAAGTACCTGGTGAATAAGCCTGTGTTGGGGGGAGGGGGGGAGGGCAATCTACCGATGGCTACTGCTATTTCAAGAATATGACTTTGAGATCATCATGAAGGTGGGGAAACTAAATGTTGGGCCAGATCACTTATTCCGAATTGAGAGTGGTGAGGAATCGACCAACCTAGAAGAAGGAATGCCCTATGTGCAGCGGTTTTCTATTAAGGTGGTTGATGCGCAGTTCGTTGACATCATTCACTTCTTAACTACGGGGATGGCACCTGCAGAATATTTGGTACAGAAAAAAGAGTTGGTAACCCGCGCAGCGGACTTTACCCATAGCAGGCCACTTGTATAAGCTGGGAGTTGACGAGGTACTGTGAAGATACATTTTGGAGCATTAAAGGCAGGCCATCTTGGCAGAAGCCCACGACGGCGTAGCAGGAGGTCACTACGCAGGGAAAGCGACGACGCAGAAGATCCTGAGAGCTGGGCTATGGTGGCCCACACTGCATAGGGACTCTCATTACTATTGCAAATTCTGCGACACATGCCAGAGGACAGGAAGACCATCGCGCAGAGACGAAATGCCCTTACAGCCGCAGATGGCCCTGCAACCGTTTGACAAATGGGCCATCGACTTCATCAAGCCCATCAACCCACCAGGTAAGAAGACAGGTGCCCGCTACATCATCACTACAACCGATTATGTAACGAGATGAGCTGAAGTGCAAGCTGTGAAGGATTGTACTGGAGACACTATTGCACACTTTATTTTTGAACATATTCTAACCAGGTTCGGATGTCCGAAGGTCTTGATGAGCGATAGAGGTACGCGTTTTTTTAATGAGACAATACAGGCTTTGACTAAAGATATCTCAGCTTCTGCTACCCCCCAGGCCAAGATTGAGGGGCTTGTTGCAGCCCTAGAGGCTTTTAGGACTGAGATTCAGGTTGTCAAGGCAGAGATGGAGCAGCAGATTGCTAATTTGAAGGCCAAATTGCATCCGGAAACTCCACCTGAGGTAAGAGCCCAACGAGCCACGCTGGTCACAGAGGCCACCAATGTCATCACAGCTCAGATTTCTCAGGGCTCAGAATTGTTGGAGACAGCTATGCAGTTGTGGTCTAAGGTGCAACGCGATCCTCTCCTACACAAAATTACTCAAGAATTGCGCCAGAAGGAAGAAGAGTTTGAACAGCTCGAAGCTACTATGTCCACTTTGATTCTAGCTCAACACTTGGCACGACTACGTAGCAGCCACACACTTAGAGATGACATTGAAGAGCTCCGCCACAAAAAGAAGGTTCTCAACAGCAACCTCAAGCCATGGACCGATGAAGCCCTCAAGCTATCTCAGGAAGTGGATGTTGCAGTTAAACAACTGAACCAGACATTGGAAAGTGTCACCGCTGCTACAAAAGGTCCAACTTCGTAGAAGTTGGTGGATATTGCCCAGAACGCTACTGCACAAAGAGAAGGAGTGGTTTCCCCTCTAGTTGATACGATCAAGCAGCTTCAGGCGAAGATGCAAACCCCACGGCCACAGTGACTCGGGACGAGTCACAAGATTGTGTTGGGGGCCTGTTGGAACGGGGCTCCCTAATCTACGTTTTTGGCATAATTTTGTAATAGTTGGTCTTGCGTAGGGGTTTTGGGGTGGGTCAAAGCCCCCAATGTTTTGTAATGGGTTAAAGAGTAAATCTAGGGTTCGCAAACCATGGTTCGCGGACCATAGGATAACAAAGGCTAAGGTGATATACATAGATAGATAGTTGGGTCTAGTAGGTAACGAAGAAGTAAGATTGATGCTACGTGCAAATTGTTGATCTGTCTTGGATAGTTTTGGGTAAGGATTCCTGCTGGCTGTGTGCGTGGAGATCCTCAGTTCTTTTGTGTGTGGACCCCACTGGCTGTGTGCGCAGGCTATGTTTTGGGTTGTAATTGGGTTTTTGGATACTAATGAATGCAGAATATATTTGAAGTATATTTCTAATATCTAGATTGATTGTGTTTACTACTGAAGTGCAACTGTGATATTTATTTGAGATGTGAATTCATTTGTGATCCAAGAATTAGCTACGATTATAATGTTATGTGATGATAATTGCTTATGCGCACGTGGATACGAATGTATTGATCAAATTTGTTAATGATAGTAGCTTTGTTATGATTACATGTTGATTATACTATTAAAGAGCTTGCGAATAGACTCATTATGTGCAAACTTGATAGTTGCGAACGCAAATCTTCCTTAATTACCTACTCTCTCCCAGGGTGCAGAAACCTGGTTCCAGCATCCTCCCATAAACATCCCTTGAGAGTTCCATGAGGAGCTACAATCCCTCACTCGCATATAGGCACAAAATGTTTTAAAAAATGCACTCTCTAAACAAATTTCTTTGCAACACAAGATTAAGAAATTGTTCTTGAGATCCACACTATCATGTCGACTTCATGACATCGCATAAATAGACACAAAAATGTCATTCATGATGTCAAACATGCACAATAACCATGTGGTAAAATTTTTTGGTACAAACACCATTAATGAAAAGAAACCACTCTAGATGTTGTTGTTTAGGGGGATCACACAATGCTCAATTTGTTCTAAAAAATGAGACATCAATTTACACGATATTTCACTAGCCAAGATAAATGTTTTAAGTTAAAACACACATCTGGCGCTTCATCAATTGAAGCAAACACAACAAAATGTTTCCAAGTGCATATGCACTTTGAATCTGCAAACCTTTACTTCCCAGGTCAAGAGGAAGCTCCCAAACAAATGACGCTCTAGTATTGCATTCTCCTTCAGCAAATTTGGAGAACAACACAAATTGAACTCATCTCTAAGTAGAAAAATGGTAGATGTTGTGTGATTATTCGCGCAAAGAGACAACCACCATGCAGAGGGATGAAGGAGAATCACGAAATACCCAACAAACGATCCAATTCCTACCATCACGCAGGTTAGTATATAGCTTAGAAATTTTCGTGGAGTCCTAGAATATACGTATAGAAACAATATACCATTATTGATTACCTTTTTGTGTGTTATTCAATAGATTTCTCTTCCCAGTGACATGATTTGTCAATGCTAAGATCCCTACGATTACAATAAATGTGAGACCATAATTCTCCATAATTTTCAGAGTCTTAACCAGACCTGGAAGGGCAATGCTCCTCTCAACCTTACATCATACAACCTGGCCACCACAATGATCTAGCACGACAACACTTGCACCGCCAATGCACACCCAATAATGGTCGCCAACACCATCACTTTTCTCTACGCCTGTAGAAACTTAGTAAGTGGGAAAACCATGGCGTGAGCACACCTGAAATGCCCATTCCTGATATACTGGTTCAGAAAGATGAGACAGAGGAAATTGTGAAGCCAAATACAAGTATATCCCCATGCAAAATGTTGCTTAAGCTAACGTTCGAAGCATGCCATCGTAATAAATAGATCCAACAAAGTGACTCCCACAGTAAAGAAAATATCCCAAATACTAAACAAGTGACGGGTAATTAGGAAGCCCATTTTTCTTTTGCTTCACATATAATCAACCAAAGTGTTGTTATGCCTGAGATTCCGTGTCAGATAACGAATCCGTTGACAATGGTTCATCTGCAAACTAAATATCTAGTTGAACATCAACAAGAACTCCATCTTCAATATAAACATCTTCCAATTGTTGAATGTCATATCTAATGCTAATCGTGGATCCACCATGACCTAGTTATCCAAAATCCCTCATCGTGTGCATCATCCCACTAAAATGGGGTCGTTACATGGATAAACTTGTCATTATGTTGGCACGTCCACCATTCAATGTGTTGGCTTGTTTCATCGTGGGAGGAAAATTGTTCGTATACGTGGATCTCATCTGTAAATTAGTTGCTCCAATTGGTTATCGTTACATTCATTGTAACATGGACCAATCCAACATTCAACGTTATACCACCGTTTATCTCGACATTCTCGTGGGCTAATCCCACCGTGCACCATACTCTGCCACTGGAATCATTGTCCTTGAATCCTTGCCAACATGGACGGTAGATGTGATATAGTTGATCATGGATGCTCCCAATTATGTAGTTTCCCACCGATGTTAGAGGATTGGAATGGAAACTCACATTGGTCGGTAACTCACAAGAATCAATCTCAAAATCCCAACATAAGAAAACGACATGCGATCCACAAAATTTATTCTTCTACCCATATTTTCATTTGCCTCATCCATAAGCCCTCAACCCCAGAGCCACTAGAATTTCCTTCCTATAGGTTGTTACAATCCATCTCTACCTGATGCAATATGGCATCCCATTCATGCCATCTTTCACCAAATTTACAGTGTTGATATGCAATATTTTCATTTGCCTCATCCATAAGCCCTCAACACCAGAGACACTAGAATTTCCTTTCTATAGGTTGTTACAATCCATCTCCACCTTATGCAATATGACATCCCATTCATGCCATCTTTCACCAAATTTACAGTGTTGATATGCATTGTTGGTGCAAATAATTCTTAATAAATTGAGAATAAGTCACCCAAGTTGTACTACTGAATCATTTCTTTGATAGTCTTGGTTATTTGCTAGGTGTGGCATTTTCATAGCTCTACAAATAACATTAGAAATAATATCCCTACCAAAGAGATTTCCATCTTCCATAAGTAATAGTTGAAGTTGCGACTGAGATACAAGATTAGGCTTAGACTTATAGAAATCCACATCAAACTGCAGAGCCTCCATTATGATAGAATTAAGAGGCAAACAAACATATCCTATATACAACAATTCTACACCTAAAGTATCCTCGATTCCTACAACGGAAGTCTCTTCTATATGCGTTAGATACAAAACTTAATTATGTAGATATACTAACCATTTTTTACCAAACCATTTGCATAATTCTTTCTTTAACTGCATTTCATCATGTTTGGCTTCTTGATGAATTTGTTCAGGACTATTGATCACATGTTCCACTTTTGCAACGTCCTTTGGCATGTATTTTTGTCCGGGATTCTTGTTGGGCATATGGAGAAACTTGGAATAAAGCTTCCAACATCTATCGGCCAAATGACCACTTCAATGACAATGTGTGCAATAATTCTGCTTTTGCGACTTCCTCTCGCCATTATCTTTATCACGATCTCAATATTAATATTTTTGTCATTTTTCCTTCATGAAGTTTCCATACATTGTCATTCTCTTCCAGAATCTGGAAACTTTATTATCGGTCAACCCACAAAATGAACACAAAATTGTATGCCAAAAACCAAGATTTTTATTGCCATGTTTCTTGTAATCAAAAGAAACTTTAGTGTATTCAGGGCCATACCTTTGATGTTTTCCTTTCTCACAACTTTGACGAGGTGAACTCGATGATATATAAATTCCCTTCAAAGCATCACTTGCTTCAATGGTCTTCAAAGACTCTCCAACCTCTTCTTTGTCATATCCTATCTCGGCATATCGAGGTCAATCTTCAACCTTAATGGGTTATATTATGACTTAGCCATGTATTCCCAAGAATTTTCCTTTATAACCCATCTTCAATAATAATTTCAATCCAATTCCTCAAGTGTGCTTCTCGAAGGAACCAAAATGATCATATTCTTGTGAGGAAACTAAATCTGAATAAGTGTTGCTTACCTTGCTTACCTTAGCATTATGACACTTTGAAAGGTTCTCTTCTGGAGCTTGCAATTGCAACTCCATTTCTTTGAGTGTATTTTGGATATTTTGCTTTTAGTCTTCCAATATATTTGTCTTCTTTCGCAACTCATTGCTTTCTCTGCTCTAATTATACAACTCCTCTGCCATTTTCTTCATGGTTAAAAATTCTTGTAAAACCTTTGAATCTTGAAAAATATTTGCATAGAAGGGATCATAATAGGACTTATTTTCTGAAATAAACATTTTAAAACTTAAGAAATTACCTTCTCAACCAGTTTCCTTCTCCTTGATTAAATTAAACTTGGAAAATGTACCCACTAAGCCAAACAACCAACCGCTCTGATACCAAATGATCTGAAACTTGAGAGCATAAAACTTGCAACAAAGTCCTTTTACTTGACTGTAAGGGCTTGTGAAATTAAGTTACAAAATTACCACGTAAGCATGTAAATTAACACATAAAAATGTAACTTAAGATGCACAATAATAACTCACCTAAACCATGAACAAGGAAAAACATGAAGCATTGAGACGAAGATAATAATGGATTTCACCCCCTCGACTATGCTACACCTCCGAAAAAGCCTCCAAAGGTTGAATCAATTTATTGCCTCTCTTCAAAAGAGGTATGTGTACAATGCTCTATTAAAAATGGTTGAAACCTAGAGTTGTCTTCTACTACCAAAGAGTATTCAAGACTCAGACATTACAAATAGTTCTTCAATACCTCAGAAAAAATTCTCTTGTGCTCTGAAAGCTCTCTAAACAAAATCTCTCCCAAGAAAATTTCTCTCTCAAAAAATACTCGCCCTTCCAAAGATAACATAAGAGGAATTTATAAATTTTAGAGATCCACAAACAAAGGAGAGGACATCTCCTTAGATCCACATTACAAGGAGATAATAACTCTCCAGATCCATTAAAGGCAAATCTTATGATATCCTTAAGGAGAAAATATCTCATATCCACATATCAAGGATCTCATCCACATTTTTAAGGGATATCATCCCGTGAAAATGTCAATTCCAACTTGAGATTAGGAAACTGATTGTGAGGTGGATTCTCATACTTAATCAATTTCTTTTTTACAATTTTAAAATTAAATACATGAGCACATCTACATGAAGGTCATATAAAGCATTTAACGCTTTACATTCAAAATTAAAATACCCATAACCTAGGATTCAATGAACTTCGCCTTTGGCATGGTAAACTTTGGAAAACTGCATCAAGATCCTCCTGGCTCAATGCATGCCAATTTCAATGTTGATTTCTATTTCTATTTCAATTATGTTAAAATTTAAACGCATTGTTTTTAGCAACATGTCAATTTTTGGATGCATTGATCTAGAAATGATGACAATGTACACTAAAATCAATGCATATACATTGAAATCGAGTTTTCTTACAAGGTGAGAATACAAAATTGGGAAACACTTTTGTAGAGATTATACAAACAATATGTATATCATGGATTCAATCCGATCTAACAATGTGTTAGCCCCCCTTATGAAATTCTTGACAAGCAAGCTGGGGGGCTATGTCATTTTGGAGACCTTCAAGGAATGCATCTCCCCTTAAGACACATCATCCTTGAGGTCTCTCTGTGCTTTGCCTTATACAAATCCCCTCTGCTAATTTCCTATCTCAGAGCCTTCATTTACCCCTTGTAACCCTGCAAAATGTCCCTTTTTCCCCTTTTTTCTCCTTCTGTCAAAGTGCCTTTTTTCTCCTCTATTTCCCCTATTAACCCTCTAAATCCCTCCAAAATCCCCTTTGATTCTTACCCTTACCCTTGTTTCACCAAATCCCCCCTCCATCTCCCTATCGTTACCCTCCTTAGGCCTCAAAATACATTAAAATGGCATAAAAACCCACTTCTGATCTTATAATAGGCCTAAGCCCCCTTTTCCGCTAGCCCTGCACCCTTTTCCTCCACGTAACCCATCGCTGTGACCACCCGCTGAAGCAAAGGGCGCCTATCCACTGAATTTTTCGGGCGCAATTACAGCCGTCGATCTGCACAGAAAGGATGGCGATCGCCGCCCCCGGAGCCTCCGTCAAATTCCCCGTTCATCACCCGTCGTCGCATCTCCACCGTCCGTTTAAATCCGCAGATCAACGGTTCACAGCCAGAGCGCTTCGGGCGCATTTTCCACCGTTGATATGTTCCAGATCCGACGGTCTGGAGCCTCTCCACCCAGTGGACCCTGCCGCGCACTGTTCAAAATCGTCGGTTTATCCCGCACCACCCTCTCGCGCTTGGTGGTTTTTCCTCGGCGACCAGCGATTCCACTCAGCGCCCGACACGCATCCTTCTGTATGATTCCCTAAACCAATTTTCCCACCCGTTAAAGTCATCCCCCGCGCGTTATCTATGGATGCGGACGCCCAGCGAAATGATCGTCGACCGTCCGATCTTCAGCAAACCATCCGACGGCTATCGCTCGACCAAGATGCACGAAGTCTAATGAAGTTGCATGCGCGATAGTCCACGCCATGGCCCGCCGTCCATCGTCCTCCACCGTTGATCTCGGCCACGATCAACGGTCCAGATTCATCCACCCGCTGTTGACTATTCCACTGCCTCGGTCTCGCCACGTCATCTCCACGTGTACCCTCCGTACAATCTCCCTGTCCATTCATTTTGATTCATCCAAAAGGGCCATTTTCAATGTTTTTCGTTGAAATTTCGCCTGCGACTACATTCCGCCACCTTTCTCCACGCCATGCATATTTCACCGTAACCCCGCATCATTCCGCCATGTCACCAACCTGCGCATCCACCCTCATCATCCCGCTGCATCCATTGCCCCATCCATTGTTTTCTTCACAGATATTGTGTTTTTGCAGGGTTTTCAATAGAAAATGACGCCATGATGCGCGATCTCTGTCACAGTGATAGAGGGATCAATGAAGACCAGGTGCAGAGGCTATATTCAGAGCTTGATGTTGCAGGAAGAGTCTGGAGGGTTGCTTGCGCCATAAATTCATCAAAGGACAGATTTTAAAACCCTACCAACCCTCCGGCACCATTGAAGCTCGAACTTCACAGACAAGGTCAGCAGAGAGCTCAAGGTAAGAAATGGAAGACTCATAAGCTTCTGCAGGGACTTTTAGAAGGCAAAAGTACAATTTGGAAGACCCCGTGGATCTCTTGGACGGTCCTATGCACAGAGAGATAATATTATCAGGTTTTCCGTATTAGCAGAGCGTTCTCCCATGAAAAGACACGGTACACATCATTTTTCAGTCTACATTGTGCCTCAAATGAAGATCTACACCCTTTCAGCAGTCCTACATCATCAAGAAGCATTTGTTACACAGTATGGATACCCTAGCATCATTATTTCACCAGTTTGTCCAGTCAACAAAGAATGGCAGTAGTTATGCAGCCAGAGTACCAGAAGTAATTGCACAGATTTAAAGCAGAATGGGTTGCGGCCTTCCTCCTCTTCTGAGCATTAATTCTTCATTTAATTCTTCACCTACCATCTTCTGCTCTGTTTTTTCCTATAAGAATCCAGAAGAACACATTGTAAAGGTTGTTGTTCAGTTGTTCGGCTGTTGCTGTTAGAGGGATTCAGCCTGACTGTTAGAACAGTCTTGGGAGGGAGTTACAGAGTAGTTTATATGTAGTAGGCTGGGAGGAGAAAGTTTAGATTGTATTAGCCATTGAGCTTATTGTACATGACTGGTTTTGCATCAATTAATCAAAGCACATTTCACAGGATCCTGGTCTATTACTATTGGTGAAGACCTCTGACCTGATCTATAGACAGAAATTGGGATTCCTTTTCTCCCATTACCTTCTCAGTTTATGATCCCATGACCAGCCCAGCAACCAACCAACCAAATCAATTAAAAACCCCCTTTGTGCTTCATACCTAGCCTAACATCTCATCTTGAGCTTCAAAGATATATCATTCTTTGCTCTATTTGGAGAGATCCCTCTCCGGGTCTAGGAGGGCTAGATCCTAGGGCCCAAAAGCGGTTCTGATGTTGTCTCATCTTTTGTCTTGCCAATCTGGCCATAACATGGGAACCCCAACATAATGGCGACTCCGTTGGGGACTTCTGAATGATCTTTAGAAACCCGAATCTCTGGTTAGATTAGCAGAAAGTCATCCCTTTCTTGAATCATCCTCCATTCGTTGTGTGCCTCATACTCTTAGACAGAGCATGGGAAGGGCCAGGTAGCCTCTGGATCTCACCCTCTTCGGAGGTGACATATCTGGTAAACGCCCTCCCATTCAATCTCTGGTTGGAATTTGTTGTGTTTTGACGTTATTCCTGAAAGGTGACATTACCTAATTGCTGATGGTGGACAGCATCCTGCTTCAAACAGACAAATTCATCCACCTGGCGACTCCACACTCCCTATGATCCAAAGACCAAATGACTCCAATGGTGAAGGACACTGAACTGGTCGAGGAGAAGCAGTAGCCTTCTTTGTAAAAGCATGAATCCAAACATGGACAGAGATGCAAAGTATGATGCTTTGTGCGATCAATTAATTGAATTAACAGAAACGTTTGGTGAAATGCTAAAGATGCACATGGCTAATATGAATACAGATGATGACCATTTCGAGCAGCCTATGCATCTTTCAGAGCAAGAACAAACTCAAGACCGAGAAGATGAGCAAGGCAAGTATGATGTTCAAGAATCTATAGAAGATGAGGAGGTTAGTGATCAGGAACTGCCTGATTGCTTACCTATGCCTTGTGTTATGCTGACCAGAGAATATCAGGACCTATCAGCAAAGGCTGATAAGGAAAGCTGCCTTGAGGAAACATAAGACTATATAGAAGAGGCAGAATCTGGTGTGGAAGATGAGGCTCAAGAAAACATCCAGCCTCCAAATCAGCTAATACAAGAGAAAGAGGAGTGTTGTTCTTCTGTCCATGATGAGAGGGAAACCCACCTTTTGACAGAAGAAGAGATTGATCAGATATTAAAACAACAGTTCACCTCAGAACTCTTTTATAGAACACACACTCCTTCTCATTCATCTCTTGAGTTTGATGATTTAGACCCGGAAGACTCCTCCGTGGATCAAGATGAAGAAAGACCTGCTGAGCGTCCAGAATGGTTGACTTGGTCGAGCCAACCTGTTTATGACACTGATGGGGAGAGCTATGACGGTATAATAGCGGATGAAGATTCTTTGGGTCTTCATTCTGCTCTACTGCAAATCATCAGTGAGACTGGAGACCAGCAGCCTTTCCTTTCAGAAGAAGAGGAGGAAAGCAAAGAAGAGATTCATGAGCAGGTTGAAAGCAAAGAGCCTTCTCTTGAAAAAGAGGAAGCAAAGGAATATGTCCCTGCTCAAGAATACATCGATCTCTTCATTGAGCTCAGCACATCAGATCAGAATATATCAGAGCTCCAGGAGGACACAGCTACAGTCTATGATGAGTCCTCCAGTTCAAAAAATGAAGAAGATGAAGGAGATTCTCTTTCCCAAGAGAGTCTCTTCCTTGATCCAGTGGAAGAAGAGGAAATCCTAGTTCAAGCCTGCCTGCCAGATATTCATAGCCAGGTATCATTCCATGATCCTTACGTACATTTCTTGCAAACATTTGAAGAAGGATCAAGGGTCTTGTTGAGCAGCATGTTGCAGACAGAAAGAAAATTTTTCAAGGCTGTTGTTTTTGAACAAAAAGAGTGGGAGCTGCCCTGCCTATCCAGCATGCTCAAGGAGTTGAGCAAGAAGGACCAGCCATGGGATCACTTGATGGACTGGTTACATTGGAAAACAATGTTTGTAAGCTAGACTTGTAAATATTTCAGTAGAGTAGGGTAGGTAGGAAAAGCTCAATAAAGCTCAGTCTATGGGCATGTAGTTAGTTGTTTCAATTTCTGTCTTAGAATGTAGGAAAAGAAACATGTTGGACAGTTTAATCCCAACAGGTAATAGATTAGGTAGAGAAACATGTGAGACCAACAGTCTAACCTGGCCTCATGGAGAAATAAGGGTAGAAGTAGAATAGGTTTGTTTTCTTGTTTGCAAATAAAATGATGTAAAGGGTCTGCTAGCTCAAATGCACCCTAAAGGGAGAAAAAATGGTAGGATTGTAGTAAGGGTAGGTAGACTGGTTGGGGAAAAATGTTTCTGCTGATGTAACATATTCATATTGTGGCAGCTGATCAAAGAAAGGGATGTGCCAAGCAGCAGGCAACTGGCCTACTCCAAATATCATTTCTGGTGTCTTGCCTCCTTCAAGAAGAAGCCATCCCCATGTGGAGCCACTGTTAGCCCCCCCTATGAAATTCTTGACAAGCAAGCTGGGGGGCTATGTCATTTTGGAGACCTTCAAGGAATGCATCTCCCCTGAATACACATCATCCTTGAGGTCTCTCTGTGCTTTGCCTTATACAAGTCCCCTCTGCTGATTTTCTATCTCAGAGCCTTCATTTACCCCTTGTACCCCTGCAAAATGTCCCTTTTTCCCCTTTTTTCTCCTTCTGTCAAAGTTCCTTTTTTCTCCTCTATTTCCCCTATTAACCCTCTAAATCCCTCCAAAATCCCCTTTGATTCTTACCCTTACCCTTGTTTCACCAAATCCCCCCTCCATCTCCCTATCATTACCCTCCTTAGGCCTCAAAATACATTAAAATGGCATAAAAACCCACTTTCAATCTTATAATAGGCTTAAGCCCCCTTTTCTGCTAGCCCTGCACCCTTTTCCTCCATGTAACCCATCGCTGTGACCACTCGCTGAAGCAAAGGGCGCCTATCCACTGAATTTTCCGGGCGCGATTACAGCCTTCGATCTGCACAGAACGGACGGCGATCGCCGCCCCCGCAGCCTCCGTCAAATTCCCCGTTCATCACCTGTCGTCGCATCTCCACCGTCCGTTTAAATCCACAGATTAACGGTTCACAACCAGAGGGCTTTGGGCGCATTTTCCACCGTTGATCTGTTCCAGATCTGATGGTCCGGAGCCTCCCCGCCCAGTGGACCCCGCCGCGCACTGTTCAAAACCGCCGGTTTATTCCGCACCACCCTCTCGCGCTTGGTGGTTTTTCCCTGACGACCAGCGATTCCACTCAGCACCCAACACACATCCTTCTGTACGATTCCCCAAACCACTTTTCCCGCCCGTTAAATTCATCCCCCGCGCGTTATTTATCGGACGCGGACGCCCAACGAAATGATCGTCGACCGTCCGATCTGCAGCAAACCATCCGACGGCTATCGCTCGGCCAAGATGCACGAAGTCTAATGAAGTTGCATGCGTGATAGTCCACGCCATGGCCCACCGTCCGTTATCCTCCGCCGTTGATCTCGGCCATGATCAACGGTCCAGATTCATCCACCCGTTGTTGACTATTCCACTGCCCCGGTCTCGCCACGTCATCTCCACGTGTATCCTAAGTACAATCTCCCCGTCCATTCATTTTGATTCATCCAAAAGGGCCATTTTCAATTTTTTTCGTTGAAATTTCGCCTGCGACTGCATTCTGCCACCTTTCTCCACGCCATGCATATTTCACCGTAACCCCGGATCATTCTGCCATGTCACCAACCTGCGCGTCCACCCTCATGATCCCGCTGCATCCATCGCCCCATCCATTGTTTTCTTCACAGATATTATGTTGTTACAAGGTTTTCAACAGTAAATGACTGCCATGATGCGCGATCTCTATCACAGTGACAGAGGGATCAATGAAGACCAGGTGCAGAGGCTATATTCAGAGCTTGATGTTGCAGGAAGAGTCTGGAGGGTTGCTTGCGCCATAAATTCATCAAAGGACAGATTTTAAAACCCTACCAACCCTCCGGCACCATTGAAGTTCGAACTTCACAGACAAGGTCAGCAGAGAGATCGAGGCAAGAAATGGAAGACTCATAAGCTTCTGCAGGGACTTTTAGAAGGCAAAAGTACAATTTTGAAGACCCCGTGGATCTCTTGGACGGTCCTATGCACAGAGAGATAATATTATCAGGTTTTCCATATCAGCAGAGCATTCTCCCATGAAAAGACACGGTACACATCATTTTTCAATCTACATTGTGCCTCAAATGAAGATCTATGCCCTTTCAGCAGTCCTACATCATCAAGAAGCATTTGTTACACAATATGGATACCCTAGCATCATTATTTCACCAGTTTGTCCAGTCAACAGAGAATGGCAGTAGTTTTGCAGCTAGAGTACCAGAAGTAATTGCACATATTTAAAGCAGAATGGGTTGTGGCCTTCCTCCTCTTCTAAGCATTAATTCTTAATTTAATTCTTCACCTACCATCTTCTGCTTTGTTTTTTCCTATAAGAATCCAGAAGAACACATTGTAAAGGTTGTTGTTCAGTTGTTCGACTGTTGTTGTTAGAGGGATTCAGCTTGACTGTTAGAACAGTCTTGGGAGGGAGTTACAGAGTAGTTTGTATGTAGTAGGCTGGGAGGAGAAAGTTTAGATTGTATTAGCCATTGAGCTTATTGTACATGACTAGTTTTGCATCAATTAATCAAAGCACATTTCACAGGATCCTGGTCTATTACTATTGGTGATGTTTTTCTTAACTCTGTTATTTACATTTGCATATTGTTTCATGTTCTTCTGGTAGGAAACAGAAGTATAACATAGGATTCACCCTTGTTAGGTGCCCTATGTTCCTGCCCTCCCTACCTTTAATGTTTTTTGCTTTGTGTGCTATCTGAGAATTGTCTTCAGTTGATTTAACCAGTGTAGTGGATGATATTGCCTACTCTCTGATGTATGAATTAAATGAATCAGTTCTTAGATGTTCTTGTTGAGGTTTAAGCTGGAAGGTTTGGGAACACTGGGGATTAGAGTTAGCCCTGTCCACTAGGATCCTTGCGCGACCAGCTGGCCTTTCTAAGATCCCTTTGTTAATCTTATCTCTGTTTTCCCCTTGGAGTTGCTAAAGCAGACCTGGAGTTAAATGACCTCTGGTCCAATCTATAAGCAGCCCCTTTGTCCCTCTTTGAGAGCTGCCTTAGAGTATGTCCAAGCAGGTCTGGAGTTAAATGACCTCTGACCTGATCTATAGACAAAAATTTGGTTGTCTTTCCTTCTTCCACCTTCTTTCCTTAATGTCCCATCCCACCATCTAATCTGAAAGATCCTTTAGTGTATATGACTTGCCCTGTGGAAGCCTTGGCTAGTTGTTGTATGTAATTACCTTTCATGACTCCATAGCCCAATGGATGGCACTTTCTTGACCTATCCCCTTTGCTGAAGCTTCTTGCTGCTTTGTTCCTTTTCTCCCATTACCTTCTCAGTCTATGATCCCATGACCAGCCCAGCAACCAACCAACCAAATCAATTCAAAACCCCCTTTGTGCTTCATACCTAGCCTAACATCTCATCTTGAGCTTCAAAGATATATCATTCTTTGCTCTATTTGCAGAGATCCCTCTCCGGGTCTAGGAGGGCTAGATCCTAGGGCCCAAAAGCGGTTCTGATGTTGTCTCATCTTTTGGTCTTGTCATTTTGGCCAAAACATGGGAACCCCAACACAATGTACTAAAGCTAGATACTGAATCGCTTCTACAAATCAATTGCGGAAATTTAAACACAATCGCCAATCACATGAAGAAAATAAAAATCAATCAAACAACAACATAGATAATTACTGAGGGAAAGCTTGTTGCTCAAAACCCATCTATCATATATTGTATATTCCACAAGGAATCATGAAACAATTACAATGCAACTCTTCTCACAAGAGTCTCCTGCAATCTGCCTATCGTCTCACACTGATCCAGACAAATCCTGCCAACACTTAGCCAATTCTCAGCATGTCTTCAACCTACCTTGTTCCCGCAATTCCTAATGAATGCAATACCTATTCTTTAGGAATTTCAACCTTCCTCAACTGCGCTGAGTATCATGGACATCCTGTGGTGTTTTAACTGCATCTGGGCAGCTTGCTAATTTCACAACTGATAGTTAACTTCCCTTTAACCTTTGTCTCAACTGGGTCTCCACTAGAACTGACATGCATGCCGCTAATAATAGTAAATCATAAGTTGCATGTTAGATCATTGATTGTGAATTAAATAATATTTAATTCACTTGATCTCTCACTAGTGCAACAAATAGTTACAACTAGCACAACTGACTTTAACTCACTTAACTGAGTTAACTGATTACAACATGCATTAAAATAATGCACCAACTGCACTTCGAACTCTGTTACAACCAGAATTACTCTGCATGCCTCACCAACTACCCTCAACTCGAAATTCATGAGCAAACGAGTTTATCACACTCGGTTAACTATTACAAGTGATTATGAGATAATATTACATTGTATTGTCTATCTTAATTTAAGGGAAAATTAAAAATAAACACTGCACCAAATTTAGCCCACACTAGTGTAGGTGCCGCTTAGGCCTCCTCATCCCACACTGGTGTAGGTGCTTCTTGGACCTCCTGGTCCCACACAAGTGTAGGTGTTGCTTGGACCTCTTGGTCCCACACTAGTGTAAGTGTTACTTGGACCTCCTGGTCCCACACTTAGTGTAAGTGTTGCTTGGACCTCCTGGTCCCACACTTAGTGTAGGTGATTTCATGTTACTTCCGGATGCCAATTTCATTGTTTCTTGTTGCAAAATTCAACTACTTTTTGGCATGTGGAGATAATTTTGGCTATGTTCGGAAAACTCTCAGCCAAGAAAAAAAGTCAAAATATTTTCTCAGATGAGATTTCAAATGTTTCTCAACTAAGATTTTCAAAATATTTCAGCCTGGAGTTTAGTAGTGTTAATCCCGGGTTCACAAACTCTCGACTAAGAGTTTAAAAAAAAATTAGCCAAGATTTTTGAGAAAAAAAAATGTAGAGACAAACTCTCAGTTGAAAGTTTAGATTCTAACTAAAACTCTCTTCCAAGAGTTTTAGATTATAATTAAAAATCTCGGACTAAAGTTTGGTTGAAAATAATTTCTCGATCACAAACTCTAGTCCAAAATTTTAGATTATATTATGAGACTTTCATACGAGAGTTAAGTTTCCGTGTAAAACTCTCAAACGAAAGTTTAGGTTCTATATAAAATTCTCAGACAAAAGGTGGAAACGTATAAATTGGAAAAAGCGGGACATTGGTACCCATTGTTTCCCTCACCAACAAAATCCCAATGCAATTCATTCGCAGGCACCTCTCTCTTCCATCACCCTCTTCTTTGCCTGTTTGTCTTCAATCATTCCTCCTTCATAGTATCAACACATGTGCGAGAAGCAATAGGATCGAGTGTTGTGAATATATGACAATCAACAAGCTATATGCATTAAAATGGCTCAATATATATTCAATAACGAGTTGGATGCATATTAAACTCTTCGTTTAGTTTGATCATATCATAGATGATGCCAACAAGCATTTAATAAGGGATAGAATTTCATCCAACCCCTCATTCTTCGATGTCTAGGTGCATCTCATAAGGAAGGATCATGTAACAAAAATAGTGACGAGCCAAGAGCGTAGGGACTAGGGACCAGGGAACAAGTTGAACTCATCACAAGGTAAAATGAACTTTTATTTTTGAGAAAGATCCTAACTCTATCGTATCATAGGGAAATTAACCATTGCCATAGATTTTATGTATTTTGGGTGTATGTGTGTGTAATAAACTCTATTGTCTTTGTTATTTATGGTGTATGTATGTGTAATGATTTTTTATTTTTTTATAAGTGAGGAAGCTAGGCCTATGTTTTTAGTTTGACAGATGTGCTTCTGTTTCAACACCCTCTTTTGGTAGTGGAGTTTGTCTTTAATTCATGTCATGTTGGCTTCCTCTCGCCTTCTTCTTCCCTTCAAAAGGCTTGAGTTTTTGTGGGAAAGTGTCATTTTGGGGGTTTTGAAACTTGAAGGGAGATTTTTTTTTTTTAATTTTAAACGATGATTGTATTTGGTAGTGTTATTGCATTTGCATCTAGTTTACATTGTGCTTATGCTTCTGGAATAGGTTTATTTCGAAATCATATTGGTATGTTGATAATTTCATAAAATTTGAAAAATAGATTTTATTTTTTTGTAAACTAGTAGCATTTATAGATTTGGAATTGAATTGGTTTTGACATGGCACATAAAGATTGAAATCTAAATTTTAAACCCCAAATGAGTCACTGATTGAATTTTTGAATTGGGTCGGTTTGCTGATAATTTCCATCTAATTATTAAACATTGGACAATTAATTTCTTGATGTGGTACATTTATTATATGCTCACATATGATTGTTGAATTCCATGCAATTCTATTTAATTGAGTGCTCATTTGTTGGACATCAAAACAAGTTTTAATAGCGCAAAATAACAATTTGACCAAACTACATCAATAATTCTTTAATTGTATACATTCAAATCATGGTTCTTTATTTGGAAGTCCTTTGAATAGATATTTGAGCAAATAAGTGAAATGATTAATGTTCTCGGACTTTGAAACATATTTGATGTTCATAAATTTTGGTTGCTAGCGAACAAAAATAAACGTGGATGATATTTTTTGATGTTCTAGCATGCTAAGCAAATTTATTGGTGCATAATTGATTTATGATACTTTGTGAAATTCACTCTTAGAAGACTTGTTGTGAAATTTAATCATTTGTGGTAATTGTTTTAGCATTGGTCATTTTCCTTGATAAATTGGTTTTATGTTAATCTTTCCTAAAATAGCTTTGGTCATGAATCTTTTTCTTTAAATCAACCAGATATTTAGAATGGTAAAAACTCATATGTTGCATTATTAATAAGAATTTAATTATCACCAATACCAACGATAATTTATAATATTAAATAGGGAAGCCCCCCTTAGGTTCGAAACATATAGCGCGAGGGGAAAAATTGCCAAAGTGATTGTGGGAAATTTTTCTTGTTGTGTCCATAGTTTTTCCTTCAATAGGTCTGGACAATGTGGCTAGGATAAGTGTCATGGACATATTACCACATCATCGTTTGTATATCGTAGAAACAACCATGTGAAGCACCAAAAAGGTGAGGCCATCACACATCAACCAAATCTTTGAAATTATGAAGGCATAGGTCATCGAACGCCATCATTGATTTGTGAGATGCACCATGACAATGAACTCAAACAATCCACATTGACTTCTACCCATATAGGTCTTTTTCTAAAACCAATGCTTTGATAACATTACATAACATTCCCACTCCAAGCTAGGTCATGTCATGATAAATTTTTATTGTACTATTACTCCAAGAGCTTCCTTTCATACTCTTTTATGGTCAAATTTGCCACCTTGAGTTTGAATAAATCCATCTTCTTGTTATAGTATCATTTTAAAAGATATTGTTGCTAAATATACTTCTTGATGTGCTTATAAGAAACTCTTTTGTCTTTAATATGTTTTAATTGCTTCAATTGGTCCCACCACATAGAGGTTTTCCTTTTAGATGATAAACAAAAATCATGCCCTCTAGATTAGATGAGTAACTATGCAACTAAAAATATCTTCTAATTCCAACCAACCAAATTTCAACATCATCTCCTCTCATGTTTTCACCATCATTTTTTGGTGGCTTAATCTTCCTAAACTCACTTGGAAAGCTATCCAGCTCATGTATTCTTATTCTTTGATGTCTAAAAAAGAGTACTTCTGGGATACTCCTTGACTCTTCTGATGCATAACACTTCTTAGCTAAATGTGTAGGTGAGTGGTGATGTCTTTAAGATATACTAGGAATTCTTAAGTGTTTTTATCATATGTATTTATCCCTCAATGCATGAGGTCTTCCTTCTTCCTAAATGAACATGATCCATTATTCATTTGTCTTTCCAACATTGCAACCACTAAGTATTTATTTGATTTTGTTACTCTTGCATTCTTGTTATTCTTTCATTATCATCTTCGTAATAGTGCACTTTTATCTCAAGGCTCCTCATAGTCTCTACCAATGTTGTTAGCTTTACCATACCTCTATGCGCATTCGAATTTATTTCCTAATAACTTAAACTGATGTTTATGCATGTAGCTTATCTTTCATCCTTGTAGTATTTTTTTTGCAACTTCCATGTTTTTTGAATCTACAATTTCTCAACTTATCATGTTCCATTATTCCCCAATTCTACAAAATGCGTAAGAAACCATTCTTGTTAGAATTTGTTCATATTATAAAGGTTTCATTGTTTAGGCCATAAGGCATTCTTCATCTCAATTCATTACAAGTATAGTTTCACTAAACTAGATTTTCATCTTTTGGATATATTCTCCTCTATATCACCATTCCAATGTTTATAGTAATGCCTCATTCTACTCTCTAAGACGAAGTTTACATCCTTCATAAGTATAACATTTCTCCTTAATTGTGCCCCTTTTTTATATTCAATTATTATTAGCGACTAACTTCTACCACTTGTAAAATAAAATACAGGAAATAGAAAAATAGTCATATCAACATAATATATTATTATAAATTGTGAGTATACAATAACTTTCCATAACTTAACTGAAAGTATTCATGAATGACAAGAATAAAATTTCCTCAACAATCAAACAATTTCTCTCCCCTCAGAGGTCAATGCAATTTCCCCATTATCGAATGACTCTTCCCTAAAAGTACTAACGAAAAGATTTCTTATGAAGATAAATGTTACCTTTCTAATTTCCTATTTAATGTACATGGACTTCATATGATTTAGCCAAATGTCTCAATTACACCCTTTCTGAAAATTCCAATAACTTTCTAAGAAGTGTCAATGCATTGCCACTGTCTTACCCTTATCACATGTCATCCTTACTACCCTACAATGTGGCTAGGCTACATCGTGGACATATTACTATATCATTATGTGTATGTCCTGGAAACAAACATGAGAAGCACCAAAAAGGTGAGGTCATTGAACACATCAACCAAATTTTTGTAATGATGAAGGCATTGTTCATCAAACTCCATCAATGATTTGTGAGATGCACCATAACAATGAACTAAAACAAATCCACATTGACCTCTACCCATGTAGATCTTTTACTAAAACCAAGCCTTTGATGACACAACGTCACATTCCCAACTCCAAGCTATCTCATCTCATGATACATTTTTCTTTGATACCAACCCTTTTCTAGCATTGTTATTATTTCATATTAAATAATAAAAATGTTTGAATCCATTTAACTTTAATTGTTGTCAAATGTCAATCATCAAGATTAATATTAATAACTAGTCCTCTTCTTTTTTCCCAAGGAAAAATAATAATTTTCATTATATGTGAAAATTACATGTTGTAGATGCATATGCATGAGCATTCTTTGTGACCGTAGTCACACCATATTGTTCCATCAAAAATCACCGAAGGGGTGTACAGATATAGCAGTCATAATATATACAATAAATACAATAATTTAAAACCGGTCATATTGTTCCATAAAAAACTGTCAAAATTGTGCTTGCATCCCTTTGTCATATGTTTGGTTGATCGATGAAAGGGCGAAGATAATAGTTATAGTGTTGCAGGTCCCTCTATTCTTCTATGTTCCATAGCCCCTGATGCTTTACCGCTGCCTCCTTGGATAAACCATCGAAAATGTTGTTGCACTCCCTATAAATATGAGAACGTGAAATGGATAAAAATTGTGCTTTCAGAAGCCAAGGATCCTCTAATATACTCTGAAGTGTGTGCACGTGACATGTAGCTATTTTATTGAACCAATTGATGATGATTTTAGAGTCTCCAAATATTTGTAACTGATGAAAATCATGCTCTAATGCAAACTGTAGAAGATGGCGCAGAGTGATGAGCTCTGCATAGTTGTTAGTGCCCTGTCCTAATCCCATATTTATTTTGGAGTGCTGAAGGTTGAGGTGGAGGATAGCACCTCCTCCAGATCCCTGGGGTTGTGTCAAGCCATCAAAGTATGCCCAAGGATGATCAAAGTAAATGCTTCAAGAATAATGGTTAGAGGGGGGTGTTGGGGGTCATCTTCGGGGATGCTATTGTAGGTAGATATAATGCGAGATGCAATAGAGTGCCAATTGAGGAGTTGGTCCTAAAATATAGAGAAATTATAATTAGTCCTCTTTTATATAGTAAAAATGGCATCGAATAACCCTCAAATGGCCCTTTGTTAAGAGGAGTTGCGTTAGGTTCCAACAATAATTCTAGACGACATTTTGAGGGGTCTTTTGGGCATACTACAAGTACACAATTGATTTCTAGTAAACATGTTCAATGTTATGATGTAAATTCAATGTTTAACATGTGAACAATCTTCTTTGACACATTTTTAATGTGAAAAAATATTGTTTTTGATAGGTGCACGGGTCTTACTTGAGTTGGTGGTAATGATTTGAGCACTCCACCTTGAGAAGCAACCAATTTTCTGATAGAGTTGGTTCAGGTAAAACCTGAATATAAATATTGAAGCGAGATGTTTAATGCACGAAAATTTATTGCACATGTCTCATACTTGTGATTAAAAATTTTGTGTAAATTGTACAACCCTTGCATATAGATATGTTGACATGGCTTTGCGAACAAGTAGACACAATTCCGATGGGTTTACTTCGCATGGTATAGGTACACGCTCGATTTCTAGTTAACATGTTCAAGTCTAGACATTATATAACTTTAACATTTAACATGTAAATACTTTCTCATTTCACACACATTTAATGTGAAAAAATATCATCATCCATAGGTGAATTCTCTCAACGTGAGGATGGTCATGTTGATTCTTAGTGAGTCGTCTAGGAGAATTTAGGTGAGGAGCATATTTAAATCTTATTCAAGATATGATTAATGTTAAAATTTATCCCATATCTCATACTTATGCATGATTGGAAATTTGATGTTTTGTACAGGGAATAATAGCATTGAGTTTGTTTCATTAGAAGGGGAAAATTTTCCTCTCAATGACAGCTCAGAGAATGAGATATTTCATGGACCAACTAATTTTAAATGAATAAATTTTTTGAATACTAATTTTCCAAGTGAAATTAATTTATATTTAAATAGTGTGTGAACATTTATCATGTTACAAGGTTTTATCGTGCTCCTGTGGGATGTCGTAGTGGTCGGAGTGGTCGTAGGGCTCAACGGTATGCCTACAATCAAAACTATGAACCTCTTTCCCCCCATCTTCAAGATGTTCCTAAGGAGGTGCCTTGGGAATACAACTCCACTCTTACCCTTTATGACTTCAAGGTGCATTCAATGAGATTGTAGAATGAGCTATAAAAGAGCAATATCTCTAACTCTACTTGAGATTATCTCCAAATACTTTTGCATAGTTTGGAGAATATCAGAGTGGCATATCATGGGGTTGGACCGATGATCAAGGTTTTTTATGACATGATATGTAGGAGGAGAGAATTAGTTATGGGTAGGAAATCCTTTAAATAAGTGAAAGAAAGGGTCACTAAAAAAATGGCCTTCTCGTTGTTTGACTTGTGACCTGAAGATAAAATAATTTGAAGGTTGCAAGATCTAATGACCCTAATATTGCACAATTTCTTTATCAGGAGTTCCTATGTGCATTCGACAAGTTCCCCAACAATGATGAAGTGTCGCAATATTTTTTGAGGATGTTGTACGTCGAATTTTGAGAGCACGTGGATCCCAAATATACATATACGAGATCTGAATTATATGGATTTGGGAAAGGTCGTACATATCAACGACCCTATGATATCTAAAATGTTGAATTTAGGGCTTCAGAACATCGTTTCAAGCACCTCGATATGAGTTAAACATTTCATCTAGCATAGGAGCTCAGGGAAGGGAGAATATTAGGGAGGTTGTTCAGGATGTTTTGCGAGCAGTGTCAGTTGGCTTAGGCAAGAGGAATTATTCAAAGAGTGAGGGGAAATTTACATTATTTTTTAATGTTCCTGTTGAGGTGCTGAGAGAGATGGATCGATAAGATCTCGAGAGATATGCAACTTCTTGTAGAGATCATGTGGAGTGATCCTTGGCTTGTCATAGGATTCATGGATCTAGTTGATGTGGACGACACTCCATTACTTAGTGAGTATGGTCAGGATAACCGATGATCCAGTACATTATCAGGTTGACACATGGGGGATCACCAAGATTTTCATCGTATGGGGAGGCAAATGGTTGTTTAGGATTGGGGCCAAACATAGAGTGATAGGTGCGGGCATTGTGGAGTCCCCTTAGCAGGTTGGGCATAGCCTCTATCATCACATATATTATGGCTGAGAGTTACAAGAGACAAGGCTCTGGTATGAGCATGTTATAAAATTAGTCATGACCAGAGTGTTGTAGGGTTTGTAGGATGGTTCCTTCCCGCGATGGGCATGGGACGTTGGCATCATAGTACTTGACATTTCAAATACCCTTGGGAGTGAGTTGGCCTCGACAGGGGGATATAATTCCGACCTTCCATTGGATTTTAGTGATTCTTTGTTGGTGTGGGTGACTTCACCATCATGGAGGGATGATCAACAGGGGGAGTTCAAGGGCAGTTTGTGCATGGAAGGATTTATTTCCATAGGAGTCGGATTGTATCTTCAGGTGCCCACCCTTGGAGTACATTAGATGGATGACTTAGTAGAGCAGATGCAGTTGGAGACATACAATAATTTATGTGATCATGATGCTCTATTTACTGATGGTACGTGGAGGGCCTCAGGTGCCTATCCCAGGTTGGATAGTGAGTGGAGAAACGAATGCCTCACACTGATCAAGATGGCTTGGGTTCCTAGCAAGACAAGGTAAATATCAGAGATGGTTAGGTTGTACATTTGGGAACCTGGTATTGTGTGCAGAGACTATTGGGGTCAACTGATCAAGAGGGTGCTTGTTTAGGAATTTCTTGAAGAAAAGAAATTTTTGGTGGGGAGGACCGTAATGTCCCCAATTAAATTTATTTTCTAGGAAGAATTTCTATTTTTGCAATTTGGGTGTTGGGAAAATTTTTGGAGGAGAAACTTAGGAAAAATGGGTTGAAGAGATTTTAGTGGAATGTGGGAGCCACTCACCCAAAAAATAATACGCACCACTTGGTAAAGAATTTGATTTTCCTAAGTGAGATTGAAATCATAGGAGGGGCCCACATGAGATCCAAGACCAACAAACATAAATAGGAGGAAAGAAGAATCATTTGGGGCCTTTTGAAAAATTGAAAATCACAGTTTCCTTATGTTGGACAGAATTGTGAATTACGGATAAAACACGCTTCCCTAGACAGATGACAGTCTATAATAAAATATTAAAGACTACAAGACTACCTTTCCTAACTAAGAGCAGACACATAGAAAGGATTAGAGGCTTACTTGTAATCCAAGTGCTTCTAAATGGCTCCTTCTGTCGCTTCTGTTGTAGCTTCAAATTCAAGCAGTTTGTGCGAAATGCTTCCTACAAGAAAGAACACTAAAACAACATAAGATAGCAATAATACAAATGTATATTCAAGTTAGTTAGCTAAATCAGTAAAACATAAACAATATACATCAACTAAGGTATTGCAATATGGAAAATCAAAGCCAATACAGATGCATATAGGGAAAAGTAAGTTGTATTATTTATCGATGATAGAAGGAGAGGTTACAACCCAATCACTGATTTGAAGTGACCCTTCCAGCAACAATCCTCATCCCCGTCATAGTATAAATCTCTCCAGCAGCTGTTATACAAATCTAACTCTCAATTGAAAATCCACCAGCATTTATAAACTCAAATTCTTCCTTCTCAAACACTCAGATATGTGCTTAATTTATAGAGGATCTGAAGGTTGTTTTGCAATCAATGACTTTCCAATAATAGGCAAGACATGTTCCCAATCTTGTAGATATCAAATGGACACTTGGATTCGAAACTTGACACATGTGAACTCTTCTAGAAGGCATTGGCCAAGTGGAGATTCTGGAACAATGAGAATTTCGCTCCCAATGTGACCAACGCACCCATAGATGTCGGGAAGTGCTTTGCAAAGCAACCTTGCATGGGGCTACCTGCATATGAAACACACTTAGTCTCCTTAGAGGCAGCGTTGGTGAGCTCTCATATGTTATATAATAAACTTCAAACCTTGGAAACCTTTGCTTGATGAAAGTCATGCTTGATTTATCTTGTTCTTGCCTTAGGGCATGTAGAAAATTTAAATGATAGGGAATGATAGACCCTTAGTCATTGGTCCTGGAGATGATGCCCAATTAACCAGGTCATTGGGAATGATGGCCAAATTGACCTATAACAATTTCCCCCTAAAGCATGAGGTCAAAATAATAAAAACAATTGATTGAGATGCTTTACACTGTGATGGGTTGGAGATGAAGCGGAGTGGTCACCTGCATCAATATTATAATACATTACATCATGATATATCCTCTTTGATCATAATTGTTGAGGGTAGGCATTCCCATGTTCAACGCATAAACAATCTAATAACATGTACATAATTCAGAAAGTTGTCGACATTGGAATGTTGCCCAATGCAGACATGCCTCCAGATATAGGCCCATGCTCGGAAGACAATCTGTATGTAAGGTCATTGTACATATTATGTGTACAACAATCCTGAAATCACAGCCCAGATGGCTGAAACTAGATCCGGGGTCTTTTTATCTCGTTCACTTGATCATTCGGGTACAAGTCTAGCCATGCGAATATATGATTTTTTGTCGAACATGGAAAGACATCGTTTGATTACCAGCCAATGATGTGAGATGTTAACAAATGCGAGAGAACCACCATTAACGAAAATGGCCCTCAAGGTATTGCAGTACATTTCGTAAGGCGTGAATAGATTATTTGATGTCGAACGGCAAACAAAATCTTTCGATCAAAGGTCCGGAAGCGAGGATCTTGTCAATGCTGTAACAATCCTCATGGTACTGGAATCTGATGTTTCTAAGTGAACTTCCTAGATATTGATTTGTCATCGACAAGAAGCCACTTTATTGCGAAACGAGAGTTATTGATTTCAGAGACAAGGGTATGACTTGATATAGCAATTTTCAGGGATGACAGTAATGAAAATGAAGGTTTACGAGTATTGCAGAAGGATTAGTTTATTTACTGGATGACTTCTCTTGAACATATCGGCGACACTGTGATGAGTTGGCAGCATTGACCCAAAACCGAAGTGAAGGTATGATGAACCATAGGAATGAATGAACCGTTAGGATGATTACCCAACCCAAATAGTCACGAACATGGAGTGAAGGAAGTGTCATGTTCAAGAGCGACTTGCTACCATAAAGAAATTTTTCTCACTTTTCCCAAATTTTCCCCGGTCATTTGTCGACCAGTACCTCTTTATTTTATAACAAGCTTGAGGAGGGTAACATATGCTTGATCTAAATTCAACCCTTCGCACGAATAAAGTATCACTATTTAATAATTTAATGAGTCTACTGATGAATGAAACTCGATTCTTGCCATGATCGACAAGCCCATCGCTATTTTATGTTTTAATGAGCCTAACGATAGTGGTAGCCTGGTCCTTTTTCATATTTAGAGAGTTTGAAAAAGAGGACGAAAGAAAACTCCATAAGTACTTTTTCGTAAATTTGTCACTCGAATTCAAAAAAGTGTAAAATAATATCTGAGAGAACCTCTTTGGTCATGTTTAACCAAGGTATTCCTTTTTCGTAAATAATCTATCTCAGTCCGGAAAAGGGTTAAACCTATACTGAGTAGATATCAATTCATTTACTGTTACAAGCTCGAAAACACAAGTGCTCGGCAATCTTTTCACATTATCGGAGTCTGAAAAGAGCTGAAAGAAAACTCCAGGGGTTCCTTTTTTGTTGTTATCGAAGCTCGAAAAAGAGATAAAAGTGCACTTCAAATCCTTTTTCGTTTTTAACAAAGCTCGAAAAATAAGGAGAAAAAGTATGCTTTTTAGTCAAGTCATTCTTTGAAATTATTTGCACGACTAATCTATTCATCAGTTGTTTTTCTTGTTCAGAACAACATCAAATGGATTAAAAATACCTGTTTCATGATAAAAACATAATAAAACTATAGTCATAGCAATAAATTCAAATTGCAAATAATTAAATGACTATTTAAAAGTAGTTTCACTATTCATTTTTACCATTTTATAGTTACCATTTGCATTTTGGAGCTCTGAACCTGATTTTTCCCCCGAACTTCAACTGCAGATTGCGATCATTTATGTGGATGGATTTCGTTGCCGTTTGATCCAGGTTAGTGACATGAACCTCCTCTTTCCTTTAGTATTCATTTCATCTCCAATTTCTGTAAATTTTTAGGGTTTTAAGGCCCTTAGGGTAAATTCTTCCCAAAATGAGGGCAACGCACCCTTGAATGTCGAAACCTGTGTTGCGTAGCAGGTATAGTGAAGTGTACTTGCATGTGCAACACATTGTCTCTTGTCATGGAGTGCGTTGGGCGCAGTTTAAGTTTTTGATTTTCTCATTATGCCCAAAATTGACCTAGTTTTTGCAATGAATGGAATCTAATGGATCTTATAGTTGTGTTTCGAGTTTCCATTGGATTATAATGACGATTACATGGAGGGAAAGAGAACATGAAGAACAAGATATGATTGCCTTGGATTATCCGGGTACTATAAGAGCCCTAAGAGATTGTGGATTGCTTAAGTACTTCAAATTGTCCGGGATAAGGCAACAAATAGAACTCTTGGAGTTCTTAGTTTGAGCATGGGATCCAACGATAGAGGCATTTCATATTAAGAACCAAGTGGTTCCCATAACATTTGAGGATGTGTGTTTTCTCACAGGTTTGTCGAGGAGAGGTATGCCCATTTCACTCTCAGGGTCTACCGTTGGAGGAGAGACAGTGAGGGATTATATTCTGCAGTATTGCTATCCAGGGGTAGAACCTAGCAAAGATGGAAAAATAAGCATCCGGGATGTCAAAGATTTGTCTTTGAGAACTATCCCTTTAACAATTGCTAAACTTACCGGCACTGTTACACTACATGTAGCAAGCAGATCGTGTATGCAGTATGCACTAGAGTGTATGGAGCCAACAATATTCAACTGGTCTGAAGTTGTTCTATCTCAAATAAAGGAACAACTGAATAAAGCAAAGGGAGGAAGGAAGAATAATTTCAGCTATGGTTCTATCCTTATATCCTTCGCCTTGGAACGGATTCCACTGATGCAACCACAACATGTGACACTGGATATAGCTAGTCCTAGAGATCCTTGAATGCAGAGATGGGTAGAACTCATGGGTCGGTATGCAGGCCAATCTACTGTTGTGTTCTCTACTGCATTCTTTGCCTGGTTTCGGCGACAGATTGTTGCCATCGATGAGTATGCATATTGAGGCATTGATTTTCGAGGAGATCCAGATTTAGCATTACCAAAAGGCACTCAGTGGGCTGTAATAGGTAAGAATGTTTTGACCATGTTTTTTTTATTTTACTAAGGTTTATACAATGTTTTTGTATTTTTTTATTTCTTCCCAATACTAAACTAAATGTTTGATGTAATTCAGATGTTGGTCGTGTTCAACCAGTAGTGGAACCGGAGCACAAAGCAGATGTGCCAGCAGAGAGGGCTGTCAAGAGAGCAGTCCTTCAGGATCTTAATCTGACTGAGACTTTGACTGAGTTTCAGCAGCACACAGAAGGCTTGACCTTCGAGATTCCGGATTGCCGGATCGAAGAGCTTCCTATGTGACTGCAGTGACACACTATTGGGGTTCCTAACCGTTGGATGCAGTTACTTCGTAGGATAGCTAGATCTATAGCATGTTATCACGAGCACCACTAGTATACTTATGACATTTTTGATACATTTTGAGGTCAGATGACCAATGTGTCTTGGGCAAAATTTTTGTAAAAACCTATAACTATCTATCTATATGATTTCAGAGTTTTCCCTATGTTTATTGTGCAATCCTATTCAATGATGTGAATGTTTGCTTTACATGTGTTGGAAATGTCTGTCTAAAACTTGATTTGCTAATGAATCAGTCAATGTGTTCAAATTTCTGGAAATGTGTTGATATTGAATAAAATCAAAATGTCTTTCCAAAAGTCAAACTCTTAGGAGCAATCTAAGAAGTGTTGGATTTCTAACAGTATAAACACTAGTAAGTTGTAATACCACAAGTTGTGAGTCTAACCTTATGATTATGCGGTTAATACCAAATGAAATGGAATCAGAGAGAAGTTTGATCAACGCGCTATACTTAGCGATATTGTTCGTCGATCTACCAATACAAATCCCTTGAAAACTCACTAACTCGCCGTTCGGAGCAAAAATGACCCACGCTGCGAAAGATAGATTATGCGTACTACGACTAGCACCATCAGCATATCCAACAAATGGTTCCGAAGATTTAGACACATGCCATGAAATGTAAAGCGAATTACTAACGTCAAGAAAACTCTAAAAACAAAATAAGATAGTGAATGCAAATCAACAACATATATTTACAATATTAAAAAATAATAAAAATAAAAATTACTACGCTCATGATTAAGCATAGTAACGTTTCAAATACAACCCATTTCTAGGCTGCGCCAACGAAATTCCATCGTAATCAACTAACTCATAGGCACCCTTAGCAATAACTCTTTTGACAATATAGGGGCCATGCCATAATGGTTCAAACTTTCTTGTACCTATTACATTAGCTTCTTGATCGTAGAGAAGGACCAAGTCACCCTCTGAGAAAATGCAAGGCTGGACATTTTTGTCGTATTGTGCCTTAATACGTCTCTTATGTGCTTCATTGGCCAATTGGGCTTCACAATGCGTTTCATCAATATGGATGAGGTTAAGGAGATGTGCTTCTTCTTCTGAGGATTCAAGTAACAAGTCTATTGCGAGTTTTAACGATGATATTTCGCACTGGATTGGTAAGATAGCTTCCAGACCATACACCAATTGAAAAGGAGAAAATCCGGTCGCGTTTATCACCGAGGCTTGATACGCCCACAAGGTGGAGTCAAGATCAAATGCCAGTTCCTTTTACAAACTCCTATCATTCGTTGAAGCATTCGTTTAATAATTTTGTTAATAGCCTCAACTTGTCCATTTGATTGTGGATAATAAAGAGTAGAATTATCATGTGACAATCCTAACTTGGAAGTCAATTCAGACAGCGAAAATGCTTCCCATGATTTGTAACTATAGCCTGCGGGAGCCCAAACCATGCAATAACGTGGTTAAAGAAAAACAATGCAGCTGTTTGTCCTGTGTTGTTGAATGCAGGCATCGCTTCGGCCCATTTGGTAAAATAGTCGACTGCGACAATAATATAACCATGCCCCCTGGACGAAGGAGGGTTACAGATCATGAAGTCAATACCCCATTTTGTAAATGGTCCAACAGAGAAAACATGATGCATTGGCACTGGCGGTTTGCGGATTTTACGATAAAAAATCTGGCATGCATGACAACTTCTGACCGCGAGGATGCAGTCTCGAAAAATAGTAAGCCAAAAGTAATCGGCGCAGAGTATCTTCTGCGTGGTAGCATATCCAGATAAATGTCCACCACAAGCCCCAACATGACAATCATTTAACACTTTTTCGGCTTCCTCATGAGTGAGGCACCTCCTTAAAATGGTATCGACACCACGACGATAAAGTGTATCGTCGACGATCATATAATCTTTGGCTTGGTATCGATTACGCCGTTGTTCAGAGCGAGAGGTATTAGGTCGAAAAGTTTGGGTTTGGAGATAAATGATGAAATCCCCATACCAAGGATTAGATGATCTGATCAGAAATAGAGACTCGTCTGGAATTGATGGTTCCGACGTAGTTTCAGTGCTATTAGAGGGAAGGTCACAGAGAAGCTCAGTGAAAACTAAAGACTTCTTTGACTTGGATTTGATAAATTCCAAATCAAATTCCTGCAAAATGACAATCCATTTTGAATATTTTCCCCCCAGCAATTGATGTGATAAGATATAAGTCATGGGGTTGCAATTTGAAACTATTGTTGTTTTTTCAGAGTAGGATATAATGGCGAAATCTTTGGACAACTTGAACAGCTCCCAAGGAAAGCTTTTCTACTTATGAGTACTTAACTTCCGTATCATTGAGATTATGACTTAAATAATAGATTGGATGTTCAATTTTGTGTTCTACTTGGACCAATACCACAACAATGGTCGTTTCGGCTGTGACGATATATAGGAAATAATCATTTTGATAATTAGGAGGATACATTAATGACGCTCAGACAAGAATGTCCTTGACAACATCAAAAGAAGCTTGCGCAACTTAGTCCCAATGGAAGGGAACCCCCTTTTTCAAGAGTCGAGTAAATCCTTTAGCCATTTCGGCGTAATTTGGAATGAACCTCCTCAGGAAGTTAGCCTTTCCTTGAAATTTCTGTATCTGAAGTAAGTTTGACGGTGCAGGCAAATCAAGAATGGCCTGAACCTTCAAAGGGTCGATTTGAATCCCTTCTTTTGAGACTACGAATCCAAGCAAACGACCAGAACCAACACAAAACACACATTTATGTGGATTGAGGAGTATTTTGTAGTGTCGACAACGTAAGAAAATGGCTCTCAAATGCATCGGGTGATCAGTCCGATTTCATGAATGTGCTAGTAAATCATCTAGATATGGTTGAAAAATGTGCTTGATGTAGTTGAAAGCGTAATCCATTGCTCTCTGAAAAAAGTTGCCCCGGCGTTCTTTAAACCAAATGGAAGTTTCCTATAAGCGAATGTGCCCCAGGGATAGATGAATTTTGTCTTATGTTGATCATATGGGCGGATATTGATTTGATTATAACTGGAAAATCCATCCATGAACGAAAAGATTTCGCATCCAGCACCATCATCAATAATTTGATCGATAAAGGGAGTAGGATAGTTGTCTTTTGGACAAGCATGGTTAACATCCCGATAATCGACACACACTCTAATGGTTCCTTGCTTTTTCATGATAGGAACGATATTGGAAACCCACTTAGTTAGCGGAACGGGGTAAATGAAACCAACACACAAAAGTTTTTCATCTTATGCTTTAATGGTAGTGGCTTTCTTCGGATGAACACGATGCAGTCGTTGACACACCGGTATGACATCAGGTTACATATTAATAGTGTGTTCAACTATACTAGTATCTATGCTTGGCATTTCCTCGTAAGACCAAGCAAATACGTCACGAAATTCACGAAAAAGAGAGTGATATGATTTGAGTTTTTATGGAGAACAAGATACGCCGACATGAATATTCTCTACAACGCCAGGTTTGGTCGAAATATCAATAAAAATCGTTTCTTCAATATTTGACAGATTTCTCTTAGAATCGATTGCATTAATGGGAAAAGAATTCAAAAAGAAATTTTTGATGGATGGGTGATATAGTTCACTAAGATTATTTTCTTCATAATCAGGAAGATGGGAACGATGATGATAATCTTCTCATGGTTCTCCTTCTGACATCATGGCTTCAAAAATATTCTCATATGTCAAGAACATTGAGGAAAATGGATCAGATGGAGTATCAAAATCTAAGGAACGATCAACCCAAACACTCGGCGACGCTGATTTCGGATTTTCCGCCCAAGCCAAATAGATTAATTGCTATGCCAGCTCAATAGGGCTGGGCGGTAGAAACTCATCCAACGTAGAAATATCAAAATCACCCGTACTCTCCCTTAAGCTAGATAGAGTGGAAGAGATCATGTAGCAGGTCTCTATACTTGCAATTTTTGTCGACATCGTGGGCGGTGGTAATGCAAAGGTTCCCATAAGAGTGGAATCCTTTAAGAGTCCTACACCAATGTTCAGAAGTTCTACTTGGGGTATGTGAACGAATGAAACGCTTCCAGTTACCTGCGAAGCAGAGGTAAAGAAGGATAGTTGATTAATGACTGTGATTGTGCCTTTGTGTGGAAAGGAAATCATTATAAAATATGTAGAAACAATAGCAGTCATCACATATACCCATGGCCTTCCAAGTAAAATATTATAGTCAAGGGGTCCGTCAACAACCTCAACATCAATATTCATTGTTTTTCCCCCTAGTTCAACATGCAGGTTATTAATAATACCACAAGGTTTATATGTATGTCCATCAAATGCCTTCAAAGTCGTTGATGGTTGTGATAAGTGCGGCGAGCCAAGTGACTTCCAACAGTGTAAATACATAATGCATGTAGATGCTCCCTCATCAATAATAGTGCGATGAACAAGGTGATTGAGAACATTTACCCGGATGGAGAATGCCAATTTTGCTGGTAGTTGCGGCACATAGCCCGTATGATTAAAGACAACAAGATTAGAATCAGTCAGATCAATTCCACCAATAGCCGACAATAAAACCTGTTTTTGGGAGGGACAATTTTGTAATACCTCAAGAGTAGACATAGCTGAAGGGGATTGAGCCAAATCTTCAACTATATTATAATTTTGTGCAACTCTTGCTCGAGGATTATATGCCGATTTATGAATTACTCCCTTTGGTGGCTTAATTGTCAATTCAGGAGTAGCAGTAGGCGGTATTGATTATGTAGATGGATTCATTGTCGAGGTAGTAGATTTATCAGTGGTCTGACTACCATAATATTTATTACGCGTCAACACCAAAATATTTGTTGAAGGTTTTGTGACAGATAACATTAACACTTGGGAACTAGGAGCTGGATTCATAGCAACCATGTTTGTGTCCGGATTTGGAAATGGGTCTATCAACACAACTGACGGATGAGAAGTCTTGATGATTTTTTAGACTTCAGCGTGGTGAGGACAATCTATAACAAAGTGTTCCTCATTACAAATTATGCATGGATAACGAGGTTTCCGAGGTCCAGACGGTTGATCAGATGATCCTTCCTACGGGTTAGAAGTTTGCTTTTTCTTTTATTTCCCCTTTTTCTTACTTCCTGGTTGCTTGTCACCTTTGCCTTTGTCAAATGACACAACATTAATTTTGGAAGTAGGAGCAAGATCAGATGCAGTAGTGTGGTGTGTGTTTGCAGTGCCTATCAAGTCATCTTCGACATGAGAGTCCTTTAATTGAGGAGGAACATTGAAATTAGATCTCGGCGCGTTAGGAATTTTTTCATAGAGCGTGCCAGACTGAGTATAAATCAAGTCTAAATATTGGGCATGAGCGATAAATTTATCTTCTGTGACGACGCCGCCCTTAGCCACATCCTCAGTTATAGATGGTAACAGGGACTTAATGAACCATTCAGCAAGGAGCTAATCCAGAACAAAGGTCTTAACCATTCAACGACGACGACACCACTCATGAATATGATCAGAAATGTGAGTAGCATTAGTTTGTTTGAAATTAGTCAAGAGTTCTGTTCCAGTTTCATATTTGATGGGTAATTGGAAATGAGTCAAAAAGGAAATAGTTAGGGCTGTGAAATTATCAAAAGAAGCTCTAGGTAATTCAATGTACCATTTTGCAGCCGGACCTGTGAGCGTACGCTGGAAAAGATGTAGTCGAACATAATCATCATTCAGGGAGTTTGATGAACACCATAAATGATAAGTCATAATATGAGTCGACGGATCTTCTCCAGGGTTTCCATTAAACTTAGGAATATCCGAGGGTAATTTGTGAGGTATCATCAGCCACCAAGGAGCATAGTTAATTGGATCATTAGTTAGTCGATTTAAATCTGGTAACTATAAAGTTGCAACAAAGGGCAACTGTCAATTAAGGTCAGGTTGAGCATAGCCAGAGTAAGATGGAATTGCTTGAGCAACAAGTCGTTGAGCACCAGCATAAGGAATTTGTTGCTGATAACCCAGACAGGGGTTGTTTTGCATAGCAAACACTTGAGGATTCTGTTGACCAAAACCTAGATATGATACTTGTTGAAATGAAGTTTGAGGCATTTGCGCCTATGGCTACCAAGGGGTTTGTCCACCAATGTTATAACCCAAATTAAAATGACTTGGATTCGGTTGATAGGTATAACTCGGTTGCGGTTCTGACATCCCATAAAATGGTAGACCAGCTTGTGAATAAATAATGCTTGATACAGGTTGTTGTAAATTAATTAAAGGATTTGGAGTCTGTGGACCCAACATTTGATGGTATTGAGTTGAAGGACCCGCTTGATAAGGTTGATGTACAACATTTTGATTCTGTAACAGGGGTATAGATGTATTAACAAGTGTTAATGAAGTGGGTGTAACAGGTTGAACTAGTTGATACGATTGTACAACCATTTGTGGTTGGATAGGCAGAGTGGGCTACCATTGAAAAACATTCGTTTCAACATTAGATTGACCAAAAAGTGATGGAGTACTATCATATTGGGTGACCAAAGGTTTCCCCCCAGCATGAGGAGGATAATAAGACGGAAAATATTGCTCTCCAAATGCTGGGAGTCCAGTTGATATGGTACTTGAAGGAATAGACCCAGAAGGAACAACTTGATATTGCCCTGATGATGTGTATAATGAATCAAGTCGTTCAGTACTTATGATAGGATTACCAGTTAAAATACCGGATGATGACATTGGTAAATTCCATGGATTTGAAGATGCACCAGAGAAAATTCTAGACAATGATTTGTAACTTGATGGGACCATAGGGCCACCATGAAAATATGACTCTGGTGAAGTGGTGAACATCGATTGGGTAGCGAAGGCAGGAGCTGATGTAATTGGAATAGCTGGCGCAACCAAAGATGTTGGTTCAGTCATGGTTACTTGACCAAATGTATACCCTTTTGAATCGACAAGAGTTTGAAAAGGAGGAAGATCAACAAAAGCATATGGTGTCGATTAAGAAAAAGACTCGTATAGGTAAAGGTCCTTCCCAAAATGGGTTTGAGTTAAAGGTGTATCATCTTGTGGGATTTCTTCAATCGCAGTTAAACTAGGTGGAAGTATTTCACCGTCAAGCCCAAAGTATATTTCAAGTGGTTGACTGTGTGATATGGGAGATTCAATAACTACAGAACTTTGTGGGATGACCAAGGTAGGAACAACATCTGGTTGCTCCACTTCAGGATTCAGAATTTCTGGCAAAGAAGAGACAAGATCTGGATCAATTTGTGGTTGAACAACGTTGGGTCCAGGAGGTATGGTCTCACTGATTGGATGGATTGTGACCACGGGTAGCTATGAAGAATCTGTTTCGACAATAGTAGACGAACCGGGATGTGTAGAAACAACTTGAGCTAACTCTAGTTTATTAGAAAATGATGTTTCACCAGAGGTACGGATTGTACTTGATTCGACAGATTGCAATCGCCTTCGCCTACCAGAAGTAACTTCTGGTGGTAAAGGCGGTTTTAATGCAATTCTACGCGAACGATGCGGGAAAGGGTTTTGTTCTTCCACGATTACTGATTAATTTTAACCAAAAACAAATAAACAAAATAAAAGGGTAATACTAGGCAAAAGTGTTTACCAATAAACTGTGAACTGTAGAATACCTCCTGGAAAACCAAGCAGTACGAGCAGTAAATCTCCCTGAATGCTGTGTTTGGTGTATCACAATTTACAAGGTGGCCGACTCAGTTCACTATGGATGGATAGCACCTAAAAGTTGTCCTCCCAAATATATCTGAAGGTACGCGGAGGCTCAAGTCCTTATTAGCACTATCTGATGCGAAACCGCACAGTGAGAGCACCCCTTTATAGTTATCGTACTGTAACACCGCTCGATATACCCGAAAGTACGTGGACGAGCTACGATATACTTACGTACGTGGAGTGAGGTATCACACTCGGAATGTATCGTAGACGAGTTAACGACAACTGCTATGTTTTACGACGCCGGAACACGTCTCTAGCCTAGACCTTCTAAATGTTATCGTTATGGTTCCAATGCTTTGTTAGGTAAATTGAGATTAATTTTATGTTGATCTTGCTTAACAATTTGCCTTTCAAAGGTTCAACGCAATGATGTATTGGAAAATTCCTAAAATGAAACTAAGAATGATAAGCAATCTTTCACTTTCAGTTTTTCAATGAAAATCCTAGCTACTAGAGGGAAAGAGCAAACAATTTGTGAACAAACAAATCAGAAAACACGAACTAAATGTAGATTTCATAATTGTTCTTTTTTGCAAAACACACAAAAATCCTACATGCAAATGCAGATTTTTCTTTTCAGTTCCTTTAATGTTATGAATGCAAAAAAGAAACTAAGTGCACTAAATCAATAAATCAAATGCCTTTTACTTTAGAGAAATGAGGAATGCAAACAACAATTTCTCTTTTGAAGGAAAAATGAGGAATTCAACAACAATTTATCCTATTAGGAAACGAAGATTTTGCCACAATTTCCTTTTTCAAAAGCAAATGGATCTAATGCGACAATAAAAATACTTTGAAATAAACTTGCCAATGATAAATAAAAATGCTTTAAACAAACATTGAACAAAGTTTATTTCAAAGGAGGAATAAGTATATAGATTCACTGGTCAATATGAGGTTCAAACTTTTCAAAACACAAAAAAAATAAAAATAAATAAATAAATAAATAAATAAATATATATATATATATATATATATAATATATATATATATATATATATATATTGAATCAACTTGAAAAGACAAATTCAATGGAATCTGGATGGCTTTAGGGGTCAACGCAGTCTCTAAGGGGAGACAGTGCTCTGCAACGCAGGCCTGAAAGGGAGACAGTGCTATGCAAAGCACTGTGTCCTGTCCAAGAGTGCGTCGGGCGTAGTGTATAGGGAAAAACACTACTGTTTAACACACTTCTTTTGCATTAATATCTGAAAAGTTTGATATTTGTGAATAACAACTACTGGCTGGATAAACAAAGAAAATTAGAGTCTAAGTCACCTAGATCTAAGAGAAATTCTCCCCAGCAGAGTCGCCAATTTGTTGGACAGAATTATGAATTATGGATAAAACACGCTTCCCCAGACATATGACAGTTTAGAACAACAGATTAAAGACTATACGACTACCTTTCCTAACTCAGAGCAGACACATAGAAAGGATTAGAGGCTTACTTGTAATCCAAGCACTTCTAAATGGCTCCTTCTGTCGCTTCTGTTGTAGCTTCAAATTCAAGCGGTTTGTGCGAAATGATTCTTGCAAGAAAGAACACTAAAACAACAGAAGATAGCAATAATACAGATGTCTATTCAAGTTAGTTAGCTAAATCAGTAAAACATAAACAATATACATCAACTAAGATCTTGCAATATGGAAAATAAAAGCCAATACAGATGCATATAAGGAAAAGTAAGTTATATTCTTTATTGATGATAGAAGGAGAGGCTACAACCCAATGACTAATTTGAAGTGACCCTTCCAACAACGATCCTCAGCCCCATCACAATATAAATCTCTCCAACAGCTATTACACAAATCTAACTCTCAATTGAAAATCCACCAGCATTTCTCTACTCAAATTCTTCCTTCTCAAACACTTACATATGTGCTCAATTTAAAGAGGAGCTGAAGGTTGTTATTCAATCAATGACTTTCCAATAATAGGAAAACATGATCCCAATCTTGTAGATGTCAAATGGACACTTGGATTCGAAGCTTGACACATGTGAACTCTTCTAGAAGGCACTAGCCAAGTGGAGATTCCGGAACATTGAGAATTTCACTCCTAATGTGACCAATGCACCCATATATGTCGGGAAGTGCTTTGCAGAGCAACCTTGCATGGGGCTACCTGCATATGCAACGCACTTAGACCCCTTAGAGGCAACGTTGGTGACCTCTCATATGCTATATAATAAATTTCAAACCTTGGAAACATTTACTTGATGAAAGTCATGCTTGATTTGTCTTGTTCTTGCCTTAGGGCATGCAACAACTTGAAATGATAGGGAACGATAGACCCTTAGTCAGTGGTCCTGGAGATGATGCCCAGTTAACCAGGTCATTGGGAATGATGCCCAAATTGACCTATAACACCTTAGTTGTTTAGCTGAGCCACATTGTGTTGTTTAGCACAAGAGATTCCCAAGGAGTGAGGCTCATCCTTTATTTGGTGGACCTCGAGTGCCACCCTAGGAAGACTTCCTTTTTATCTTAAGATCGTAGGAGACACATTTGCAATCATCTACGCAATTCTGGAGTCAGCTGACGCAATTTTGGGTCAGCTATTGCACAGTAGAGGAGGTTACGTTGTTGTGGAGGAGCAAAGGAGTTGGGTGTTGAGTTTGTGGAGCTACATGGGGTATTCCTTGATCATTTTCCAGCCCGGAGGAGTGAGGCTACAGCAGAGGAGACGTCATCACACGCAAAACAAATTTCTGGAGCTCATGATTGCATCATTCCCTTCATGATTGCGCAGTCACTAGTGTGGGGTGTTTGGGGAAAGCATTAACTGGAGGATTGAGGAACTGGGTTGCTGGGGAATTGGTTGAAGATTTATTTGGAGGGGATTGCTCGTGTTTTGGGAGCAAAAATTAACAGGTTCAATTGTAAGAGCAAATTTCAAGTTTGCAGGAGGGCCAAGCTGTGAGAGACCAATTTTGGGAGGTTAAACAAGGGAAATCCTTTCTGGGTTTTTATGGGTTTGTGGCAAGGAGTCTACCCCTAATTTCCTAGAATTTTTTGGGCAGTTTTGAGGGGGAAAATCAGAGCCCGAAGTTGGCCAACAGTGTAGAAACAAAGGGACAATGCAATTTTTTGGAGAACGATTTCATTGTAGCAGTTGGGCATTTTGTACTTACCATTTAAGGCTTGTAGCTTGCCTTGTGCAAGCCCAAGTGTACTTTTTCCAACTCATATTGTACTCCAACACTCTTATTAATAAAATTTGGCCAGTTTGGTGTTCTGGGCAAAATTCTTGTTTATGTATGTGTTTGTTGAGTATTTTTTGTGTTGTAATTATTGCATGTCTTTGTTTATCATTGTAAATTTCGAGTAGGAATATAACATGGTTGACCGCAACTGAATTGGGTCTAACTGGACAATTAACAAAGGAATGGAGCTAGTTTGTTAAGGAATTGATTAGCAATGAGTCGTGCTTAAATAATGCAAAGGACTCGTTGGTCTCGACTTGGGATGCCTAATTTGGTAACGTCAAAGCCAAACAAGCCTATGAAGCTATTGCTCTTAGTGTTGCGGCCCAAGAAATAAAATGGTGGAATAAATTTATTTGGAAATGGCATATGCCTATTAAGATAAAAAAAAATAAGTGGCTAGTCTTACATATTAAAATTCTGACTTGGGAGAGCCTTTAGAAACTTGGTTTTGTGGGACCAAACAACTGTTGCATTTACAGACAACACGAGGAAACAATGGATCACCTCTTTGTCAAATGCCAAACATCTCAAAAATATATGGCACTTTGTAGTGCAAATTCTGGGCACCAATGAAAATATGGATTAGTCCACCTTTGAAGACTTACTGTGCTTATGGGCTAAGAAACATAAATTTCTAAATACCCTTCCCATCTTTGTCGTCTGGAGCATTTGGAACTTGAGAAATAAGGTTATTTTTGAACATGGGAACATAAATATCCTCTTCTCATCCTCCAAGGTCACTTCTCTATTCAAAGAATACCTCTCCCAACAAAATGAAAGTCCTAGAAAGAGTCCCTTCCCACCCATCTCTTATGATTTAACAATGGGATTATTTGATGGTGCTGCACAAAATCATATCTTTGGCGGGGGAGGCTAGATTAAATTACCTGAAAACAAATCTCTCACATTCAAAATAGGAATTGGAAATGGAGCCAACACTAAAGCAGAGTTGATTGCAGCTTGGGCACTTATGACGTTAGCTAAGAGAGAAAATATAAACTTTATCCAGATTCCTGGTGACTCCATATGCGTTATAGACTAGTTGGCATGAGAAGCCTAGTTGGAGGTACTAAACTTGGATGCTTGGAAGCATATAACTATTGAAGCATAAAAGACAAAATTTTGAATATCACATTTCAATGCATTTACGGGGAATTTAACAAAACAATTAACAAGTTATCTAAAAGCACCTTATCCTTGGACCTTGACACAATTTTCATGGAGGAGCTTGTCGATGGTTATGTCCAAGCTACTCACCTATTTCCTTTGGATCTCATGTTTAAACTTGGATCCCTTGACATTTTATATACAACTTTTCATATCAAATTCCAGAGAAAAAAGTAAAAAATTCAGCACAATAGTAACATGCCCCGCCTCTCGAATCCACAATTCTTCAAATCCTTGTTAAAAGTTTTGAGGAGACAATAACTAAGTTTATGTACCATAGGAATAACAATAAGTTTTCTATAAATTGTTAAGACATAGATTAAATTTATAGCTTGGTATATAAGTTGAAATTTGTTGAAAACAACAAGAAGATTGCAGTTTTGATTTCAAGTTGCTCTTTAAGCTAAAAAAAAATCTTTATTGAGGAGGAATAACAAAAAAATATCATTTTACGATGAACTCACAAAAAAAATTAAAAATATATTTTCTTCACATTCAAAAAATAATATTTGTAAAATACTATACTATGTCAAATAATTCCAGTAATAATTCACCGTGACATTCCGAACCAAATTGGTTTTTCTCACCGTCTTAAAAGAAATTGGTTTTACTCAAATAGTTACCATGTTTCAACACACTCCCGCGATTACCAAAATGGATTGCGAGGCTCCCCGCTGGTTGAACACTGGACACTGAATCATACATGTTTCGCTTTTTCCTCAAATAATTACCATGATTTAACGAACTTCCGCGATTCCCAAACTGGAGTGCGAGGCTCCCCGCTGGTTGAACACTGGACACTGAATCATACAAGTTTCGCCACCTTATAGATTCGTTTACTTCGGTACGGGGCTCATATCTCATCCTACTGTTGTTTGGAGCAAGAATACAATACCCAAAGCAACGATACAATCGCAGAAAATTCGTGGACTACAACTGAGAATACCCCATTTTCAGAATTCTCAGAACTGCGAAAATACTGAATTGGGCATCTCATGGCGGCTAAAATGAAGGGCAAACAAGATCCATTCATGGTCAAAAAGCCTCTAGACGGTATCGTAAGCGCCGCCAATGACCCTCTTCTCCAGCGCCGAATATTCTTTCATCCCGCCCGGGATAAAACGGTAAAAGGGCCCGAAGCATTCTACATGGAACCTCTCAATCCGCAGTTCGATTGTGTAACTCCGAGTTCAGGGATCGAAAATCCCAGTGTTCCTGAGCCTGCAACTCACAGAACCGAAGAGCTACAGGAGGATCTTTTGTATTATGAGCCAAGCGAGGGTTTCGAGCTTCGAAGAATTGTGAGTTAATTGTGATTTCTTCAATCTACAACGTATTTTTTATGGTTTTGTACATGGGATTCATTGATTAGGGCATTTGGAGTTGTGAGCAGGGCGCCGGTCTTGCGAACCTCGGGAACACATGCTTTCTGAATTCCGTTCTCCAGTGTCTCACGTATACGCAGCCTCTGGTAGCCTATTTTCGAAGCGGTCGACACAAGGCGACATGTAATCTTCCTTGCTTATAGCCCTTTTAAACCCTCTTAAACACTCTAAAACCCTAAAACCCTAAAATCTCTTTAATTCGCTCTTTAGCCCTCCAAAACCTTACACATTGTATTCAGAACATTCCTGCTAATGATCACGGATTGGGGAGAAAAGGTTCACGAATAGGGGAGAAATGGTTGCTTCAGAGTTTAATCTCTTCCAGGTTTTATGTTAGGTCTTGTATGTGCTTATACCCTCTTAACCCTACACATTGTATTCAGCAGGTTCCTTTTAATCATTTTGCGTTGCAGAAAAAATATTGTTTCGCAGTTTGGGCTGTAAATTTTTGGTGCTAGTAGGTGTTTTATGTGTTCGCACAAAGACCGTAGTTTATGTATTATTTGGTTTCTTGTTGGTTATGTGCAGAGGATATGTGCCTGCTTTTGTGTTTTATTTATTTAATGCTTCTTTATATTTCGGTTAATGTTACAACTTACAATATGTACATATATCATCCAGAATAGAACGTTGACACCCAACCGGCATTAGAGTCATAGCCATCAGAGCTACGCATGGGACATGGAAGATGGATGTCGGTTTAGTCCCCTCCTTATATATATGCTGGATAGGACTCTCCCTGTGTACGTACATCTCAAAACGATATTATGCATTTCCACGTAGCAGTCAGGCTTCCGCAAGTCTGTTCTGTAGAGAAATCCAAGAAGCCTTTCATTCATTCGCTGGATCCATATACGAGAGCTTTCTTAAAGGCTGGTTTGCGGTTTTCCCCTTCCTTGCCTTCCCAGTAGATATTTTTCCTCATCAAATGGGATACAAAAAAAATAATGTGGTCGTTAAACATACAAAATCCCCTCTATAATTGAGCCAAAATATCTGAAAAACTTGACTCTAGGCCAAGTACCCAGGGGTGAACTACCAAAAAGCATGAACATTAAATTAGGAACAGACCGTCAAAGCTGCAGGATCTGTTTCATCATCTTCATGCTTGGGCCATGCAGCTGCTCGAGGCAGTTAATAAACAACTAATGGCATCTATCCATCATCATTCTCGTTGGGCATTTTACTGCCTTCAAAATAACATGCGGGATACGTAGAAATTTGTTCAATGTCATCCAAAGGTGACCGAGGAACATCATTGTGCTGGTTATGTGCATAGATATGTCTCATCTCCTGCTCACTCACCTACTTGCTTGCTTCCACATTTGTGGTGCCTATGTTGGCCAGACCCCTGATGGAACAACTGAGATGTTGCCAACAACCAAACCCTGGAATGTTATGGCAAGACACGCCTCATTGCAAAGGAGCCCCACTCATTATTATAGATTGGAATGTGAAATATCCCATTTGTGCAAACCCATGAATCAAAGCAAACAGAAAGCCTGAGCATCTGTGGCAACTCTCGAAAGACTGGAGTGGTCCATATATGTGTGTGTGTGTGTGTCCTTAGCATAGTTTTAAAACCAGGCCGGTCCGACTTGGAATTCGGCTGGGTAGATTGAGCCAGACACCTGCCCGGGCCGACTCGGTAAAAAAAGCGGTTCGACGGTGCCGACCCTGTCTTAAAACGATCGTTCTGGGCGGCGGGAAAAAAAGGGCGGCAAGGGGGACTTGAAACTGAGTTTTTTCTTGGTTTTTTTTCCTAATGCCTCTACTCCTCTCCCAAGCCTATAAAAGTGACCTAACCCCCTCACGTTTCCTCACAGCTATCTCATTGCATTTGTGTGAGCATTTATGAGGAGTTTGTAAAGAGTTGGAGTTGGTTTTTGGAGCAGCAGTGAGGAGGTTCTTGGGCAATCATTGGAGCAACATTGGGGAGTTGGTTTTTGCAATGTTGCGAACATCTCGATAACATCCTGATTTTATCTCGAAATCACGAATTTTTGGTCTAGCCGATGTTTGCCGATATTTTCCCAATTTTTACGATTTTTTGGTTTTCCGGACCCTTGCTGATTTTATCCTGATGCCGATGTTCGCAACATTGGTTTTTGGAGCATCATTGAGGAGGCAGAGGTTTTTTTTTTTCACTTCTCAAATCTGCTCTTGTTTTTTTCTTTTTTTTTGGCAGATCTGGAAATTGAAAAGAGTATTTTTCTAGAAGAAATGAACATTGAGAGTTTTTTTTCTTCTTCTTTTTTTTCTTTTCATTTTCAGACTTTTGTCATTTCATTTCCAATTCCATATATCAGAAAATGGCTTCTAGAATGAAATATGTTGTTTGGGCATATGCTGAGATGATTGATAATCAAATATATTGCAAATTTTGTCATAAAAGAATTAAGGGAGGTGGAGGGGGCATTCACATACTGAAAAAACACTTGGATGGTATTAGAGGCCAAATTGTCCCATGTGCAGCACCAACAGAACATATTAGGTAAATTAGGAAGGAGTTACTAGAAAAATTTGAGAAGCTTGAAGAAGAAAAAACTAGGCAAAAAGAAATAGAGGTTCAAGTAGGGAGGAAGAGGAGTCTAAAACAATATATGACTGCCAACCCCAATTTTGATTATGAGGGCTCTTCAGCTATCCCTTGCACTGATGCATCCAACCCCTTTTGCTATGTTCCTCCCTCTTTGGAGTCTATTCAAGAAAAGGGTAAGGGTAAAATTAAAAGGAAGGGTGATATCAAAAGTTATTTCATACCCTCCTCTCCCTTTGGTCGTGCACATGGTCCTCAAGCTAATAGAGGTCAAATCCAACCTACTTTAAATGACCATTGGAAGAAAGAATTGAGAGAAACTGCCTGTGATTACATAGCTAGATGGTGTTATGATGCTGATATCCTTTTCAATGCTTCCCATTCACTATATTATGAACCTATGTTTGATGCTATATTTGCTGTTGGCAAGGGCTTCAAAGGCCCTACTATGCATGAATTTAAGGGGATCTCTTTTGCAAAAAGAGGTTATGTTGATCGAGGAATATTTGAAAGATTTCAAAAGCTCATGGGTGAAAACAAGATGTACCTTCATGTTAGATGGATTGACTGATCAAAAGGAACCATACCATTATAAATTTTCTTATCTTTTGCGCACAGTGAACCATGTTTCAAAAATTAGTTGATTCATCTGATAAGGTGAAAGATGCACACTTGTTGTTTCATCTTTTGAATCAGGTTGTTGAAGAAGTGGGGGGGGGGGGCTAATGTTGTTCATATCGTCACAGATGATGCCTCTAACTATGTTCTTGCTGGTAAAATGTTAGAGGAAAAACACAAAACCATCTTTTGGATCCCATGTACTCCACATTGCATAGGCCTCATGCATGAGGATATCGGTAAAGTAGATTGGATCAAGAACATTATAAAACATGCCAAAAGCATAACAAAGTATATCTACAATCACTCGTGTATTTTGAATCTAATGAGGAAAAACACAGGGTGCAAGGATCTTGTTAGGCCTACCATCACTAGTATTGCAACTCATTTCTTGACTTTGCAATCCATGCTTTCCCAACATAGAAACTTGTTGAGAATGTTTTCCAGTGATGAATGGAATGGATGTCAATGGGCTTGCAAACAAGAATGCAAAGATGTAAGAAAGAAAGTTAATGAAACATATTTTGGAAAAAGGAAGCAGAGATTGTGAAAGTTGTTGAGCCACTAGTTGAGGTGTTGCGGTTGGTGGATGGGGAAAGATTGGCTATGGGTTTCATTTATGAGGTTATGGATCAGGCAAAGGAGCAAATAAAGGCAACGTACAAGGATAGAGTGGCTAAGTATAGGCCCATTTGGGAGATCATTGATCAAAGATGGAATAATCAACTCCATCGCCCTATACATGCAACTGGATTTTTTTCTTCTTCTGAACCCAAGGTATCATTATAAAGCTCTGGTGGGAGAAGATTTGACTAGGGAGGTGAGAGATGGATTGATTGAGTGCCTTGAGCGCATGGTCCCTGATGAGAGTGAGCAGTTGGAGATACATCGACAGATCACTTGTTTCAGTAGAGCCACAGGTACCTTTGGCAAAAACCTAGCAAGGATTGCAAGAGAAGCAGATGAACTAGGTAAAAAATCTCAATTGTCAAATTCTTAGTTTGTTAATTTTTTGTAATTTGAAAGTTGGATATAATTTGTTGAACTAACTCATTAAACAACTATTTTTTTGTAGCATAATGGTGGGAGGAATTTGGTAGTTAGTGTCCTCAATTGCAGAAGTTTGCAATCTGTATTTTGAGTCAAACTTGCAGTGCTTCTGGGTGTGAGTGCAACTGGTTTGTCTTTGAAACGATTCACACGAAGAAGAGAAACCATTTAGAACAAAAACAGTTAAATGATCTAGTCTTCATCCAATACAACCTCCGGCGAAGACGCAACCAATTGCTGAACAAAAGACCTGATACAGATCCCATTGTGTTGGAAGACATTGATCCATCCTCAGATTGGGTAGTGGACAAGGTTACATGGGAGCGAAAGCGGGAGCGGGGCGCGACTTTTCCAAAAGCTCTCGGTTTTGGAGCGAATTTTTATATAATATATAGTTTTAAATATTTTGATGCATATATGTCAACAAAAGCATTTAGAATGATGAATTAGATATGGAAAGCATAAAATCTTGGATTGAACCATATAAAATCAATCATCTAGAAGTTATAATCTTCATCAACTACATCCACAAGTTAGTAACATACATGTTAAATTTGGTCAACTAGGTCCAAACTCCATCTTGTGATGCTCAGATGAAGATTCCAAAATTTGTATTGGATTCCTCTTTCGGAGAGGTGTAAAATCGATATAAAATTGATTTTAATCTGATGAGCAGAACATTTATTTTGAATTTATTATTTATAATAAATTTAAGTGCAGGTCGGCCTTAAGGTTTTACACCCCCAACAGATGTGTCACACACCTCAATGATGGATATAAATATAGTCAACGTTGGAGAGCTTTTCAATCATCTCATCACACATCTTCTTCTCTAATTATCTACAAGCAATTAAGAAGCAGTTTCATCTCCCACGTGAGAAGAAGGACGAAATCTACTGCAGCTGAAGGACGAAATTTACCGCAACAATTTTTTGCAGTTAGGGTTTTTGGGCAAGTTTGACCAGCGTTGACTTTGGTCAACGCATGGTCCGTTTGAGCTGAAATTTTGTGGAGAGTTCGATTTTTGTAGGCTGTACTCATTGGCACAAAAATCGAGGTCAAACAGTTGACCGAAGTTGGAGCTGCGTTGACTTTCTTGTTGCTGCCCTACGTTGACTTTTTTCTGGACATGGTTGACTTTTTCTGGGGTTGACTTTGAGTTGACTGGATAATTGATTTGAGGGTATTGTGTTGACACCCAATAGGTTAGCGGAACCGAAGACTTCTTGGTTGACATCCTGGCGATCGCTAGTAACGCACCAACACATTCTCCATTTTTGGTTTGTATTCTATAGATCCATTGTGGTTTGGTATGTTCTATCGGCGTTTTATAGCTATTTATTTATGTGATTCTTTATTTATAAAGTAAAATTGCCTCAAGCATAGAACATCTACAAAAATTTACATGGTATTAGAGGTGAGGTGAAGACAAGCCCTAACTTATAGCAATCACCAACTGAGAAAAATGAGTTCCACAAGTTATGGCTTCAAGGAGGATGACAAGCTGACTGGAAGGGATGACTTCCATGCTTGGAAGATGATATTAGATCTCAAATTGGAAGACCATGATCTCATGGACTATGTATTGGGTAGATACAAGAACCTCCATCCATTGCTACTGTTGCTGCTAAAACCAAGTATAAGAAGGGGGAGATCAAAGCAAAGCTAATGATCAGGGAATCCATACATAAAAGTCTGGTTGCCTACATATCTGAGTTAGGCACATCCAAGGAGATGTATGATAAGCTGATACAAATGTTCAAAGTAAACAATGCAAACCAAGTGCTATTCTTCAAGAATCAATTGAAGAATCTAAAGAAAGGCAGGGATGAGTCTGTCCAAACATATTTTCTGAAACTGACCGAGATCAGGAACAATCTGCTGGCTATTGGGGAGACAATAGCCGATCGTGAGATGGTACTCACCGCACTTGGAAGGCTCCCATATGAATGGCAAGTATTCAGCACTACCATTCTCAATAATAGTACAATTCCTAACTTTGACGAGCTACTGTCAAGATGCATGCAAGAAGAGACAAGAATGAAGGAATACGAAAATGACAGAAATGCTGCCTACGCTACTCATTCTAGAAAGAATAACTCTAGTGGTCCTAAGAACAAAGGAAGAGCAAGGGCCCAAGGAAAGAAGGGCAAGTGTTTCACTTGTCATAGGCCTGGTCACTATGCTATAGAATGCCCTTTCAAGAAAGATTCTCCCGATAGTGATGACAACAACAACAACCAGAGAAATGGAAATCAAAGAATCGACAGGTCCAAAGGAAAGAGGAAGGCTCCCTCTGGCAAAAACAATCAACCTTTCAAAAGATCTAGAAACTCCAGGTATGAGGAGTCAAATGTTGTTGATAAAAGAAATGAATACATTCTTGTATCTGCCCTCTCAGCTGCATCCCCGCCCGACACTACGGATGTCTGGCTGATAGATAGTGGTGCCTCAAGACACATCACTGGGTTCAAGGAAGCACTCTCTGACATGGTTGAGAAGGATACTAATCTGGAAATTATCCTTGGAGATAATGCCACATATCCCGTGAGAGGGACAGGAACTGTGACCCTCCACTTGTCTCAAGGACAAGTCCTACATTTGCAGGATGTACTCTATGTACCAAAATTGAAGAAGAACCTTGTGTCTATATCAGCGATCGAAGACAAAGGCTTCAATGTGGCATTCACTGATGGAAAGGTGCGCATGTGGAAGAAGAATCTCAAGGAAGCTATCGTGATTGGTTTTAGAGTTGTAACACTCTACCAGGTTGAAGGAAGTCCACTAGGAGCTATGACGTGTGATACTATCCGACAAACTGAACTATGGCATCGAAGGTTTGGACACCTTCATTACAAAGCCCTTCCCGAAGCAAGGAAGGTGGTGACAGGGATGCTCGATTTTGGAAATAATCATGAAGGTGTATGTAAGGGTTGTGCCGAAGGAAAGCATACAAGGGGACCTTTCCCCTCAAGTGTCACAAAGACATCTGATATTTTGCAACTGGTCCATTCTGATCTATCTGGTATGCTACCCGTGACATCCCTGGGAGGATGTTATTACTATATGACATTCACTGATGACTTCTCCCGCAAAACCTGGATATACTTCTTGAAGAAGAAGGATGAGGCTTTCATGTGGTTCCGTACCTTCAAAGCCTTGGTGGAAAATATGACAGGGAAGAAGATCAAGATTTTGAGAACCGACAATGGCACTGAATATGAGTCAAATGAGTTCAAAGACTTTTGCAGAGAAGCTGGCATTAAGAGGGAGACTACCACTGCATATACTCCTGAGCAGAATGGTGTTGCTGAACGCAAGAATAGGACTATTGTGGAAGCTGCCCGTGCCATGCTATGTGACGAGGGTCTACCAAAGTTTCTGTGGGGAGAAGCTGCAAATACTGCTGTGTACATTCAAAACCGATGCCCTCATTCCGCTTTGGACTCCAAAACTCCCGAAGAGGTTTTCTCTGGTAAGAAACCTGATGTCTCACATTTTAGAATTTTTGGATGTCCAGTCTATTTTCATGTGCCGAAAGAAAAGAGAAGTAAGCTGGATGCTACTGGGAAGAAAGGAATGTTTGTGGGCTACAGTGAGACTTCTAAGGCATATAGAGTCTATGTACCTGGTCAAAGGGAAGTAGAGATAAGCCATGATGTCACTTTTGACGAAGATGCTTCCATGAAGAAAGTTGTAGATCTTCCTAGATCTGGAGAAAATCATGGATCATGAAGCAAGGCACGGAAATCAAGAAGAACCGCAGATGATACAATGCACAGTGCGAAGGACCAATGGACCCAATCGATCCACATCTCCTTCAGCGAAAGAAAGCATCATGGCTCGAGACACTCTCGAAGATGCGGGGACATGCGCCACAGAGGACATTAGAAAGCAAGATCAAGTGTAGATACCAAGGAGTGTCGGCGACCCTGAGTACTATTGTACAGTACGAACCTGGATCTTGCAGAAATGGTAAGCATCAGAGTACGGAAGGATCTTTATGCACACGAAGAATATGAGTCCATAATGAAGAATGATGTGCGGGATGTGGTTCCAAGATGAAGGACAAATGGTTGTCACATGAAAATAGCTCTACAAGATTAAGCATGGATCTGAGTGGAAGAAGTCTTTGGAAAGTTCAAGGCAAGATTTGTTGCCGGCTTCTCTCAAAAGGAAGGAATAGACTATGATGACATATTTGCACCTGTGGCACGATATACCACCATTCGATCAATCATAGCCCTTGCTGCTACGCATGGATGGAGTCTTCATCAGATGGATGTCAAGACCTCTTTTCTGCATGGTGCAATAAAAGAAGAGGTGTATGTAAAACAACCTCTGGGGTTTGAAGTTCAGGATCGGGACACTCATGTCTGTAGGTTGAAGAAAGCCCTCTATGGGTTGAAGCAAGCACCCAAAGCTTGGTACGAGAGGATAGATAGCTACTTGATGAAGGTGGGCTTCACTCGAAGTAATGCTGATCCAAACCTTTACTTCAAGGTTGTCCAGGGGAAGCCTCTCATTCTGGTGCTGTATGTGGACGACCTCTTCCTGACAAGCGCTGACCCTCTCATTCATCAATGCAAGAGGGAGCTTGCTGCTGAGTTCGAGATGAAGGACCTAGGACTGATGCACTACTTCCTAGGCCTGGAGGTCTGGCAGAGACGTGGAGAGATTTTCCTTTCTCAAGGAAAATATATTGTGAAACTTCTGGAAAGATTTGGTATGGTGGATTGCAAGTCCGTGTCAACACCAATGGAACTCAACTTCAAGAAGTTGAGTGGCAGTGCTGCTGGGCCCGTATTGGCAAATCCTACTAAGTATCGTCAACTCGTAGGGGCTCTGATGTTCTTAGTGAACACCCGTCCAGATATATGTTTTGCAGTGAACACTTTGAGTCAACAGATGGTTGAGCCTCATCACTTTCACTGGGTTGGTGCCAAGAATCTTCTGAGATACCTTCGGGGCACGATAAACCATGAGGTGAGACTCTACTGCCAGGCGTGACATCATGACAATGTGATCTTGGAATTGAAATTTAGCCGGTGTGGTGGATCGTAGAGCACATCGGGATCTTCCTTCAATCTTGGTTACTGCTTCGATTTCATGAATGAGTAGGAAGCGAGGCCCGGTGGCTTGAGCACGCGAGACAGCGGGCTCCCGTGTGAGCAAGTATGGCCTGTTGTGAAGCGGTTTGGTTGCGAAAGCTCTTTAGTGAGCTGTTTGGACATGTGCTAGATACCACTGTGATACTCTGTGATAACCAGAGTGGGATTCGTATGACTGAGAATCCTGTGTTCCACGACCGATCCAAGCATATTGATATCGGGTACCACTTTATCCGGGATATGGTACAGCGAGGCGCCGTAAGGCTCGATCATATAGGAACTGATGAGCAGGTCGCGGATATTCTCACTAAGCCCCTGGGGAAGGTCAAGTTCCTAACCTTCCGTGAGAGACTTGGTATCGTGGAACGACCCTATGATGTGGGTCTTGTTGGACGATGAGCTCGAGGAGCTATGGGGGCTTTGGGGACAACTTCTCAGAGCTATGCGCAACCACAAGGCTAGGCTTGCCAAACCTTGTTGGTGTGCTTGGACCCCATCGTTGTGGTTATTGAGTTGGTTCACCTCTCATTATCTGTGCCCCGTATGCATCCTACCCATTGAGTTCAGGGCTCATGGGAAGTACCTCTCATTTGGCCAATGAGATGGGAAAAGCTAGAGACCAATAGCAAAGACTGATGGATGCATTAGAGATTGTCGTACTTTCTATCTAGGATGGCACGGTCCAACCACTTGATCTGGGATCAAGTCTAGTGAGGTCTCGGACCTCTGCCTGACTTCGGGTTAGATGAACCAACTTCGGGTTGGTTGGAGACTCTTTGTGAGTTTGACAGAGGTTTCGAACCTCTGGGCTGAATTTGTCAGTCGGGGGAGGATGTCTTTGTGACTGACCCACTTCTGTTCTGAAATAAAGAGGCCAACAAAGCAAGTTACGACGGGATGACGCACGATGTTTGATTGCACTGGTGGATGGAGTTCTCCCTAGTTGAGAGGGAGTGTTAAATTTGGACAACTAGGTCCAAACTCCATCTTGTGATGCTTAGATGAAGATTCCAAAATTTGTATTGGATTCCTCTTTCGGAGAGGTATTGATATAAAATTGATTTTAATCTGATGAGCAGAACATTTATTTTGAATTTATTATTTATAATAAATTTAAGTGCAGGTCGGCCTTAAGGTTTTACACCCCCAACAGATGTGTCACACACCTCAATGATGGATTTAAATACAGTCAACGTTGGAGAGCTTTTCAATCATCTCATCACACATCTTCTTCTCTAATTATCTACAAGCAATTAAGAAGCAGTTTCATCTCCCATGTGAGAAGAAGGACGAAATCTACTGCAGCTGAAGGACGAAATTTACTGCAGCAATTTTCTGCAGTTAGGGTTTTTGGGCAAGTTTGACCAGCGTTGACTTTGGTCAACGCATGGTCCGTTTGAGCTGAAATTTTGTGGAGAGTTTGATTTTTGTAGGTCATACTCATTGGCACAAAAATTGAGGTCAAACAGTTGACCGAAGTTGGAGCTGCGTTGACTTTCTTGTTGCTGCCCTACATTGACTTTTTTCTGGATAGGGTTGACTTTTTCTGGGGTTGACTTTGAGTTGATTGGATAATTGATTTGAGGACTGTTGTGACACATTTTGGGTTGGCCGACCAAGAAGACTTTGCTGGTTGAAGCATCCTGCTGATCGCCGCAACGCACCAACACATTCCCCTGTTTCTGGTTTGTCTTCTATAGATCCACTGGTATGTTCTATCAGCATTTTACTTAACTATTTATGTGATTGCTGTTATAAAAGTAAAATTGCCTCAAGCATAGAACATCTACAAAAATTTACAATACAACATATTGAGTCTTATGATTCATCAATCTTGAAGTTTCAAGCTTTCAAAATTCAATATATAACATTTATCATCATTGATCTCTAAAGTTGTAACTTGTACTTGTAACCATATCCATTACCATTACCAAGTAACCAAACGATAACAAAGAATATCTAACATGAAATGAAATGTTTCAACTTTCAACTTTCACGAAGCATCATATTCATAATTCATTACGAATGAGTTATAATTGCCAACTTCAAACTTCAAACTTAAATTTTCATATATTGTTTACAAAAAATACCATAATAAATATGAAAGAGTCAACAATTATAAAAACTATTAGAAACTAGAAAAGACAAGTAAATCTATTATCTATTGCTAATGCTTGGGCCTCTTGCCGCCACAAGAAATGTCTAATTTCTGAGAAAGCATGTAAAATGATGAATTAGTTATAAAGAGCATAAAAACAAGGATTAAACCATATAACATCAATCATCTAGTAGTTATAATCCTCATCAACCATAGGTCCACAAGTTACAAGTTTTGATTTATATAGCATGTAAGGGTGCACATAACCAAAATAGCATAGAGTGCAATCCATGTTTGAATAAAAAATACATCAATAAACATGCTCTAGATGGCCTCTATCATCCAAAAAAATCACGGTACAACAAATACCTACATATCATCAAATTCATTGCCTATCTTGGGATCTTTGTCATTAATATCACCCTCTAAGCATTAACATAAGATAGAAAAAACTTAGCATGTCAAGTCAAGATTTTGTTTGAGTGATGGGCACATTTTTAGTAGGGTCATGATAGAGGAGTTCGACAACCAATGTCACTAACGTCAAGGTACATAGAGGGATTAGTGCTCTTGACGAGTTCCATACCCTAGTACATGACAAAATCCAATGGAAACATTGTAATCCCCCAAATCCTAAAGTCCTGAAAAATTGATAAGTTTGCTGGATTTTGAATGAGATCTAAAATTCTACTTTCTCCATATGAAATTCAGTGAGGTCGGAACCACTCTCAAACATCCTGAGTCATTTCATGGTAATGTTAAAAATTTAAGTAAAAGGATGAAAATGAAAGATAAAGGAAAGAACGTGTTTGCATAAAAAAATTAGCGAAAAAAGATAGAGTGCAATTTATTTTTTAGGGAGCATGCTCTCGAAATTCGCTCTCGGGTTCGCTCTCGATCCGCTCCTGAAGGGAGCGTGCTTCGGGAGCGGGTTCAAGAGGGGGCTCTGCTCGCCCACAACCCTGGTAGTGGAGACTCGACCAACATAGTTTGACCCTGATTAGGATATTGGTGTTGATTTTGATTTAGAAATTATTAAATTTGGACAACTAGGTCAAACTCCATGTTATGATGTAACTTTCCCGGATTAAGAGGCTAATATTTTTGTTGGAATCCTCTTTCGGAGGAGTGTAAAATCCATATATAATATGTGTGTCAGATGAAACGAGAACATTTATTTTGAATTTATTATTCTTAATAAATTATGTGTCTTGGTCGGCCTTAAGATTCTGCACTTTGACGAGATGTGTCACATGCCCCAATGATGGATATAAATACGTGCGGAAAAGTTCAGAGAGCATTTCATCACAACACAACTCACATCTTCCTCTCATGAAATAGTGCAGGCTACGGAGGGACGAGTTTCGTACACGGTGTGAAGAGAAGGAGGGACGGGCCGTGCGGTGAGTTGAAGGACGATTTTTGCCTTTATATTTATGGGTTTGACCAAGCGTTGACCCAGCGTTGACTTTGGGTCCCGGCGCATGGTCCCAATCAGAAAATTTGAAAACTTGTGGAAGGTTCGATTTTGGAAGGCCGTACTACTTGGCACAGAAATCGAGGTCAAAGGGTTGACCGTTTTGCTGTTGCGTTGACTTTTAGCTTGCTGCCCTGCGTTGACTTTTTCAGGACATCGTTGACTTTTGTGGAGTTGATTTGGGTTGACTCTTGGAGGTCTGTTGTGACACATGCTGGGCTGGCTGACCAAGGAGACTTTGCTGGTTGAAGCATCCTGTTGACCGCCGTAACAAACACACACATTTTCTTGTTTCTGATTTGTCTTCTGTAAGATCTACTTATATGTTCTATCTGCATTTTGCTTAACTATTTGTATGATTGCTGTGAGAAAAGTAAAACTGCTCTTAGCATAGAACATCTACAAAAAGTTACATGGTATCGGAGCTGAGGTGAAGACAAACTCTATCTTTAGCAATCATCACCGAAAGAAATGGGTTCCACTAGTCTTGAATTCAAAGAGAATGACAAGCTGACCGGAAGTAATGACTTCCATGCCTGGAAGATGATATTAGATCTCAAATTGGAAGATCATGATCTCTTGGATCATGTGACAGGGAAGATTCAAGAACCTCCATCCAATGCTACCGCTGTTGTTAGAAACAAGTATAAGAAGGGAGAAATCAGAGCAAAGCTGTTGATCAGGGAATCCATAAATAAGAGTCTGGTTGCCTACATATCTGAACTAGGCACATCCAAGGAGATGTATGACAAATTGATACTTATGTTCCAAGTAAACAATGTGAACCAAGTGCTATTCCTCAAGAACAAGTTGAAGAATATGAAGAAGGGCCGAGATGAGTCTGTTCAAACTTTCTTTCTGAAGTTGACCGAAACCAGGAACAATCTGCTAGCTGTTGGGGAGACAATAGCTGATCGTGAGATGGTTCTCACCGCACTTGGAGGACTTCCATATGAATGGCAAGTATTCACAACTACCATTCTCAACAATAATACCATTCCTAACTTTGATGAGCTTCTGTCTAGATGTATGCAAGAAGAAACAAGGATGAAGGAATTCGATAATGAAAGAAATGCTGCCTATGGTGCTCATTCCCGAAAGAAGAACTTTGGTGGTTCTAAGGACAAAAGAAGGACAAAGACTCAAGAGAAGAAGGGTAAATGTTTCACCTGCCATAGGACTGGACACTATGCTAGAGAATGCCCCTTCAAGAAGGATTCTCCCGATAGTGACGATAACAACAACAACCGAAGGAATGGGAATCGAAGAAATGACAAATCCAAAGGAAAGAGGAAGGCTCACTTTGGAGGAAACAATCAACCTTCTAAAAGGTCGAGAAATACCAGGTATGAGGAGTCTAATGTTGTTGATAAAAGAAATGAGAATATTCTTGTATCTACTCTCTCAGCTGCATCTCCGCCCGACACTATGGATGTCTGGCTAATCGATAGTGGTGCCTCAAGACACATCACCGGATTCAAGGAAGCACTTTCTGACATGGTTGAAAGGGATACTAATCTCGAAATTATCCTTGGGGATAATGCCACTTATCTTGTGAAAGGGACAGGGACTGTGACCCTCCACTTGTCTCAAGGACAAGTCCTTCGTTTGCAAGATGTACTCTATGTACCTAAATTGAAGAAGAACCTTGTGTCTGTATCTGCCATGGAAGACAAAGGATTCAATGTAACCTTCTCTGATGGAAAGTTGCTCATGTGGAAGGAGAGCTTCAAGGAAGCTATCTCAATTGGCTTTAGAGTTGGTACACTCTACCAGGTTGGAGGGAGTCCGTTGGGAGCTATGACTTGTGATACTATCCGACAAACCGAACTATGGCACCAAAGATTTGGACACCTTCATTACAAGGCCCTTCCCGAAGCAAGGAAGGTGGTGACAGGGATGCCTGACTTTGGAAATAATCATGAAGGTGTATGTAAGGGCTGTGCCGAAGGAAAACATACAAAGGGACCTTTCCCCTCAAGTGTCACAAAGACATCTGATATTTTGCAACTGGTCCATTCTGATCTATCTGGTATGTTGCCCGTGACATCCCTGGGAGGATGTTCTTACTACATGACATTCACTGATGACTTCTCTCGCAAAACCTGGATATACTTCTTGAAAAAGAAGGATGAGGCTTTCATGTGGTTTCGTACCTTCAAAGCCTTGGTGGAAAATATGACCGAAAAGAAGATCAAGATTTTGAGGACCGACAATGGCACTGAATATGAGTCAAATGAGTTCAAAGACCTTTGCAGAGAAGCTGGCATTAAGAGGGAGACTACCACTGCATATACTCCTGAGCAGAATGGTGTTGCTGAACGCAAGAATAGGACTATTGTGGAAGCTGCCCGTGCCATGCTTTGTGACCAGGGTCTACCAAAGTTTCTGTGGGGAGAAGCTGCAAATACTGTTGTGTACATTCAAAACCGATGCCCTCATTCCGCTTTGGACTCCAAAACTCCCGAAGAGGTTTTCTCTGGTAAGAAACCCGATGTCTCACATTTTAGAATTTTTGGATGTCCTGTCTATTTTCATGTGCCGAAAGAAAAGAGAAGTAAGCTGGATGCTACTGGGAAGAAAGGAATGTTTGTGGGCTACGGTGAGACTTCTAAGGCATATAGAGTCTATGTACCTGGTCAAAGGGAAGTAGAGATAAGCCATGATGTCACTTTTGACGAAGATGCTTCCCTGAAGAAAGTAGTAGATCTTCCTAGATCCGAAGAAAATCATGAAGAAAGACCTGGAAATCTGGAAGAACCCCAGGATGAGACTATGCCTGATGTTGAAGGGCCAATGGACCCTATTGATCCTTCCCCTTCTCTAGGAAAGAGACCATCATGGCTCAGGGACACCCTCGAAGATGCTGAGGGACATGCTGCCCCAAGGGGGACATTTCGAGAAAGCAAGAAGCCATGTAGATACCAAGGGTATCTAGCTGCCATGAGTACTATTGTACAATCTGAACCTGGATCTTTTGAGGAAGCCGTAAAGCATCAAGTTTGGAAGGATGCTATGCACGAAGAATATGAGTCCATAATGAAGAATGATGTCTGGCATGTGGTCTCGAGACCGAAGGACAAATCTGTTGTCACCGCGAAATGGCTCTACAAGATCAAACATGGATCTAATGGGAGTGCTGAAAAGTTCAAGGCAAGATTTGTTGCCCGTGGCTTCTCTCAAAAGGAAGGAATAGACTATGATGACATATTTGCACCTGTGGCACGATATACCACCATTCGATCAATCATAGCCCTTGCTGCTACGCAAGGATGGAGTCTTCATCGGATGGATGTCAAGACCGCTTTTCTGCATGGTGCAATAAAGGAAGAGGTGTATGTGGAACAACCTCTGGGATTTGAAGTTCAAAATCGAGACACTCATGTCTGCAGGTTGAAGAAAGCCCTCTATGGGTTAAAGCAAGCACCCAGAGCTTGGTACGAGAGGATGGATAGTTACTTGATGAAGCTGGGCTTCACTCGAAGTAATGCTGATCCGAACCTTTACTTCAAGGTTGTGCGGGAGAAGCCTCTCATTCTAGTGCTGTATGTGGACGACCTCTTCCTGACAGGTGCTGACCCTCTCATTCATCAATGTAAGAGGGAGCTCGCTGCTGAGTTCGAGATGAAGGACCTAGGAATGATGCACTACTTCCTAGGCCTGGAGGTCTGGCAGAGACCTGGAGAGATTTTCCTTTCTCAAGGAAAATACATTGTGAAGCTTCTGGAAAGATTTGGTATGGTGGACTGTAAGTCCGTGTCGACACCGATGGAACTCAACTTTAAGAAGTTGAGTGGCAGCGCTGCTGGGCCTATCTTGGCAAATCCTACTGAGTATCGTCAACTCATAGGAGCTTTGATGTTCTTAGTGAACACCCGACCGGATATATGTTTTGCAGTGAACACTTTGAGTCAACAGATGGTTGAGCCTCATCATTTTCACTAGGTTGGTGCCAAGAATCTTCTGAGATATCTTCGGGGCATGATAAACCATGGGCTGAGATACACTGCCGGGAGTGTGACACTCCGTGGATATACTGATGCCGATTGGGCTGGCAGTGTGGTGGATCGTAAGAGCACATTGGGATGCTGCTTCAATCTTGGTTCTGCTTCGATCTCATGGATGAGCAGGAAGCAGAAATCGGTGGCTTTGAGCACCGCGGAGGCCGAATACATTGCTGCTAGTATGGCCTGTTGTGAAGCAGTTTGGTTGCGGAAGCTCTTTAGTGAGTTGTTTGGACATGTGCTAGATACCATTGTGATACTCTGTGATAATCAGAGTGGGATTCGTATGACTGAGAATCCTGTGTTCCACGACCGATCCAAGCATATTGATATCAGGTACCACTTTATCCGGGATATGGTACAGCGAGGCGCCGTAAGGCTCGATCATATAGGGACTGATGAGCAGGTCGCGGATATTCTCACTAAGCCCCTGGGGAAGGTCAAGTTCCTAACCTTCCGTGAGAGTCTTGGTGTCGTGGAAAGACCCTATGATGTGGGTCCTGTTGGACGATGAGCTCTGGGAGCTCTGGGGGGCTTTGGGGATAGCTTCTCGGAGCTATAAGCACTCATAATACTTCTGCCCCACCCTTGTGATTATTGAGCTGGTTCGCCACTCATTTATCTGTGCCCCGTATGCATCCTACCCATTGAGTTCAGGGCTCATGGGAAGTACCTCTCATTTGGCCAATGAGGTGGGAAAAGCTAGAGACTATTAGCAAAGACTGATGGACGCATCAGAGATTGTCGTACTCTCTATATAGGATGGCACGGTCCAACCACTTGATCTGGGATCAAGTTTAGTGAGGTCTGGGACCTCTGCCTGACTTCGGGTCAGATGAACCAACCTTGGGTTGGTTGGATACTCTTCATGAGTTTGATAGAGGTTTGGAACCTCTGGACTGATTATGTCAGTCGGGGGATGATGTCTTTGTGACTGACCCACTTCTGTTCTGAAATAAAGAGGCCAGCAAAGCAAGTTACGGCAGGATGACGCACGATGTTTGATTGCATTGATGGATGGAGTTCTCCCTAGTTGAGAGGGAGTGTTAAATTTGGACAACTAGGTCCAAACTCCATGTTATGATGCTCAGATTAAGAGGCTAATATTTTTGTTGGAATCCTCTTTAGGAGAGGTGTAAAATCCATATATAATATGTCTTAATCCGATGAGCAGAACATTTATTTTGAATTTATTATTCTTAATAAATTATATGTGCAGGTCGGCCTTAAGGTTTCACGCCCCCAGCAGATGTGTCACACGCCCCAATGATGGATATAAATACAGGAAAAGTTGGAGAGCATTTCAACACAACACAACTCACATCTTCCTCTCTCATCTGAAATAGTACGAGCTACCTGGAGGACGAGTTTCAGCCACACGTGTTAAGGAGAAAGAGGACAGACCGTACGGCTGAGTTGAAGTACGATTTTTCTGCAGCTAGGGTTTCGCAGAAAGTTTGACCAACGTTGACTTTGGTCAACGCATGGTCCAATCAAGCTGAAAACTTGTGGGAAGTTCGATTTATGAAGGCCGTACTACTTGGCACAGAAATCGAGGTCAAAGGGTTGACCGTTTTGCTGTTGCGTTGACTTTTAGCTTGCTGCCCTGCGTTGACTTTTTCAGGACAACGTTGACTTTTGTGGAGTTGACTTGGGTTGACTCATTTGCTGATTGGAGGTCTGTTGTGACACATGCTGGGCTGGCTGACCAAGGAGACTTTGCTGGTTGAAGCATCCTGTGGACCGCCGTAACGAACACACACATTTTCCTGTTTCTGATTTGTCTTCTGTAAGATCTACTTATATGTTCTATCTGCATTTTGCTTAACTATTTGTATGATTGTTGTGAGAAAAGTAAAACTGCTCTTAGCATAGAACCTACAAAAATTTACGAGAAATGAATGCATTACAAACTGTTTAGTTAAATGTAGACCCACTAGTAGCAGGCCCAACCCTAAGTCCTCCAGCTATAGGCACTTCCTCTACTCAACCATGATGTAGGCGCATAGCTCGTCTATCTCAACGTGCAACTACTGCTAGTGCTACTACTTCTATTGTTGTAGTTGGAGATCTTGATGAAGAGGAGGAGCCATGAATCCAATTCAGAGTCTGAACTAGATGATCTTGCCTTGTCTAGCAGTAGTGACTAGTGATGTTTTGCTGTAGAGGCCATTTAGAGCCTCCTTGGTTATGTGGTTTTGTTCTAATCTCTATATATTACATGTATTTGACAGTGCACTGGGTGCCATTTTGATATAATAGATATATTCACGAGCATACTTTGATCATATGTTGTCTTGTCTCTATATTCTAATGCTTTGAGTTTGGAAACATGAATGAAAATCTTTAAAAATATGTTTTTTCATAAGAAAATAAATATTTAATGTATTTTTTACAAAGACAGTGTCATTGAAATCAACTAGGCCGAGTCGATACCGAGTTAGAGTCGACACTCGGCTGTTCCGAATCCTAGTCTGAGTTTTAAAACTATTGTCCTTAGTTTTGGCTTGAAGAGCCATGAACTAATGTGTGAATTATCTGTTGACCATGTCATATTCTGACTTAGTCTGGTCCAACCCTTGTTGGCTGTATTAGATTGTGGACGAAAAGTCAATTTCAAAATAATGGACATCCTCATGCATGCCTGAAAATTCTCTTTCTGTACTGCACATTGCTTCTGATCTTTAACATTTATCATGTACTAGTACCTTTTCTTTTAGCTAGGTACATAGATCTTTATCTTTATTTTCTTTTGATAGTGTCACTATAGGAGTTACTTTCACACTTCCACTATGTACTTGAAGCTTGAGGGTAAGTGGAATGCCTGGTACATTATTTGAGTGAGCCAAATAATTATGTCTTGATTCCCCAAGCTGCTTACATCACAAATTTCTTAGCTAACTGCCTAATTTTCCTATTTGAATGTATTACTTGATGTATATCCAGCAATATACTTTCTATGCGAGGCAAGTAAAGCTGTCTTGGTTCTCCAGGCTGGTTACAACGCATAATTCTTAGCTGACAGCCTATGTTGCTTATCTGAATAACATAGATTGCTCAATGTATCTACGACCTGATGTATTGCCTATCTAAATAGCATCTATATACTTTTGGATCCATCTATGTTGGCTATTTTCACTGGTTGGGCTGATCTTGTTCTATTAGTTGGGTGATTTGGAAAGATCCAAGATTGTACTTTGTCTTAGATCTGTCTTACTTTTCAGTGTATCTTGTTTTCTCTTGTGCATATAAAAGAGACACGTAAATATTTTGCAAAAGATATCTACATTTTATTCCTTGTCTGAAAATTCTCTTTTAGAAATATGAAAACAAGTAATGATCGTATTGGTTCAAATTCTATAGATGATGAAAATAAAAAGAGCACAACTGTTGAACAAAACCCAGTGTCAATGCTGTGAGTGCAGGGGAAACAATGATTAAATGTGAGGACTATGCTCAAAACTTTCAGGACAACTTGGGAGAAGTCATACCCGTTAAAGGTGAAGCTCGCTGAATTTCACTCTAGTAGGTTGGTACAAGGGTTTGGGATCAAGGAGAGTCAAAAATTGCTATAGAATGTCTATCGTCACTTAGCGGGATTGTTGAGGTGGATGATGAGTGCAAGGAAAATCAAGAGGTTACGATAGTTAATGATGATATCCAAGAGGTGTGCAAAGATGATAACACAAGCAGTCAGTGGTGTGGACCCAAACCCATTAGTTGACTTCTTTTATGAAGTAGATGTTGCTCATAAGCCTACTTGTGCCCACAACTTGGAAGACCAATTGAAGATGAGTGCTTACAAATATTATGGCGGCCACAAGGCATTATGATGATACATAGGTATTGGTGGCAGACTATTGTTGGAGAAGTGCAGTGACTGATGATTGTTTGGGAGGAGAGCCTTCACTTGCAAATTTGCAAACTCTTAGAAAAGCATTGGTAGAGATGAGATTTAACTACCTACACCTCCTTTTAGACATAAATCACCTACTCATGCTTTTTGAGATATATCATGATGCGCTAGTAGGGAAAGAGGAGGAAGTTAACAGACTTACTCATGAGCTTGAGATTACCTAGGATGCCTTGAAGAGCACTCAGATGGCCCTTCAAGAATCAAAGTTGCAGGTTGAACAACTTTGTATGGAGTTGAGTTATGTGTGTTCTTCATCCTCTATGGTAGACAGTCAGTTAACTATGGCAACCATCACACAAGAGGATGGTAAGGGATCTCATGATTTAATAGAGGAGCCTCATGTGATCCTCATGTGATAATTTAGCACGAGGAGCACCCAGATGAACTGGCACTTGCAGAGAGGTATGTTGTAGAGGTTTCTAACTATGCACCCATGGGATGTGGAGATAGCTGTATCTCAGGCGAGGATACATCCATCTGGGATCTAAGTTCAGTTGACACGAGTGGAGTGGATACTGGAAGCCTAGGTTGGCATTGGGATCCAGGTGGGGCTTTCCATCATATACCAGAGGTGCAAGATGACTATGGCATTGATGGGATGGTTGAATCAATGACTAAGCACACACATTCTTTAGGGGAGTTACAATCAACACTAGTGGCTAGTCGATTTATGAGCAAACTCTACGAGACATCCTGACACACCGTCTTGTACGGGGTTGCAGGCAAGAGTTACTTGAATGGGAGGGCAATGTTACACCACTAGGCAAGGCATTGTATGGAGACAATGCTCTTCCATTGTTGTATTGGGCACAGGAGCTATTGAGGATTGGCACAACAATAACATCCTCAGTATCATGTGAGGAGTTATGCCACTCAGGTCTACCAGGATAGATGAGGACATATGACTCACATCATAGTGGGTTCACTAGAAAAGTGGTAGATACATTGACACATGCAGGATATCAGACGATACAAGGTGATACGATAGTAGGCAGTGGTATCCAATGGTGCACAAACATATGTCGTGGGGTACAGTGTTATGCATAGGAGTTCAGAGATTCACGGTTGTATGCGGTAGTGTATGAAGTTACACAACATGATTTTAGAGCATTACCTCCATAGAGATTCCTGACAGGGACATCAAAAATACCATTGGGTTTAGCTTATCTAGTGTCGATGAGGGCACAAATGAGCATCTCTTGATCATACCCCTATGGACTCACACCTATCAAGTGGTAGATACATTGACACATGCAGGATATCAGACGATACAAGGTGGTACAAGAGTAGGCAGTGGTATCCAATGGTGCACAAACATATGTCGTGGGGTACAGTGTTATGCACAGGAGTGCAGGGATTCACGGTTGTATGCGGTAGTGTATGAAGTTACACATCATGATTTTAGAGCGTTACCTCCATAGAGATTCCTGACAGGGACATAAAAAATACCATTGGGTTTAGCTTATCCAGTGTCGATGAGGGCACAAATGAGCATCTCTTGATCATAACCCTATGGACTCACACCTCTCTTTCCACTGTATTGCTTACAATCACAGAGGATTTGGTTTTTGTCCCTTGATGCTCTCATCACGAGCAACAGGACGTGAGAGCCTCACTTGAAACAGTTGGATGGGACACAGTGCATTAAGAGAGAGACTTCCCAGCTGTGGCATATGGTTATGGCACATGTAGGCTTGGGGATGGTTCGATCTATTGCAGAGATAACATAGGTTTCGTCGCTAAGCTCACACTTAAGGAGTTGTGTGACACACTTTTGGAAGGACATTCTGAGGTATTACATGAGCATGTACAATGGGTGGTAGACCTCTCTTATAGAGGGTGTTTAGACTCCATACAGTATTAGGGTGCATCATCAGGAGATGGGATAACCGATTCATTTACGTGGTTTGCCAAGAGCAAGGAGGTTTGCCATGCAATAGGCTGATTATCGATAGATGGTTTTCATCAATTAGTTGCATATAGGGATCAAAGAAGAGGCATGAATGGGTTCCAATAGCTCTCCAACAGTTAGTAGGGGTTGGGAGTTGTGAACTCTCGATTTGGCTAGAGGATTTAGGGATCTAGTTGATTTATGGATCACTCCACTTCCTGATGAGTAGGGTTATGATAGCGGGTGATCCAATTCCTTCTTGGGTTGACACATGGGGGATCGTTGAGGCTGTCACCATATGGCGAGGCAGGATTCCCCTGTTGTTGCTCGAGATCAAGACTAGCCATGGATGGGTAGGCTCTGACATCGTAGAGATGCCTTAGCAAGGTATGTCTGGCCCTTACTGTTGAAATATGTAACTAGGTTCAGTCTTCATAATGACATGTGTAACCATGATTTTATGTAATTGATGTAAAGAAGAAAAAAATTATTTATGTTATGCTTGAGTCATGGGTTTCATGCTTAAGGATTTTTATTTTTATAGATCAAGCTCACATTGTGAGCTATTATGTTTGGTCATAAAGTCAATTTAGTCATTTTCATGTATTGAAGACCGATTTGGGCATGTTACATATTGTAAAAGAGAATTTATTTTAGTCATAAAACCTCCAAGATCTTGTCACAAGCACCCAATCAAGTCAACCTTCCAAATAAGCTTCATATCATTCTAGAAGGAGATGCTGGCCTAGACACTAGCTCAAGTCGTCTTATTTCATGGGAAGACTACTATATAAAGGACTCAACCTCACTTGGAGAGCATCCATTCAAGTATTTGAAATTTCAGATCAAGTGCGAGAAACACAAGAAAATAAGCCTCTCATTAAGCAAAGAAGGGAGAAGAAGGAGCCAAAGTTATTTTGCTTTGTTTTGGGGCAAATACCTCTCACACGTGTGAAGAAGATTAGTACCATTTGCTGCAGGAGAAGCCGCGTTATCACAGTCATCATAGGAGGCCGAATCAAGGAAGAAACCAAACCACTTATCAAATCGAATTGCAGCAGAAGGAGGTACTAGACAAGCGAGAAGGAAATTTAAGGATAAAATCATTGTTTGTCTCTCACACGTGCTGCAACTAGGGTTTCTGAAGAGGTCGAGAATTGCAACCCTGTATCAATAGGTCGAAATTTGAAGAGAAACCAAGATCCATGGTGAAGCAATAAGTTTGACTAGCGTTGACTCAAGGAAGAAGAATTGTTTCAAGGAAGTCTTGTGACTTGGTCCTGGAGAGGTTGTTAGGTCAAGGTCTTGGTCTTGGAGAGGTTGTTAGGTCAAGGTCTTGGTCTTGGAATTCATCACTTGAAGATTCTATAAGAAGAAGTTTTTTTTTGGGTTTTCGTCTCAAGTTGAAGAGGTTTTGGCCCTGGCTGATCACCTACATCTGTTGGAAATATTGTCATTGATGGCAAAGGAGGTAGCAGATGCAGAAACAGGAACAATTACAAAGAGACTAAGATAGACAATGGAGCAAAGAGGAAATGAAGAGAAAGGTAGAGACAGAGGAAGCAAATACGGAGACAGAGCTGTTATCACAGCAGTAGAGGCAGAGGCAGAGTGACGTGAGCGACAGAGGCAGAGCCACAGATGTCATTGCAGAGAAACCATTGTTATTTCAAAAATATGTACATATATAGATAAATTCCGAGAATCTTTCATACATTCCGGGCGTTACACATAACATTCCGGGCGTTTGAATCAGTGCGTTATATATATATGGTTTATATATATGCATACACCGAAGAACCAGCGTGAATAGGAGCGGAACCATAGTCAGAGGCGGAACCAAAGTCAAAGGAGCGGAACTCTGCGTTGGAGGCGGAATCATAGTCGAAACAAAAATTATATATATATAATTGAAATGCGAAGGAATTAGCATTAAATCGGTGTATTGAACTATTAAATTAAAACCCTGAGCGGAACCTGGAGCGGAGGAGAGGAGCAGAACCGAGACTTGTGAACAGTAACGGTGGGTTGGAGTGAAACCATGGTTTTTTCCGCACCACCATCCGTCGGAAAGCGATATTGGAGGAATGGGAAGCGATTCCATACAGGAATCGACACGTGACATAAGCGGTTTTGATTAAAATGAAATTTCGCGCGTTAACGATCGGCGGAAGACGCCCAGCGAAATGAATAAGATCCGTTGATCTGGGCAAAGGCTATCCAACGGTGGGCGATCGCAGGACTTGCACGAGGTTTAATAAAGGTGCGTGGACGATAAGTCATGTATGTTGTGTGCATTCGATTGGCGATTGATGGCATTGTGGGCCCGGCGGAAATATACGTAATGAAGTTGGGTTATTAATTTAATATAAGGTCCGGAGGTAATATAAAAGTCGGAGATACGTGCAATGGACTCCGGGTATTAATATAAGGCGGCAACCTTGGTGATCATGTTCGACAATAAAGTTGAACTCGTAATTATATTATTACCACAGTCTTGACATTTGATTAATTATAATATAATTTAAATATGCGGATGTCGGGTTATTCATATGGACGAATTTCATATATTATATGTGTTGAGATACTATGGTGTGCATATAATGGAATATGCATATATGATTAAATATGCCGAGGGTCTATTAATATAGTTCTAATCACCAAAGGTCCATGTTATATAGGTGGAGCCACCACAAAGTGGTGGTTACGGGGGCTCCACTTTGTCCGTACGCAGCAGCTGGGGTGAGGCCCCGTAGTTCACCACAACCGTTGATCGCTTGGTCAACCGCGATCGGCCAGTCAACTACGGGGGGTGCCTTCCCGTTAACCGTCGAGCGGTTCGACCTCCCGTAATCCGTTGATCTCTGTCGACGTGCTCCCATTTTAACTCCGCGCTGGTTATCCATGCTGCCGCCTGCAACTGATCCGGCAGATGAAATTACATTCCAACAGTTAGCGCATATGTACATATAAGAGATTGCCGGATGAGAAAATGGTTGGACACGAAACTTTGAATGCAATTAAAAAGTGAGAGCAGATATTTGTTTTGTTAATAAGGCAAAGCGTTTCCTGTAAAATGAAACCAAAGATTATACAGTTGATGGCATATGGTAAAGATTGGGAGCACTGATATATCCGTGTGATTAAAAAGGGTTTATAAAAACGCAGAGTTATATTTAAGTTTGACTAAAAGACAACTGTACATACAGCGGTTATATAACTGGAATGAACAAGAAAAATACAGGGATTCAGAAGAGCAGTGAACAGGTGAAATGTACAGATGACAGTAAACAAAGATGATGCAGAACAATTTCTTAACAGCAGTAGAAAAAGACAAAATCCAGTAAGCCAAAGTTCAGAAGAGGAGCTGAGTGATATTGAAATATTTAATTTAGAATGTGAATGTAAACAATGTAATTATTTTTTATTGTTTGTGATGCAAAGGCAAGTATCCTAAAGAAAAGACAAAATCCCACTGTAGCATGAAATTGTGTACATATTATTATGACTTTTAAATTGAGTTGGATAAAGAAATGAGGAGGCAAAAGACCAAGGGGTATGACCATTCATTTCGAATTCCTAGAGGAAAACAAACAGTCATCAAGAAATTCTATAAGTAATATCATTTTGATATGCAAAATGTGTGTTAGAAGAGAGAGAGAGAGAGACAGAGAGAGAGCAGATATAGAGAATGCAGAATATAGAAGAATAAAGCAGAGAAGATTAAGAGAAGAAGAGCAGATACAGAACAGAGCTGATATCTGGAGTAAATCAGCAAACATTCAGCTTAATAGCTGTCAGTTGTAGCTGACAAAGGTTGAAGCCTCCTGTAGGTTGGTGCCTACAAAAAATTGAAGAGAGTTGGTGCTTCCTTGCAAGTTGTAGCTTGCAGAATTGAGGTTGGAGCCTCCTGTAGGTTGGTGCCTGCAGAAAAACAGTGGTGAGAGGGAGTAGGAGCTTGCCTTTGCATCACAACAATAATAAGATGTGGTTTTCTCCCGTTGTGGGTTTCCACTTATATCTGGTGTCTCTGTGCATGATAGTTATGTATTGAATCTGATATGTATCATCTGCTTAATACATGAAACTCTCATATTAAGTCTACTGCTATATTAAACTAATACTTGCTGCTTGCATTCTAAGATTACTTGCACATTAAATTGGATATGAAATGAAGGTGTAAATAGCTTAATGAAAAGTTTTAAAAGATCAAGAATGCATTAAACTGATTCAACCCCCCCCCCCTCTCAGTTTAATTAAAGGTTCAACAACATCTTGTGTCCCTTGTCTCAGTGTTGTTCATATTTTGATAACTGTTTGATGAAAAGAACACTATAATAATCAAGCTAAAGAAGAACCTAATGAAAAGAAGTAAAAGGTATTCACAAGTAGTTATCATTACTGGAGAATTACCTCTTCTCTACCCTAGATTTCTCAACATGGTACTAGAGCTAAGGTGACAAATCAAGGAAGGGCAGCTCAATAAGGACATTCAATCACTCAAGGATCAAAGGTCTAGAAAGGCATCAAGGGCATCAAAGCATCAAGAAGATCCTGTCATTTCCAAGGCTTTTCGAAGACAAGGACTACATCATCTTGAAGAAAGTATCAATACCCTAGCTCGTTCAAAAGAGTCTATACTTGAAGCATTTTTGGGAATCTCACTCAAATCATCATCAAGAAAGGAGACCATAAAAGACCCTATCTCTACTCAAATTGAAAAGATCTAGGAATCAAAGCAACTTGAATTCCATTCATCCAAGGGAGACAAGATCAAGGATGTTGTCATCATCATAAAAAGATCTTAAGGTGATCTCCCTCTCTTTGGACTCAAGGATCACTTTTGAAGAAAATCATCTTCATCAAGAAGAAGTTGTATCTTATCTATATCATCATCAAATTCAAGAGGGAAACAGGTTGAAGAAGCATCTTCACAAGTAAGCATATTTATGTCTACATCTGACTCTGTCAAATGTCTTTTTGTAAGGAAAGCAACAAGTTGGTTGGGGCTTTAAACTTTGTTGCGTGGAAGAAAAGGACATATCTGAACCTCATAGAAAATGAGGTCATGGAACATGTTAGGGGCTCCATCACCAAACCTCCAAAGGAAGATGCTCAAGCACATGCAAGGTATATGAAAGGGGAAGTAATGGCTCAAATGATTCTCATAGAATCCATCAAGGATCCCCTCATTCCCTATGTATCTAAACTTGAAACATCAAAAGAAATATATGAAAAATTTGTAGAGTTGTTTTCCGTAAGCATTGCAGGAGAAGTATTCTCGTTAAGACAAGAACTCTACAAGATGAGGATATCAAAAGAAGAAGGAATAACTTCATACTTTATGAGGATATCTGAAATATGGGATCAAATTCAAGATTTGGGAGAAATAATGTCTGACAAAGAGATGACTACCATAGTACTAAATGCACCAGTGTTGATAATATCAGCGATATTTTCAAGAAAATGATATTTCGGCTTGAAAATATCGGCTAAATATCATCAAATTTTGAAAATATAGGCTAATTTTTTAAAATTTGAAAAAAACGATTTTTTATGCTTGCCGATAATTGTCGATATTTTCGCCGATATTGCCGATAAGATGTTTTTTGGACCCTTGCCGATAAGATGTTTTTTGGACCCTTGCCGATATTTTGCCGATACCGATATTATCAACACTGAAATGCACTACCAGAGGAATGGAATAAATTTACATTGAGCATTTATGGGAAGAAGGAAGCTACTCCATTCAAAGATCTACGGTCAATATGTAAAATAGAAGAAACCAGGTTGAAGGCAAAATCTGATGTAGGATCAAATGAGCAAACTCGAGCATACGCTGCTATGGCAAAGAGAAAAGGGAAGTTTGGGAAATTTGGTCCTCAGAAAAGAAAGAGGAATATGGCAAAGGTTCAATGCTATGGATGTCAAGAATATGGGCACTACAAAAGAGATTGTCCTAAGCTCAAGAAGGACAACAACAAAAGAGGGAGAGAAGAAGCCCATATGACTGAAGAAGTAGAGGAAGTTGAAAAGAAGAAATCCAAGAAAGAGGAAGTAAAAGATCTCTACTATGATTGAGATAGTTTTCCTCACCTAGTTCTTTTCAAGTTGTATAGCTACCATGGTAAGAATCATTGAGAAGCATGATAGGATGCATCATTGCATCATAAAAGCATACGATTGAAAGTAAGAGCTCATGACATCATATTAGAGAAGCATGAAAGATAGGTGAAATCAGTGTTGCACGATCCCCCCCCCCCCCCAAGGATCGAAGGTCGGAACTACATCCCATATCGATCCTTGGGTGATCCTCCAACGGAATCGCGGATCTGAAAATCAGATCTGCGGTTCCACCATTTTGAGGCGATTCCTGGAAATTTGGAACCACACAAGCCCGATCCGTGGTTCTGGATTCTCGATCTGCAAATCCAGAAAAGGATCCATTGGGGATCTATGGAGGTTTGGGCATGGATCTGTGCGGATCGCCAGTGGATCCAGAGGGAGATGGGCGGTTCCGCGGGGTTCTAAATTGTTTTAAAATTTTTTCTTTGACTTAAGTTGGGATGGGGTTTCCCGGACACTCCCAAGGTGCTCCCTTGATGCTCCTTAGATGCTTCCTAGATGCCTCGTCATGGTAATGTTAAATTTTTAAAGTAAAAGAGACATTCTCCTTTATCTTTCATTTTCATCCTTTTACTTAAATTTTTAACATTACCATGAAATCACTCAGGATGTTTGAGAGTGGTTCCAGCCCCATCGGGCTTCATATGGAGAAAATAGAATTTCATATCCTATTCAAAATTCAAAAGACTTAACAGTTTTAAGGAATTCATGGTCAATGAGATTATTTCTTTTCATTAGATTATATAATGTATGAGGGTATGTGATGGGCATTTAATCAAGAGCACCAAAGCCCTCTATGTGCTCATGTACCCTACTGTTGGTGGTGTTAATTGTTGAACTCCTTTGTCATGGCCTTAGCAAAAAATAACCTTTCGATCAAGTCAAAATCATTGATCAAGCATGTTAAGCTTTTTCCACCATATTTTAATGCTTGGATTAGGTAGTTTGATTAAAATTGGGAAATGTTGACTAATATCCCTGGACAATCGAGTTAGAGGCAAAGGCGAGACAAGAGGAGAAGAATCTAGATTCTAGATGGTTGATGCTCGAATAATTAACCATTGATGTACAATGGATGCCATATCTATCTTGATTTGTATACAAATATGCATGTTTTCTTATCTTCTACAACTAGTTTGGTATTTTGGATGTTTTTTTAATATAAATGCAAATATATATATATAATAGATGATTCTACCGAGGCCGCTTACTTCCTAGATTTTTGAAATGGCGGCTTTTGGATCTAAGCTACAAAAAACGTCCCTGCTTCATCCCCTTCGCTTCCTAGATTTTTGGGAAATGACGCTTCTGCGTATCCGCTTCCAAAAAACGTCCTTGCTTCATCCCCTCTTCGTGCAACATTCGGTGAAATAGAAGTTTATGGCAGTCACCTATAAAAGGATATAGCTCTTGGTAACCTCATTAGAACCATAAGTAGTACTTATGGGAAGAAGAAAGTCTTCTAGGATAAAGCTCATCATACATCATTCAAGTGAGGCATTTGCAGGATGAGGATGATCAATATCCTCCATTGAAATCTTTATTGGAGGGTTCACCTACTGAAAGAAGCAAGTGTCTCACCGAGAATTCCAACTTGTATGGGACTCATCGGTTGATTGTATGATGTCAAAAGAAGTGAAGCAGGTCAAGGGATTGAAGTTCTTTCAATTAAGGAAGTTGCCAAAGGAAGTCTAGATGACCAAAAGAAAGAGATGAGGTATGTATGCTTGTACTTGATAAAATAGAGTCATGTCATATGGTTGCAGATATCATGAATGAATGATCTACCTCAAGAGAATAATCAAACGAAAGGATCTCCTTCTGAGAAAGGATGCATGAAGGCATGGTTCACACAATGACTAAATGAAATCAACATAATGTGTCCTCATATGAAATACAAGGTGGTTGACAAAATTGGAAGAACCCTGATTGGATGTTCCTGGAAGGAAATGTGTGAAGAAACAGAGAAGAGATCATGAAATATGCAACTATGGAGAAGGAAATCAACATCCAAGGACTAAAATATTTGACTCTGATATCTCCATGGGAAAGATATGAAGATTCTGATGAAGTTTGAAAAATAAAGAGACACTTGACATCGTATATCTTTTGGAGATGTATCAATATGTATTCAGGATGTTGATGCAAACAGGGAGATGTCATGAGGAAAAACCATCACAAAGGTAATCTTGATTTAATGATTCATTTTTCTAATTTTTTAACAATATCTGGATGGGTTGTTGCAGGTCTGAACTATAGATGTCATCTACAATTGATGTTCATGTGGTAGGATGAAAGGTCCTGAAGGAAACATGACATGAAGAAGGTAGCAAGGCATGAAGGAAGGCCAAATATGGACTAATGGATCACTTTCCAATGAAAAGAAGGATGACATGACTGACATGATTCATGGATGAAAGTGATGGATGGTCTGTGCCATACAAGAAATCCCAAAAATGTAGAAATTTCATAACCCAACACCGGTTTTTAGTTTCTCCTTATTTCTCCCATAAAGTTAAATGCCCATTCCCATAGCCATACATTCAACAAGCTGGAAAAATAAATATTTTCTGAAAACACAAACTCTGGAAATTTCACAGTGCTGAAATGCAGAAATAAAACTCAGAAAAATAAATCAGCGACACACAGAAAATAGACACGCTGATTTTTGGTCAACTTGACCCTGGAAAAACCCCCTACAACTCTTGGGGAAAACCAGTTCGAAAGCTCTCTTTTATTTTTGATAAATATCTTTTACAGTGAGACATAAATACACAGTAAAAAATTACAGCAACCTCTCAAATGTACTTATCTCGAAAATCGTGCAAAACTCCACTTCGATTTTCGTGCCCACACAACAGAAATTACAGAAAATTGTGCAACATTAAATGCTGTATGAACAACATAGAAAAATGTGTTGTACGACTGTACGAACTCCTCGAAAACAGTGCTGTACGACTGCCTCGATTTCCATGTCGTACGACTGCCTTGAAACTGCTGTACGACCTTGATTTCTGTGCTGATTTTCTGTTGTACGGAAATCATAAAAACAATCCCTCAAACTGCTATACGACCTCCTTGGGAATCGTGCCAATATAGCAGCAATAAATGCTGTTCCCCTCTCCTCGATTTTTGTGCCTTCTTGCCTTGAAAACTATGCTCTGTCTTTGCTGTACGCATTTGCTAAATCTCCTTGCTGCTGTCCTCTTCCTCTCACTGCTCAGAAATATTCTTTGCTTTCTTCTCCTCTTCTCTCAATCTGCTCATGAAAGAATGAATGATCTTTTTTCTTCTTTTCCTCCTTTAACCTAACCCTAAGTGACTTTTGGAGAATCCCTAAATCCAATGGCTGAGATAGCTTTAGATCTAGGGCTGAGATTAAATGCTCATTTAAATCTCACTCTCTATTTTTTAATTCACCCCACTTTAATGAAGACCCACTTAGTCATTTATTTCCAAAGTCATTTTTCACTTTCTAATTTCACATTGACTTTATTAAAGTCACTTTAAAATTAGACTTAGTAACTTTATCACTTAAAGTCACTTTTAAATTAGATTTGACTTTATAACTTATAAAGTCACTTTAGGAGAAAAAGTGAAATACATTTGGACACTTTTCCCTAGGCCAAATATCAAAGCCTTAGGGAACCACCTGTCCTTTGGTAACCAAATTTCAACACTTCCTCTTACCGAGGAAGGTGTTCCTCACCACACCCATCTTGTCTCTGAAGTAGACATGCTTGCCCCGTGGTAAGGCTTTGGTAAGAATATCTGCAACCTGCTCATCAGTGGGAATATACTCAAGCTTCACAGCTCCCTTCTGAACATAGTCTCTGATGAAATGATATCTGATGTCGATATGCTTTGACCTGTCATGAAATACTGGATTCTCCGTGAGTTTAATGCAACTCTGATTATCACAGTAAATCACTGAAGGTCTCAACGACTGACCAAATAAGCCAAACAACATCTTGCGAAGCTAGATGGCCTCACAACTAGCTAGACTGGCTGCCATATACTCTGCTTCCGCTGAACTCAATGCTACTGACTGCTGCTTTCGGCTGAACCATGACACCACTGCCGAACCCAACCCAAAACAACACCCTAAAGTGCTCTTCCTATCAGAAGCACAACCTGCCCAATCAGAATCAGTGTAACCTGCCAATCTCACTCCATCCCCCTGCCTGTAGTCCAGACCATAATCCACTGCCCCCTGCAAGTATCGCAAAATGTGTTTTGCAGCCACCCAGTGAACCTTCCTAGGCTCACACATAAACTGACTCATCGTGTTGATTGCAAAACAAATATCTGGCCTAGTGTTGACCAAATACATCAAGGAACCAATCAGCTGTCTGTACAATGTGGGATCCACCAACTCGGAATCCGAAGCATGAAGCTTCTTCCAGTTGGTGATCATCGGTGTCGACATGGGTCCATATTCCTCCATGTGGAATCTGCCAAGGATGTCCACAATATACTTCCCTTGCCCCAGGAAGAAATGCCCCTCCTCCTGCCACACCTCCAAACCCAAAAGTAATGCATCAAGCCGATGTCCTTCATCTCAAACTCCGCCGCAAGATCTCTCTTGCAGTGCTCTATGAGTCTCTCTGCACCAGTAATGACTAAGTCATCCACATACAACACCAAAATGAGAGGCTCCTCACCTATCACAATATAGTAAAGGTTCAGATCTGCCTCACTCTTTGTGAAACCCATCCCCTGCAAGTATGTATCTATCCCGGAGTACCAAGCTCTGGGAGCTTGCTTCAGGCCATAAAGGGCCTTCTTCAGTCTGCACACATGGGACTCCTTCCCATGCACCTCAAAGCCCTGTGGCTACTCAATGTACACCTCCTCCTGTATGAAGCCATTGAGAAATGCGGTCTTCACATCCATTTGGTGGATCTTCCAACCCATCTCTGCTGCTATTGATATGATGGAGCGAATCGAAGTATATCGAGCCACGAGAGCGAAGGTTTCCTCATAATCAACTCCCTCTACTTGGGAGAACCCTCTAGTCACAAACCTTGCCTTGAATTTGTCAATGCTGCCATCTGCAACATGCTTTACCTTGTAAAGCCATCCGGAAGTAACCACAGATTTGCCCTCAGGCCTCGACACCACCTCCCAAACATCATTCTTCATGATAGAAGAATACTCCTCTTGCATGGCCTCTCTCTAGACCTGCTGGCTAGCTGCCTCCTCATAGCTAGAAGGCTTAGAGTCAATGATGTTGGCAACCATTGCCATATAGCTACAAAACCTATCAGGTGGTTTGCTCTCTCTGACCGGCCTCTTTGGCCCAACAACAGATGTGGCCTCTCTCAAGGTATCCTGAAGCCACTTGGGCTTCCTCTTCCCTGAGCACACTTCTCCCACTAGAGAATGAAACTCCTCCTCATCAGGAGCTTGAACTCCTGACTGTCTGTCTGCTGTCCTCCTGCCTGAACCTGAACCTGTAGACGCTGAAGTACCGTGTGAACTGTCTATCAGTGGACTCCCTAGTGAACTGCTCTGCATGCTGCCCGAAGCACCACCCCTCTGACTCTGTGAGCCACTGCTCACTGATGGACCTGACACCAAAATCGATGTACCTCCCGAACCTCCTGGTCCCTGCCCACTGGATCCCTGTGCCCGACTCAGCTGCTCCTGAGGGTCTGGCTGATCCAGATACTCTTAACTCCCGTGACCTCCTGAAAGCCTTGTCCTCCTCGAACTTCACATCCCGCCTGACAACAACTCTCCTCTATGCAGGAATATAAATCCGAAAGGCTTTCCAGGTCTCACTGTAGCCCACAAAGATACCCTTCTCTGCGGGTGGTACGTAGGAGTATGCAATACACCCAAAGATACGGAAGTGACCAACATCAGACTTTTTCCCAGAAAAAGCCTCCTTCGGAGTCACATGCCCCAAGGCACGATGCAGACTCCTGTTCTGCAAATATACAACAGTGTTGCAGGCCTCTGCCCACAAAAACAATGGTAACCCCTGATCATGTAACGTGGCTTTGGAAGCCCCAACGATGGATCTGTTCTTCCTCTCCACAACCTCATTCTGCTGGGGGTTGTAAGGAACTGTGAACTCCCTCCTAATGCTTGCCTCCGCACGATACTCAACAAACTCACCAAGGGTGTACTTTCCTCCATTGTCCGACCTCAGGGACTTGATCTTCCGACCTGTTTGAGTCTCCACAAGAGCTCTAAACTCCTGAAACCGCTTGAAGACCTCACTCTTGGTCTTCAAGAAATAAATCCAAGTCCTCCTAGAGTGATCATCAATGAATAAAACATAATACTCATATCCACTTAAGGAAACATGAGACATCCGATCGCTCACATCGGAATGAATCAAATCAAGTATCCCAGTCGATCTGCTGTCACTGCTTGAAACAGGGGATTTTGCAAACTTGCCCATAGCACATCCTCTGCATGTACCAATGTGATCAGTACTGAAATCTGGCACACCTGTAGTGATCTCCCGAAATGTCCTCAAGGCTACATGATACATGTGCCCCATCTTGTGGTGCCAAATCTCGCACAGCTCTGAACTGCTAGCTCTACTGTCGGTACTATTGCTCAATGCCAAAAGGGGCTGAAATGCAAACTTGTACACCTTTGCATGGCGTACACTAATCACTCTAGCTGACTCAGCTGGAGCGCCCTTGGGATATATAAGCACCTGTCCTCTCCTGAACAATATCTCATATCCTTTGTCCTCCAATGCTGAGACGAATATGAGGTTCTTCCTCATCCCTGGCACATATAGAACATCTGACACTTTCAAGGGAAGTTTGGGTTCCCTATCAAATGTCAATGTCCCCACACCGATTACTCTAACAATGCTGTCATCTCCGAGTACTACCTCTATATCAGTGCCACTCTCTGAAAGCTCTGAGAAGTACTCACGGACTCCTGTCATATGACGTGAAGCCCCACTGTCAACATACCAGATACATGAAGATGCTCCGCTAGTGGAGGAAAATGCACACTGCCTCTCAACCTCCGTGGTAGGTGATCCTGCACTAGTGGACTCACAAGCAATGAAACCAAACTCCCGGTCAAAGCTATCCGTAAAGTCCTCTATCTCTGTTGATGCTGCCATGCTCTGGTTCTTCCCCTTCTTCTTCTTCTCCGGACACACAACTGCATAGTGTCCCATTTTTTGACAATTCCAACACTTCACCTAGGAATAGTCCTTTTGCATGTTCCCCTGTTTACCTTTACCTTTGCCTTTGCCCCCACCACCACTTGTGGAAGCTTGCTTCTTTCCCTTGCCTTTCTTGCCTCCTGCTAACAGTGCTACATTCTCATCCTGCTCAACAGGTTTGGCTACTCCAAGCTGGCTCTTCCTGATTTCAATCTGTATGCAATCATCCCAGAACCTCTCCCAAGGGGAAGGGTCTCACGTGCACGAACCCCATCAGCAAAGTTCAGCCATGAACTGGGAAGGCCATTCACTGCAATCCGCACCAACTCAGTGGGTGGAATGACCTCTCCAACTGCTGCCAATGCATCTCTCACATTAGTACTCTTTGTGAGATATCTAGTTGCACTATTAGTCTTACCCATCTTAATAGTCTTCAACTTCCCCCTTAGGACCATTTTCCTGTTCTCATTGGTACTCTGGTAGAGATTGGTCAATGCCGTCCACATCTCATGAGCATATCTCTTTTCTCTCACATGAGGAATGCAATGGTCTTTGATTCCATCGAGTATCAGTCTCTTACCCTTGTTTTTCTTTTTATTAAAGTCTGCCAACTGAACAACATCAGTAGGCACATTCATAGGGTGCTGTTGTGTATGCACCATTATACCCCAGACTTCTGCCTCCTCAAAGATGCTCTGCATTCTCTCCTTCCATACACTGTAGTTACTATGCCCATCCAACCTATCCTCCACTTTCAAGCTCAAATACGTGCTTGCTGTCCTAATAAACTGAAAATAACATTGCTGTAGTAAAGGTATTGTTTTCTGTGTGAAAAATTAGCTTGCTGTGATTTTTCTTCTTGCTGTTCCAAACTGCACTTTTCAGCAAAATAGCTCTGATACCATGTAGAAATTTCAGAACCCAACCCCGGTTTTCAGTTTCTTTTTATTTCTCCCATAAATTTAAATGTCCATTCCCATAGCCATACATTCAACAAGATGGAAAAATAAATATTTTCTGAAAACACAAATTCTGGAAATTTCACAGTGCTGAAATGCAGAAATAAAATTCAGAAAAATAAATCAACCACACATAGAAAATAGACACACTGATTTTTGGTCAACTTGACTCTGGAAAACCCCCTACAACTCTTGGGGAAAATCAGTTCGAAAGCTCTCTTTTATTTCTGATAAATATCTTTTACAGTGAGACAGAAATACATAGTAAAAAATTACAGCAACCTCTCAAATGTACTTATCTCGAAAATCGTGCAAAACTCCACCTTGATTTTCGTGCCCACACAAAACATAAATTACAAAACACTGTGCATTATTAAATGCTGTACGAACAACGTAGAAAAACGTGTTGTATCACTGTATGGCCTCCTCGAAAACATTGTTGTACGGAACTGCTGTACGCCTGCCTTGAAACTGCTGTACGACCTCGATTTCTGTGTTCATTTTCTCTTGTACGGAAATCAGAAACTGTTATACGACCTCCTTGGGAATTGTGCCAATATAGCAGCAATAAATACTGTTCTCCTCTTCTCGATTTTCGTGCCCTCTTGCCTTGAAAACCGTGCTCTGTCTTTGCTATACGGATTTGCTGAATCTCCTTGCTGTTGTCCTCTTCCTTTCACTGCTAAGAAATATCTTTTGTTTTCTTCTCCTCCTCTCTCAATCTGCTCATGAAAGAATGAATGATCTTTTCTCTCCTCTTCCTCCTTTAACCTAACCTTAAGTGACTTTTGGGGAATCCCTAAATCCAATGGCTGAGATAGCTTTAGATCTAGGGCTGAGATTACATGCTCATTTAAATCTCACTTTCTATTTTTTAATTCACCCCACTTTAATAAAGACCCACTTAGTCATTTATTTCCAAAGTCACTTTTCACTTTCTAATTTCACATTGACTTTATTAAAGTCACTTTAAAATTAGACTTAGTAACTTTATCAGTTAAAGTCACTTTTAAATTAGATTTGACTTTATAATTTTATAAAATCACGTTAGGCGAAAAATTAAATTCTTTTGGACACTTTGCCCTATGCCAAAGATCAAAGCCTTAGGGAACCACCTGTCCTTCGCTAACCAAATTTCAACAAAAACGATGTAGGCTCCATAACATAGAAGAAATTCATGACATCAAGGGAAGGATTCCCACAAGCAACTGTTCATCCCATGATCTCCACCTTAAAGAGTTGTTGGAAGCAAGTCCTTGGTGAAGAGGGAGCTTGGGTACATTTCTTTTATAGGAATGGATACATTCTTTCAATGGCATGGGTGTATCCTCCCTAGTTGAGAGGGAGAGATAGACACATCATTCTTGTCTTCACTTGGGAAGATAGAATAGAGGATTGGGTAAGCATTTGGCATCCGATACTATGAGGATGCGATAAAGCATCCAAGATAAGAGTAGTCGTAGAGGGTCGATAATCTTTGTGGACTGGGAATCCAAAATAAGAATAGTCTTGGTGGAACATACTCTGAGAGAACCTGAGTAGGGTATGTTCCAAGAGAGACAATGATGAGGGTGTTTATAAATCATTGGTCTCACCAACATTGTGCTCTGATCTTGTGGAGAGATAGAGTGGTTAGTCAAGGCCTTTGCTATGTGACAACGCTAGATGATATGATGCTAACAGATGGGTTACCAATCCGAATCTTCGTATGATAATTCTTTAGATTGAGAATGTCCAAGTACCTTGTATGGATATGAATACCTCCCTAGTTAAGAGGAAGTGTTGAAATATGTAACTAGGTTTGGTCTTCATAATGACATGTGTAATCATGATTTTATGTAATTGATGTAAAGGAAATGCAAAATTATTTATGTTATGCTTGAGTCACAGGTTTCATGCTCAAGGAATTTTATTTTTATAGATCAAGCTCCCATTGTGAGTTATTAGGTTTTGTCATAAAGTCAATTGAGTCATTGTCATGTGTTGAAGACCCATTTGGGCATGTTACATATTGTAAAAGAGAATTTATTTTAGTCATAAACCATCCAAGACCTTGTCACAAGTACCCAATGAAGTCAGCCTTACAAATAGGCTTTAGATCGTTCTAGAAGGAGATGTCGACCTAGACACTAGCTCAAGTCGGCTTATTTCATGGGTAGACTACTATATAAAAGAGGACTTGGCCTCACTTGGAGAGCATCCATTCAAGCATCTGAAATAGAAGATTAAGTGCGAGAAACACAAGAAGAGAAGCCTCTCATTAAGCGAAGAAGGGAGAAGAAGGAGCTGAAGTAATTTTGAAGTAATTTTGATCTGTTTTGGGGCAAATACCTCTCATACGTGCGAAGAAGATTAGTACCATATACTGCAGGAGAAGGCAAGTTATCATAGTCATCATAGGAGGCTGAATCAAGGAAGAAACCAAGCCACTTATCAAGCCGAATTGTAGAAGGAGATGCTATACAAGCGAGTAGGAAATCTAAGGATAAAATCGTTGTTTGTCCCTCACACGTGCTGCAACTAGGATTTCTAAAGAGGCCGAGAATTGTAGGCCTGTATCAATAGGCCGAAATCTAAAGAGAAGCCAAGATCCATGGTGAAGCAATTAGTTTGACTAGCATTGACTCAAGGAAGAAGAATTGTTTTAAGGAAGTCTTGTGACTTGGTCTTGCAGAGGTTGTTAGGTCAAGGGTCTTGGTCTTGGAATTCATCACTTGTGAAGATTTTATAAGAAGAAGAATTTGTTTGGGTTTTCCTCTCAAGTTGGAGAGGTTTTGGCCCTCGTTGATGGCCTACATCTTGTGTCCCTTGTCTCAGTGTTGTTCATATTTTGATAGCTGTTTGATAAAAAGAACACTACAATAATCAAGCTAAAAAAGAACCTAATAAAAGAAGTAAAAGGTATTCACAAGCAATTATCATTACTAGAGAAATTACCTCTAGTCTCGGCCCTAGATTTCTTAGTACATGTAAATATTTTTTTAAGAGGTTCCATGAGAGGAGGATTCAGTATGAGCATGATAGGTAGTCAATTATGATTAGAGTGGTGTAATGTCAACATGGTGGTTTCTTTTTGAGATTAGCATGGGACCCCGACATTACAAGGCTTGGCAGTTCAACTACCATTAGGGATGAGCTAGTTTTTACAGGGGAGATCACTCAGATCTTCCATTGGACCTCATTTTCATGGAGAGCATTTTACTTCTAGGTGACTTGTTCATATTATGGTGCGCCTCACTAGCATGACATCGTGATCAACAGGGGGAGGCCGTGATTAGTTTATGCAGATGAGGATGATTGTACCTTTAGGAGTTCACTCCTGAGGTACATGGAATTGGTTTTCGAGTAGAGCAACTTTTCGAAGAGTTGATCGGAATGAGTGGAATAGGGAATGCTTCACGTTGATCAGAATGATTTGGGACCTTGGTATCGAGGGATTCATTTATGTTGGGGTACCATAGTGGCATGGAGTGACTTAGTGGCATATTTGGGATATTGGTATTAGTTCAGTATTAAGTTAGTGGGCTATGACATTGCTCGAGGACAAGCAATTTTAGGGAGGGAGGACTGTAATGTCACCAATTTTTGGATTTTCGTGTGATAGGGTTTAGGGAGATCCCAAAGCCCGTGTTAGCCAGATCATAGGAGCAAGATTACACCATTGGTGAGCCCTATTATCACTCCGCCATAGCTATAAGGATGGAGAAAAAATCCCAATAGAGATAACCACATATCAATCTTTTAGCTTGGTGGCTAGCCCTACCAAGCCAGAGATGGCTCTCTCCACAAATCACAGCCAAGAGGGCTGGATGAATTAGGGTTTTAGGCTAGGTATAAGTATAGGGGTTTGATTTGGTTGAATTGGGTTGCTGGATGGGGATTAGGTCAAAGAGGCTAGGCCAGGGCAAATAAGATTAGGGTTGCAAAGATTCAATGGGGCAAGGTAGTTAGAAAACCTAACACTTTAGGGTTTCAGGATGAGGTGGATCAGACTGATGAGGAGCTAGAAAGAGCAAGGCAAAGCATGTATTCTTTCTAAATTGAAGAAAATGAACAAATTATGAAGATTTTCCCAAAACAGAGCATGAGAGATGTATTTTGCTTATCAACTTGAAAACCAACATATCATAAAAATGAAATCATGAAACAAAACATTCATACATAATGAGACATAAGAAGAACAATGCTAAATTTCCATACCACAGGTATCCCAAAGAAATAGATGCAACCTTTTCATTAATTTCCTGCCAAGTAGATTACACTAGAGTCTCTGATCAATGCATCAACATCCAACCTGTACAATGAGTCAAAAAGTACAAGATATAGACCTCAAACAACCTCTCCCAACCTCAGGGGTCGAATCCCTAAGTTGAGGAGTTGATCCACCAAAAATTGAACTGCATACCTAGAGTGTAGGGAGGTCCAAGTGACTCATCCATAACTTTTGCAAACTGATTCATTACATGTCATCAAAACTTTTCATCTAATGTATTTACCCTAGGTAAGTGAAAACACCATAATTACATTTACTTCCATCAATTACATAAGTGAAAACATGATTTGCCATGTCAAACTCAGAAAACTGAGAAAAAATCGGAAATATTAGTCACTGGTCAGGAGCGTAGCTCCAACTTCAAGCCAAATTTTGAGGGGTTGCCGATGTCCAAATTGAGATCATGATAGCTCATTGAAAACCCTGTCCTGTCTAGTTTCCAAAAATGATGATTTTTAGCCCTCCAAAAGTTGAATCTCCAAAGATTGGTCAGAAGCGCCCTCCATCTTGTAGTTGAGTTTTGGATGGGTTGTTGGTGTCCAAACTGAGCTCAAGATAGCTCATTGGAAATCGTATCCAGTCTACTCTCCAACTCTGTACTTGGTTTGCAGAGTTGACTTGATTTGACCTCCCAAAAAGTGATTCTTCCAAGATTGCTCAGGAGCGCAGCGCCAGAAATCCAGGAGCGCAACTCCTCCTTGCAGGCCACTTTTGGAGGCCTTCCCAAACTCCAAATTGAGCTCATGATAGCTCATTCGAAAGCTCTTCCAGTCTAGTTGTCATTTGACTTATCAAGCAAGTCATTTGGACAATTCATCAGGGAGAAAAGTTGATTTTGCCAAGACTACTCCAGAAGTGCAACAACTCTCCTATTACAACAATATTTTTAGCATTCCTCCCAAACCATAACACTTGTGTAAAATCGGAAGGAGGTTTTTCTTCCTTGGTCTATGATTAACAAAAACCTATTTCATTTTTGTGCAATTCATCTCGATTTGGTCAGAAACATACTTTGAAGTAAAACTGGCCCTATGTGTAGCAAATGATTTGTCCCTTGGAATGACTTCTTGAAAAAGGATGAAGACATGATGTTTATGAGCTGGAATGGCCTCATACTTGCTCATATGACCTCCCTTATGCCTCCTCTGCTCAGATATCTCTGATTCCATAGCAAACCCTAGCTCAATGGGAGAGGAAATTAGGGTTTAGTGTAGGCAAAATAGGGGATTTGGGCAATTTATAAGAATGAAGGGAAATAAACGGGATAGGGGGCTTCTAAATTCTTAGGAAAATTTTTGGAGGTAGGGAGGGATGTTAGGAAGTCGGGGAAAGTAGAATTTCAAATATTGAGTGAGGGGAAGGGGTCCAAAAGGGAAAAACCATAGTATTAAAAACCGGCCGGTTTGACCGTCCAAAAGGGCAAAACCATAGTATTAAAAACCAGTCGGTTTGACCATCGAAAAGGGCAAAACAATAGTATTAAAAACCGGCTGGTTTGAATCGGTAACCGGTCAAACCGGTCGGTCAGGAGCCTAGCTGGTCAAAAAACCCGGTCAGGCACCCCATTTCGTTTTTTTTTTTTTCCCGGTCAAACCGGTTTAATTGGCCAGTTTATCAGTAAACCGACCAGTTAGTTGCCACAGCCACAAAAAGGACCCACATAAGTTGATTTGGCCAGTAATGGGTGGTTTTGGAGGGAAAAGGGGGGTTTTTTCTCCCTCCAAAAACACCCTCCCCAATCCTTTAAAGGCAGGGGTACCCTCTCATTTGTCTCACACATCTCATTTTGAGCTTTTGTGAGTTTGATTGAGAGCTTGGAGAGTTGAGTTTTTGCTGGAGTAGTGGAACAACATAGAGTTTGAGCTAAGTAGTAGCCATCATGCCTCCAAAAGGTAAGGACACTGCATGGGCTCATTGTGATATGATTGATGGCAAAATGATTTGCAAATATTGCCAAAAATCTATTGCAGGAGGGGGTATTTACAGGTTCCAGCAACACTTGGCTGGGATAGGAGGCCATGTAAAGCCATGTGGAGCACCAAATGAAGTAATAGGGCATATTAGGGTAGAATACCTTCAGAAGTTTGAAACTCAAGTCATTGAACCAATGGAGAAGTTTGTGACTGGAACAGTTGCAAAGTTTGGCAGTCGAGAGTCGGGAGACTCAAGTTCAACCAACTGAGTTTGAACTTTGATCATGATTAGAAGTTTCAACTTTCAAGTGATAATGTTGATCATTAATTAGAATTTAGTAATATCATATATGTAGATTTGTAGTAGACTGTCACTGTACTATGTAGGCCAATGGCCTCAATGCTCATACCTTGTAGCATTGTTTTTGGACTTTATGGGTCATTTGGAGCCTCATTGCTTATGTATTTTTTTGATGATATGTATTACACTCGGTGCCGTAATGCCATTTTGATATATTCACCTTTACATGGTATATAAATGAGCAAACTTTGCATATTTTGTCTCTATTGGCTTGGAATCATGGTTGCAAATCTTAAAAATAGTTTCTTTTATTAAAAAATAATTATTTAATGTATTTTTTTAAAAACCGGTTCGTTTAGACCTGACCAATACCGGTTAGATTGGTTCCGGTCCAGTTATCGGTTCATTAGGTCCACCGGTCCGGTCACCGGTTCCGGTTTTTAATACTATGGGCAAAACACAGGCCTAGTTTAGAAAAGTGTCAAATTGTAGCAATAGGCTAGGGTTTGTGGAAAAATGATGATTTTGAGGGATAGGAGTGATGGGAAGTGTTTAGGAAGGTATTTTAAGGATAGGGGAAGGTATAAGAGCATCAGGATACAAGTCTTGTTGATGAGTTAACCATGGAAGGCATGGAACCAAGAAAAATGCCCTCAAAACCCTAGGAGAGGGAAATGAGCTTTCCAAGCACAACTGAGAGACAAATATGGTAAACGCAAAACCATTTACTTGGAAATGATAGTTTGGAACCTGAAATTGTTCAAGACCTTTGACTATTACCACTCATTCAAAAGATGAATTTGATGGTGAAATGACCAATTTTCATGATTTTGACCCTATGACCTGATAATGGCACAACATGGAAAAATGAGCTTAATGATTACCATGATGACGATGGGACTCTTTCAACAATGAATGACCTGACCATGATGATGTCCATCGACCATGGAGGTGAAAGGAGTAGTAATGATCTCAACGCCTTAATGAGTGACCAAATTTTGGCATGATGACCGAATGGAATGACAAAAATTTCAGAAGGGAACCCTAATATGATGTGAAAAGAGATATTTTGATCACTAGTGGCAAGGTGCAAAAACTAACACTAACAAGCCCAATAGGTTTGGAGGATTTTTATGGGGCCCAAGTGGGATCGCTTACCGTATTTCATCATCAGGATCAATTTGGCATGATTTGCTCTTGGTTTTGTTACATTCTGGCGATTCTCGTAAAACAAGGTTATTAACAGACATATTTTAATTATTTACGCTTAAGGTGCTATTTGGGGCTGATTATTTGGAGGAACACCTTAGTGTAATAGCTCGTTGGAATTTGGGCGAAAAGACCTACAAAGCAAGATGATGAAAAGGGGCTTCAGGTGGTCGGTGTGATCATGGAGACAAATTAAATATTTTTCGGGGTTAAAAGTGGCTTTAATTAGTTAATAAAAGTCACTTTATTAAAATACAAAAGAAAAAGTGCTTTTATTATTTATTTGGAGGGAAAAAGGATAAAACGGGTGGCAAAGGAGTCAAGTGAGCTATAAAAAAAAGGAAATGAGGGAGAAAGGTAAAACGGGTGGCAAAGGAGTCTCTCCTCAATCTTGCATTTCCTCACTTGAGAAAAAGAATTTTGGAGAGCTCCTGTGAAAGAGTCTAGGGTTTTTGGAAACTATCATTTTGGTTCGCTAGTTTTAGTGTTGAAACTATACACCTTAGCTAGTTTGGGAGTGAGATCACTTAGATTTAGCCATTATGCTTCAAAGGAGAAAATATGGCAGAGTTGGAGTAAGCCTTCAAAGTGTTTATCAATTGATTTCAAGCTCTGATTTTGTGTATTCTTTAAATATTTTTTCAGGCTGAGAGCAAGGGGATGAGTACTATCCATTTCCAAAGGGCTGAGCATTGTTCCTTGGGTCGAGTTTCCTAGAGGAGGAGGGCCTAGCTTTTTCTACATATTGTTGGCCGGGTTCTGTTGGAAAAGGGGCTGAGTTACTTGTGGGTTTGTTGAATGAGTTAGTTGGCGAAGTGGCTGAGCTTCCCACTGCTGGTCGAGTTTATTAATGGTTTCTGGTCGAATTAATTTGCTTGTGGGCGGGGGTGTGAGGGTGTGGGGCGAGTTTATAGTCACTGAAGAGCTGATTTAGTAGCAGAAAGTGGAACGAGTTTATTGCTTCTGAGTGCTGAGTTTTATCAGTCATTAAGAGGGCTGAGTCTGAAGACACCTGTGGCTGTGTGGTCTCTCTATAGGCCCATTTGTACTTCTCTGTGTTGGCTGATTATATCTACAGCAATCCCTAACATTCAGTGGGTTTTGGAGGATGAGTTTCTCTGGTATATTGGCTGGAATGAGTTGCTGAGGTATTTTCTGAGTTTATATATCAGATTCGAAGGCTATTGCTACAACTATCCTGACAAGCTGCCACTGTTATATTCTTGCTGAAACATTACCCGGTACCTTTGGGAGCTGCATATCAGTGTTTGGGGTCACTTACCTAGAATTCCTCTGTATATGAAGGGTTCACATCTGACAAAAAAGAGGACTGATATTTAATATTTGTACTGCTGAATACCACCCATGTTCCTCTATTGTGTGACCCTCTATCAACTCTTATTTCCAGTTGCTGAGATGGCTGCTTGTTTTTAGTTATATGGTTGATTAAATGTATATTCAATGCATTGTCCTATTCTTGAGTGTAAATGAAGATATTGTTGCTGATTTAAAGTAAATTTGTCAATCATTTGGTCACCATGTATCTCTGTTGGAATTAAATAACCATAAAGTGCACCTACAGCCATGTGTTAACAAACTGTTTGATGGAATTTCACAATGACCATATCAAACAAAACTTAGAAAATTGGGGGCAAATTTGACATACTTCCAGGGGGTATCTTACATAATCTTTACAAAATAGGTTGCATTTCCAATTTATTAAATAGATATTAGACATTGAAAACATTGAAGTGAGCTAAAGTATTAAAGTTTGTCACTTGTGACAAGTTAAGAAATGAAAAAAGATAAACAGTTCATTATACTTTTTTTTTTTTTTAAATTTTTATTTTTTATTTTTTCGCATATGCAGTGCGATATATTCCATATGAGGAATATATATATATATATATATTCTGTTTGTTACATCAAAGTTCGTCATGTCACTTGCGGGAATTGAACCTCAATGGGGAGGGTCCCATTCATAGCTCCCAACAACCTACAACAACTCCAATTGACAAATAATTCATTATACTATTACTACTATCTACTTGGTTGTTTTCTTTCCACAAGCAATTTTTGCCCTAGCTTCCTACAATATAATATTAGGTGTATGTTTATGATCACTGTGTCGGCTTTTGGTGTTACTCCAAAGTTGTTTACACCATGCTTGGGGGTGCTTCAAGTGATGTGGGGTGCATGGTAGGTTGATTACCCTCGATTGTATTGTGATGAACAAACACATTGGAGATAGCTTGCTCTTGGGTTGCCATGCCTTGACTTGATGCCTATGTGGTCCATTTCCTTAGGAAGTGGAAGACCTATGTAGCTTGGCGACTCTTCCTGAGGCATGCACATGGAGGTTGGTTGCTTGAGGGGATGACTCAACTTGGAGGAGCATCGGGCATCTTGGAGGAGTGCATTGAGCTCTAGATGGCATGGAGACACTTTTGCTTGCATGGAGGCTTGTACATGACTTAGGATTGTTGGGTTTAGTAGTGATAATGTAGTTGTGGTGGATCTGAAGGAGCACATGGCTTAAGCAATGTTACATTTATCGCTATTGACAATTTATCGCCAGGGGTTCAAAATTTAAGTTATTGGAAATATTTTGAAATTTGGTTACTGGAGGACAGGTGGTTCCCTAAAGCTTTGATCTTTGGCCTAGGGAAAAGTGTCCAAATGTATTTCACTTTTTCTCCTAAAGTGACTTTATAAGTTATAAAGTCAAATCTAATTTAAAAGTGACTTTAAGTGATAAAGTTACTAAGTCTAACTTTAAAGTGACTTTAGTAAAGTTAATGTGAAATTAGAAAGTGAAAAGTGACGTTGGAAATAAATGACTAAGAGGGTCTTTATTAAAGTGGGATGAATTAAAAAATAGAAAGTGAGATTTAAATGCACATTTAATCTCAGCCTTAGATTTAAAGCTATCTCAACTATTAGATTTAGGGATTCCCCAAAAGTCACTTAGAATTATGTTAAAGGAGGAAAAGAGGGAAAATATCATTCAGTGTTTCATGAGCAGATTGAGAGAAGGAGAAGAAGAGAGCAAAGAAGATTTCTGAGCAGTGAGGTGAAGGAGAGCAGAACCTTGGCACACATATCGAGGCAACATTCAGCAAATCTGTACAGTGAGATTGGCACATAGTTCAAGACAATTTGGGCACGTTTTTCAAGGCAAATTTCGTACAGCAGCTTTGGGTACACATTCCTAGGCAGCCGTACAGTTCTGGCACAGATTTTGAGGGAGGAGACTATTGTTTTTGTGGTATAGATTTCGAGGCAGACTGTGCAGTCTATCGCTGTCCCTATGCACAGATTTCGAGGTAGATTTCATACATTTATTGATGTTCCTCTGCATGCTTTTCAAGGAGGTCGTACAACAACATTTATTACTATGATGCATGCAAAACGAGGAGGCCATACAGCAACATTTATTGCTGAGTTTCTGGGCACGAAAAACAAGGAAATCCATACAACATTTATTGTTGTTCCTGTTTTACTGTTCGCACAAATTCCGAGGTGGTGGTTAAGCATGGAAAACAAGATAAATTGTATTTGTTTGGTTGCTGAAATTTTTTGTGTATTTCTATCTTACTGTAAAAACTATTTATCAGAAATAAAGAGAAGCTTTCGAACTGGTTTTCCCCAAGAGTTGTAGGGGGTTTTTCCAGGGTCATATTGACCAAAAATCAATGTGTCAAATTTCTCTGTGTGGCTGATATATTTTTCTGAGTTTTTATTTTTGCATTTTCAGCACTGTGAAATTTCCAGAATTTGTGTTTTCAGAAAATATTTATTTTTCCAGCTTGTTGAATGTATGGTTATGGGAATGGGCATTTAACTATATGGGAGAAATAAGGAGAAACTGAAAACCAGAGTGGGTCTTAAAATTTTTACATGGTATCGAAGCTAGTTTGCTGAAAAGTGTAGTTTGGGACAACAAAGAGAAAATCTACAGCAAGCTAATTTTACACACAGAAAACAGAACCTTTACCACAGCAGTGTTATTTTCAGTTTATTAGGACAACAAACATGTCTTTGGGCTTGAGGGTGGAGGATAGGTTGGATGGGCATAGCAACTACAGTATATGGAAGGAAAAAATGCAGAGCATCTTTGAGGAGGCAGAAGTCTGGGGTATCATGGTGAGTACCCAACAACACCTTGTGAATGTGCCTACTGATGCTGTTCAGTTAGCAGACTTTAACAAGAAGAATAACAAGGGTAAGAGACTGATTCTAGATGGTGTTAAAGACCATTGCATTCCTCATGTGAGAGGAACGAGACTTGCTTAGAGATGTGGACAACCTTGACCAATCTCTACCAGAGTACCAATGAGAATAGAAAATTGGTCCTAAGGGAGAAGCTGAAGGCCATTAAGATGGCAAAGACTGATAGTGCTACTGCATACCTCACAAAGATCACTAATGTGAGAGATGAGTTGGCAGTAGTTGGAGAGGTCATTCCATCCACTGAGTTGGTGCGGATTGCAGTGAATGGCCTTCCCAGTTCATGGCTGAGTTTTGTTGATGGGATTGTTGCACGTGAGACCCTTCCCTCTTGGGAGAGGTTGTGGGATGATTGTTTACAGAATGAAATCAGAAAGAACCAGCTTGGGGCAGCCAAACCAGTTGAGGAGGATGAGGATGTAGCACTGGTATCAAGAGGCAAGAAAGGCAAGGGAAAGAAGCAAGCTTCCACAAGTGGTGGTGGGGGCAAAGGCAAAGGTAAAGGTAAGCAACTGAACAAGGAGAAGGACTATTCGAAGGTGAAGTGTTGGAATTGTCAGAAGACGAGACACTATGCAGTTGTATGTCCGGAGAAGAAGAAGAAGGGGAAGAACAAGACCATGGCAACATCAGTAGAGATAGAGGACTTTTCTGATAGCTCTGATCGGGAGTTTGGGTTACTTGCTTGTGGGCCCACTAGTGCATGATCACCTACCACGGAGGTTGAGAGGGAGTGTGCATTTCCCTCCACTAGCGGAGCATATTCAGGTATTTGGTATGTTGACAGTGGGGCTTCACGTCATATGATAGGAGTCCGTGAGTACTTTTCAGAGCTTTCAGAGAGTGGCAGTGATATAGAGGTAGTACTCAGAGATGACAACATTGTTAGAGTAGTTGATGTGGGGAAATTGACATTTGATAGGGAACCCAAACCTCCTTTGAAGGTGTTAGATGTTCTATATGTGCCAGGGATGAGGAAGAACCTTATATCTGTCTTAGCATTGGAGGACAGAGGGTATGAGGTATTGTTCAGGAGAGGACAGGTGCTTATATATCCAGGGGTGCTCCAGCTGATTCAGCTAGAGTGATTGGTGTACGCCATGCAAAAGTGTACAAGTTTGCGTTTCAGCCCCCTTTGGCATTGAGTAGTAGTACCGACAATAGAGCTAGCAGTTTAGAGCTGTGCGAGATTTGGCACCGCAGGATGGGGCACATGTATCATGGGGCCTTGAGGACATTGCGGGTGATTACTACAGGTGTGCTAGATTTCAGTACTGATCACATTGATACATGTAGAGGATGTGTAATGGGCAAGTTTGCCAAATCCCCTTTTCCCAGCAGTGACAACAGATCGACTGGGATACTTGATTTGATTCATACCGATGTGAACGGTCGGATTTCTCATGTTTCCTTGTGTGGATATGAGTATTATGTTTTATTCATTGATGATCACTCTAGGAGGACCTAGATTTATTTCTTGAAGACCAAGAGTGAGGTCTTCAAGCAGTTTCAGGAGTTCAAAGCTCTTGTGGAGACTCAGACAGGTCGGAAGATCAAGTCCGTCAAGTCGGATAATGGAGTTGAGTACACCCTTGGTGAGTTTGTTGATTATTGTGCAGAGGCAGGCATCAGGAGGGAGTTCACAGTTCTTTACAACCCCCAACAGAACGGGGTTGCAGAGAGGAAGAATAGATCTGTCGTTGGTGCTGGCAAAGCCATGCTACATGATGATGGGTTAACATTGTTTTTGTGGGCAGGGGCCTGCAACACTGCTGTTTATTTGCAGAACAGGAGTCCACATCGTGCCTTGGGGCATGTGACTCCGGAGGAGGCTTTTTCTGGGAAGAAGCTTGATATTGGCCATTTTCGTATCTTTGGGTGTATTGCATACTCCTACATACCCAAGGAGAAGAGGACCAAGCTAGAGCCCACCGCAGAGAAGGGTATCTTTGGGGGCTATAGTGAGACCTCAAAAGCCTTTCGGATTTATATTCCTTCACAGAGGAGAGTTGTTGTCAGGCGAGATGTGAAGTTCGATGAGGACATGGCTTTCAGGAGGTCATGGGAGTTAGAGTATCTGGATCAGCCAGACCCTCAGGAGCAGCTGAGTCAGTCACAGGGATCCAGTGGGCAGGGATCAGGAGGTACATCGATTACGGTGTCAGGTCCATTAGTGAGTAGTTTCTCGCAGACTCTGAGGGGTGGTGCTTCGGGCAGCATGCAGAGCAGTCCGTAGAGCAGTTCACTAGGTAGTCCACTGATGGACAGTTCACACGGTACTTCAACATCTACAGGTTCAAGTTCAGGCAGGAGGACAACAGACAGACAGTCAAGAGTTCGGGCTCCTGATGAGGAGGAGGAGTTTCATTCTCTAGTGGGAGAAGTGTGCTCAGGGAAGGGGAAGCCCAAGTGGCTTGAGAATACTTTGAGAGAGGCCACATCTGTTGCTGGGTCGAAGAGACCAATTAGAGAGAGCAGACCACCTGAGAGGTTCTATAGCTATATGGCAATGGTTGCCAACATCGTTGACTCTGAGCCTTCTAGCTATGAGGGGGCAGCTAGCCAGTAGGTCTGGAGAGAGGCCATGCAGGAGGAGTATTCTTCTATCATGAAGAATGATGTTTGGGAGGTGGTGCCAAGGCCGGAGGGCAAATCCGTGGTTACTTCCAGATGAATTTACAAGGCAAAGCATGTTATAGATGGCAGCATTGAGAAATTCAAGGCAAGGTTTGTGGCTAGAGGGTTCTCCCGGGTAGAGGGAGTAGATTATGAGGAGATCTTCGCTCCCGTGGCTCAATATACTTCGATTCGCTCCATTATATCGATAGCAACAAAGATGGGTTGGAAGATCCACTAGATGGATGTGAAGACTGCATTTCTCAATGGCTTCATACAGGAGGAGGTGTACATTGAGCGGCCACAGAGCTTTGAGGTGCATGGGAGGGAGTCCCATGTATGCAGATTGGAGAAGGCCCTTTATGGCCTGAAGCAAGCTCCTAGAGCTTGGTACTTTAGGATTGATACGTACTTGCAGGAGATGGGTTTCACAAAGAGTGATGTAGATCCGTACCTATACTTTATTGTGATAGGTGAGGAACCTCTCATTCTGGTGTTGTATGTGGATGACTTGGTCATTACGGGTGCAGAGAGACTCATAGAGGGCTGCAAGAGAGATCTTGCGTCAGGGTTCGAGATGAAGGACATTGGCTTGATGTAGTACTTTTTGGGTTTGGAGGTGTGGCAGGAGAAGGGGGCATTTCTTCCTGGGATAGGGGAAGTATATTGTGGACATCCTTAGCAGATTCCACATGGAGGATTGTAGACCCATGTCGACACCTACGATCAACAACTGGAAGAAGCTTCACACTTCAGATTTCGAGTTGGTGGATCCCACATTGTATAGACAACTGAGTGGTTCGTTGATGTATTTGGTCAACACTAGACCAGATATATGTTTTGTAGTCAACACGATGAGCCAGTTCATGTGTGAGCCCAAGAGGGTGCACTGGGTTGCTGCAAAACACATTTTGCGGTACTTGTAGGGGCAGTGGAGTATGATCTGGATTATAGGCAGGGAGATGGAGTGAGATTGGCAGGTTACACTGATTCTGATTGGGCAAGTTGTGCTTCTAATAGGAAGAGCACTTCAGGGTGCTGGTTTGGGTTGGGTTCGGCAGTGTTGTCATGGTTCAGCCGAAAGCAGCAGTCAGTAGCATTGAGTTCAGTGGAAGCAAAGTACATGGCAGCCAGTCTAGCTAGTTGTGAGGCCATATGGCTTCGCAAGATGTTGTTTGGCTTATTTGGTTAGCCGTTGAGACCTTCAATGATATATTGTGATAATCAAAGTTGCATTAAACTCACGGAGAATCCAGTATTTCATGACAGGTCAAAGCAAATTGGGATCAAATATCATTTCATCAGAGACTATGTTAAGAAGGGAGCTGTGAAGCTTGAGTATATTCCCACTGATGAGCAGGTAGTAGATATATTTATCGAAGCCTTACCACGGGGCAAGCATGTCTACTTCAGAGACAAGATGGGTGTGGTGAGGAACACCTTCCTTGGTAAGAGGGAGTCACGAGTGTTGAAATTTGGTTACCGGAGGACAGGTGGTTCCCTAAGGCTTTGATCTTTGGTTCTCCTAAAGTGACTTTATAAGTTATAAAGTCAAATCTAATTTAAAAGTGACCTTAAGTGATAAAGTTACTATGTCTAATTTTAAAGTGACTTTAATAAAGTCAATGTGAAATTAGAAAGTGAAAAGTGACTTTGGAAATAAATGACTAAGAGGGTCTTTATTAAAGTGGGGTGAATTAAAAAATAATGTGAGATTTAAATGCATATTTAATCTCAGCCTCAGATCTAAAGCTATCTCAGCCACTGGATTTAGGGTTCCCCAAGAGTCACTTAGGGTTAGGTTAAAGGAGGAAATGAGGGAAAAGATCATTCAGTCTTTCATGAGCAGATTGAGAGAAGGAGAAGAAGAGAGCAAAGGAGATTTCTGAGCAGTGAGGTGAAGGAGAGCAGAAACTTGGCACACATACCGAGGTAACATTCAGCAAATTCGTACAGCAAGATTGGCATACAATTTAAGACAGTTGGGGCATGTTTTTCAAGGCAGATTTCGTATAGTAGCTTTGGGTATACACATTCCTAGGTAGTTGTACAGTTTCTGGCACAGATTTCAAGGGAGGAGACTGTTGTTTTTGTGGCAGGGATTTCGAGGCAGACTGTACAGTTTGCTATTGTCCCTGTGCATAGATTTCGAGGCAGATTTCATACAAAATTTATTGTTGTTCCTCTGCACGCTTTTCAAGGAGGTCGTACAACAACATTTATTGATGTTCTACATGCAAAACGAGGAGGTTGTACAACACCATTTATTGCTGAGTTTTTGGGCACGAAAAAAAAGAAATCCGTACAACATTTATTGTTCTTGTTTTACTGTTTGCACAAATTCCGAGGCGGTGGTTAAGCACGGAAAACAAGATAAGTTGTATTTGTTTGGTTGCTGAAATTTTCTGTGTATTTCTATCTCACTGTAAAAGCTATTTATCAGAAATAAAGAGAAGCTTTTGAACTGGTTTTCCCCAAGAGTTTTAGGGGGTTTTTCCAGGGTCATATTGACCAAAAATCAGCGTGTCAAATTCTGTGTGTGGCTGATATATTTTTCTGAGTTTTTATTTCTGCATTTTCAGCACTGTGAAATTTCCAGAATTTGTGTTTTCAGAAAATATTTATTTTTCCAGCTTGTTGAATGTATGGTTATGGGAATGGGCATTTAAATATATGGGAGAAATAAGGAGACACTGAAAACTGGAGTGGGTCTTAAAATGTCTACAAAAATTTGGGGAAATTATTGGGAAATTGAAAAAAATACAAAAATAATCATTTTTTTCTTCAAATTTTTAAACTTTTAAAGCAACATCAACATCAAACAAACACGTTGTCACATAAATATGAAGATAAAACTACTATATACAATGTATACGATATCAAGTGGTACATCAGACATCGATACTTAAATATGATTTCTGTCTTGAGTCACAAGTTTTGATAAGATAAAAGAAAATCACATAAAAACAAAAAAGTGTATCTCATGACATGATCATCATGAGGCATCTAAATACTAAAAGGATAATCATGGTGCACTAAAATATCAACGATTCCCTCTACTCCTTTTATAGGCAAAGGTCACATGTGTCATTCTTCCTCTAGAAGTAGTGCTTCGACGCGCTGAACCTGAGCTTGAGCTTGAGGTTGAAGGTGAAACTCTCGAGTAAAAGGTGGAAGATGAAGTGTGATGTCTTCTGCTTCTTCCCCAGTTTGCTGTCTCTCTGGAGGTGGTCGTGGTGGCATTGGCTGCAACACACTTTCAATATCCTTCCCCCTGCTCCAAATCCGTTTCTCCTATAAGTGGAACATCCTCCTCATCCTCCAAATCCATATCTTCTTGCTCCAACCACCATGTGCTTCCTGCATAATAGGATTCTTGGTCTCAACCCTCCACAAACTCGTGGTGTCAAATGCCTCTAATGTAATGGCCGCTACATCTGGTACTTTGCCTATCTGCCTAACCCATAACCTAATATTGTAGTAGACATAGACCACGTCATTGAGGCGTTGGACATCTAATGTGCATGAGGGGCATTTTGTAATTAGAGGATGATGTCCCATGGGCATATGCCATAAATTAAATTTATGAACTTGTAAGTATATTTAAATTTAAATTTGAAAATTTCTAACTTGTTGAACTTCTTGGAGTGGATCTTTTCAAAGATACTCCAGTTGTGCTCACACTCTAGAGAGCTGCAAGTTTAACTTAGCACCCGAATGGAAAGTTTTTGCAACTCTGGGACTCGTTTACCATAGTTTGTCCACCAAACATTTACAATAAATAAATGGAAAGGATTCAAATTTCCAAGGAAAGACAATGAGTTATTTCAATTTTCCGTTAAGTAACAAATGTCAAATAGAATCATATATAGAAAGGAAACACATTGAAATTTGAAACTTTGAAAATTGAAACAAATTTTACTTGTAGCTTACTTGACATCATAGCTGTCTTGTCTTGGATGGCCACATCATACTTAAATGTCCTAAAACTCACCTTATATACCTCAATTTGTTTGGAAATCTCAATGTGTTTGGCAGAAGTCAAAACCATCCTCTAGATACGTTGATAAACTCCAATCATAACCATTGCATGAAACCTAAATCCACATGCGTAGGAGAATGCGGGGTTGAGGTAAAGCCCTACTACATGAATCGAATGATGTAGAGTGTCAATCACACCCCATATCTCGTCTCGTTTAGTGAATCCATCTTCCCCCTTGTCCTCATAGTACCAATGGATAGCTTCTTGGCCTTATTTGTGGCCTCATACAAGTAGCACGTTGTGGGCTTCTCGCCATTGACCAAGCGAAGAACCTTTAGTAAATGTTCACTAATAACACACAACTCCTCCACTCCCATCCAAAAAGTTTGATTGTGTCTCACAAGTTTGGCTATGGCTTGCCCATCCACCTTAGTGCTAAGGGCAAGCATTCTACTCATCTGAGAGAAACATCCTTTGCAACTCCAACATCAAATTGTGGAGAGATTGAAGAGAAACAAAGCTAGTTGTGAAACGCGTGATAGTAAGGCGAACCAACTCCTTGACCCCTATGAATTGGCTCATGAGTGTTAGAACAAATGTATGTTTGTAAATATATTTTGTAACACTCCTAGCCAACTCAACAATTTCCTTGATCCAAGGATTTTTTCCATGTACTCTAGCATCAATTCAATGCAATTGGCGGCACAAGGAGTCTAATATTAAGCTTTGATACCTCTCCATGAGCAATTTATCAGCAACATTATCCATAATGACTTGGACAACATAATGTGGATCTATCTCTTGGATGAAGATATCCAATAACTCACATAATAATTGTGCATCCTTAACATATGCAGTCGATGGATTTGATAAACATTGTCCCCTTGGTACAATTAACCAAGAAATTTAGAATGGACCTGCCCTTCCCATTGTTGAGAAATCAAAGGAGGTGGCAGTTAAACGATTTCTCTTATTATGACATTATCTTGAGATGTTTTTGTTATTATTATGTATTCTTTCAATTTATCTTTTCTTATTATCAAGACTAATGCCAAACAACAAATAGAAGATGACATAAGATGTAGGCACACTACCAGGGAAAAACCCCACTCTTTGGGGAAAACCTGGTAAAAAATATTCCTTCAATAGATTCAAGATGAGGCAACCAAGACCTTTATAAATTAGAGACTTCCTCCGCCAAGTCATCCCTTCACTGTGTTAGCACTGAGATCTCCTTACTGTCATGACACCAAGATCTCCTTTTCTTACATCTTTCTTACTGCACCAAAACCTCATCATTGCAATAACACTAAGACATTCTTTCTGAGATACTCCTTCTGTGGTAGCCCCGAGATCCTTCCACTTTGATGATACCAAAACGTTCTTACTGATGTGGTACTGAATTCTTATTGCTATGGTTACACTATGGTAGTTAGCACCCAAACTGTAGTAAGTTGGTACCGAATATGTTGTAGCATATTAGCACCGAATTCTGTGATATCGTTGAACCTCAAGACTGATTTGAAGTCATCTTTTGTGATTGCACCGTGAGCACTCCTGTGATTTTCCGAATTTTAGAGATAATCTGAAATTTTCTTGACTATGTTTTCTGCGAGGTCTACACTTGTATTTATAGTTGTTTCCCCTTGAAATAGGCCGGCATGATCATATGAAGAGATGTGTCCTTAGGCCGACATACATTCTTTGATGGATGCCGACTTGTAGGAGAGTTATTTGAAGCAGACTTGAAGACATTGCTGAAGAGGATAACTTGATGGAGGAGTCTCTGATCTAATAATAAATGACTTTGACAACAACCTATTTACATGATTCAAAAGCCTGGGATGGGTCAATTTAAATCTGCAATGATTCTATAAATCCTAGAAGTCCACAATGGGGACTTTGACCTAAATAATATGACCCAAGCATGAAACCCATGCTTTAATAAGTCATTTAATAATAATAAATTCTTTTTGACAAATATATTAATAATGAAGACTGAACCTAGTTACATTCTTCAACACTCCCTCTTAACTAGGGAGATATTCATATATAAAAGAGGTACATGGAATATCTCACTTTATCTATGAAGAAGTTTAGGCACCACAATGCCATGGACTAGATTCCTGACCAAGGCAATCTATCCATTTGGTTTCTCAACTGTTTAGGCACTAGAATGCCACAGACTAGATTCCTGACCAGTGCAATCTTTTCGAGTGGGACTAAGATGGACTAAAGCTTTCAACCTCTCTAAGTACCATCAAATTTACTTACTAACCATCAACCGAGGGATCTAGGTGCGCATACACCCGATGCCATCCTCCCTACCAAACATCAATACAAAGTGTCGATTTGATGTCCTTCCAGGCAATGCTTCACTCGCAAAGCCTCAACAAAAAATCTCTCGCGATCAAACTGATCGACAACCAACATGCTATCAAACCTTCGAGAGATTCACGTGTACAAGCACAACCCCAACCAGTGATACACTTTCAAATCATTAGAAACAAACCTCCGGTGTCTTTCAATGTTGCTTCTCAATTTATCTCAGTAGGACTATTAACCGAATCTTTGACAGAAGATTCCTCAATCAAACATTCTCCTTTCCTATGTAGCAACATATGTATTCTCCGATCAAAACTATGTTATGCTCTCCCTCTTTACCAGAGAGATTTCTTTCATCTAGGCTCCCTCTTAATATAGGGAGATCAACTTCTTCCTTCGGTATTGGAGAATCTTTCATGGCTTCCATCCTTCTCATCATGCTCATCGTATCAACTTCTCTTATAGACTTCTTCACCAACTTGTATATGATGTAGATGCACAACTTAGATAGCAAGTACAACCAAATCTATAGAAGCATGAAGTTAGTCATAACGAAATCTTCTAGTAGCAGAGGCATTAGACATTATCAACAAGAGACTATACTTCAATACTTCAATTTCTAGCCCAGGTTTTGTTACAAACCCTTAATCACATCAACAACTCAATCAAGATGTCAGAAGGCAAATTCTGTCATATAGCGATCCCTAGGAATAAGTCAAAAGAAAAGAAAAGTATCTAATAACTTTCAGATTTCACATGATAGACTTCCCACTAGGATTTCATGTAAACCCTAGATTTCATACATGAACTTTAACAACCAAAAACAATCACAACTTGATATCTTCTACTAGGGTTCGATGTAAACCCTAGATTTTTCATCGACAAATTCTCAACAATCATTATATAGATTTTATACTAGAGAACTTAACTACTACAAGGGTTTAGCTACAAAACCCTAGATTTCCCAAATAACATTATTTTTAGAATTTCAAAATTTGACTTGCTCTTGTTCGAAACCCTATGACTTATGACCATTAGGTCAACACACATATCTAGGAAATAATTATCAAGAATATGCACATCATATGTCAGACAATATTAATACATCAGGCATATACCGACCTAGACCAAGCTAGCGTTTCAACCAAACGAACATATACCTAGGGTTTCATTCCTAGGTCTTTATATAACAAGGATTTTGCTTGTAGATCCAACCAAAACTTAGGGTTTCGGTTCATAACAAAGCAAACCCTTATTATACCAGAACTTCAAAGGTTTGGGATTTCAGACAACATCATTTCAACCCTAATAAGAGTTTTCATAATCATATCAAAAACCGCAAACATGGCATCATCAATATATCGACTAGAGTAGCAATTTCTTCGTTAATAACCCTAAGTATGTTTAGGGTTTCTCACATTATAACATACCCTTAGGTTAGGGTTTTCCATAGAACCTGTCCAGGGTTCTTTTATATAAACAACCAGAGATATAAGGTGGGTAGATTTATCAGATGATGAATCACCCTAAACCAGAATCTTTTAAATTCAAGATAGCTAGACATAACGATGTTAGTAATACAAATTTCAAGATAAGATGAAGAGAATTTTATTGGAAGGCATACTTGGAGATGTTTCTTGACAAACCTTGTAGGAATTCCTTGAAGTGTAAGCTATAGTATTCTATACTTGTAATACATACTTTCAAGCAAAACATGTGATACCATGAACATGATTTAATTTCTCAAGTTAGATCTCCTTCATAACCATTGAGGATGGGATCCTAAAAAAGTTGTTCCTCCTTTTAATCAAGGACTTCTACTTGACATCCTCGATTACTTGTAAACCCTAGAAGATAATGATGCTTGTTGTCTAGGTATTACAATCGTTACCCTAGACTAGCTATAAGCAAGAATTATTAGATAAATTGCAAATATAGAAATTCATGAACATATGTACCTTGCAATTACATACCTCTGATTTGATAACTTATTGGACTTGTTGGTACATCTTGACAATACTTACTTAAATTTCTTCAAAACTTTGGATTCTTATGTGGAGATGGCCTTGTCCTTGGTCACGTGTAACAGTATTGAGTTCCTTTCCTTCAACCGAACTTGTAGTACTACTGCTTTGACTTTATTTCAACATTTAGTGCTTCAACATATTCTTAAGCACGAATTAGACTGTGATAGGTACCATCAATATGATGGGCATCGAGATTATGATAGAAATCACTATAACAACCTTGAACTAAAGGTTAGTTTACTGTTGGTTTTCCTTCATGAGATCATATCACTACAATAGTGCCAATTCCGAGTTCTTTGTCACTGTGGAGGCATCGAGACTTCATCATGGGTAAGCACTGAACTGAGGTCACTGTGATACCAAACTGAAGTTACTATAATAGCATCATTCTTTTGAGAAAGCACCAAAACCTTGACTGTGAGATATCACTGAGATTGAGGGAGAGTATCGAGACTGTGAGATAGTGATACAACGATAGCACCAAGACTTTCTCCTTTAGATAGGATCGAGACCTTAACTGTGGTAAAGCTCCATCATCAAAATCTTTCCACTGTATTATCATCGAACCATTTGCTGTGATCTCTGAACCTGAACACTGTGATATCCAAACTGTAGTCATTGTGATATTCGGACCTGTAATGTGATCCGAACTGTGATATCCGAACCTATTTCAGAGAGATATGTGAGCTTTTGTGATTGGTGGAATGCAAGGACCTTAGGCTTCTACGAATTTCCTTACTGCAGTTTATCCAACTTCACTTGATATTATGAATTATATCACTGTCCTGTGGAGTGTAATTATATCTCTGAACTGTAGCCTTCCTTCACTGAAGTTCTACGAACCTATCCTGAAATGATCCGAACTATCTCCTACTGAAATGTATTACTGTTATATTCGAATTGCTTGCTGATATTTACACCGAACTTGTTTTCATATTCGAACCTCCTCCTTCTAGGTGTCTTTAATATGCACACTGTAATCTTAGTCCCATTATTCCAGAACTGCCCTTCTTCAAACTGCCTTTGATCATGACCATAGCTTTGAAGCCATGTTGAGAAATCAAAGGAGGTGGCAGTTAAACGATTTCTCTTATTATGACATTATCTTGTGATGTTTTCGTTATTATTATGTGTTCTTTCAATTTATATTTTCTTATCATCAAGACTAATGCCAAACACATCAAATAAAAGAGGACACAAGATGTAAGCACACTTCCAGGGCAAAATCCCACTCTTTGGGGAAAACCCGGTCAAAATTATTCCTTCAGTAGATTTAAGACGAGGCAACCAAGACCTTTATAAACTAGAGACTTCCTCCACCAAGTCATCTCTTCACTGTGTTAGCACTGAGATCTCCTTACTGTCATGACATCGAGATCTCCTTTGCTTACATCTTTCTCACTGCACTGAAACCTCATCACTGCAATAACACCGAGACATTCTTTCTGAGATCTTCCTTCTGTGGTAGCCCCAAGATCCTTCCACTTTGATGACACCGAAACATTCGTACTGATGTGGCACCAAATTCTTATTGTTGTGGTTGCATGTAGAAATTTCTGTTTTCCCACCCCGGTTTTCAGTTTCACCTTATTACTCCAAAATAGTTAAATGCCCTTTCCCATATCCATACATTTAACAAGCTGGAAAATAAATTTTGCTGAAAACACAAATTCTGGAAAAATTACAGAATGATGGAAAATGCAGAAATAAATATCAGCACACATAAAACAGTCATTCACACATTTTGACACATATATTTTTGGTCAACATGACCCTGGAAAAACCCCCTACAACTCTTGGGGAAAACCAGTTCGAAAGCTCCTCCTTATTTCTGGAAAATGCTTTTTACAGTGAGAGAAATATTCAGCAAAAAAAAAATCAGCAAACAAACTTTACAACTTATCTCGTTTTCCGTGCTTAACCACTCATTTCTTAAATAAAAATAATAAAAGTTAAGAATAATAATAAATGCCAGATGTCCTCCTTTGGCTTTCTATGTCAGAATTCTGTAAAATAAATACGGTTTCCTTTCAAAATCCAAACAATAGCTATCATCGTCATTCTAAAATCTTGATTTTTAAAGCCAAAAATGACAACAGAATCTTTATTAGATGAATAACCTCTCTTCGCTTTATATTTCGTGCCCAATCTTGCCGCCTTTATCTGTCAGATGGGCTTTTAACTTCTAGGAAAACTACTGTGCCTAAAAATTCGCCTTCACCGGCAAACTCACCGTATTTTCACTTGTTGAAATGTCATTTTGGAGGTGCCACGCGTCGTCTCTTCTCTCGAATTTAAATCTCCTTGCTCTCTCGCTCTCCTTCTCTCAATCTCGCTCATGAAAGAATGAACACCCTTCTTCCTCCTTTAATCAACCATGAATTTGAATTTTAAATCCAATGGCTGAAATAGATTGATATCTAGGGCTGAGATTAAATGCTCATTTAAATCTCACTTTCTATTTTTTAATTCACCCCACTTTAATAAAGACCCACTTAGTCATTTATTTCCAAAGTCACTTTTCCTTTCTAATTTTACATTGACTTTATTAAAGTCACTTTAAAATTAGATTTGACTTTATAAAAATTATAAATTCTTTTGGACACTTTTCCCTAGGCCAAAGATCAAAGCCTTAGGGAACCACCTGTCCTCCGGTACCAAATTTCAACATTGCACTGTGGTAGCTGTTGGAAAGTTTAACTAGGTTAGGTCTTCATAATGACTTGTAATTATGAATTTATGTAATGAAGAAGACAAAAATAATAAAATATATTTTGTAATGCTTGTCTCATGGGTTTCATGAGCAAGAAGTTTTTATTATAGATCGAAGACTTCTTCTTGATGTCTTTAGGAGTTTGTCGTTTTGTCATAAATATAATTTAAGAGACATGTATATGAAGTGTTGTTACACTAGCAAAAGACAATTTATTGATGTAAATGTATGCCTCCTAACCTTGTCAATATGCTCCTTGAAGTCGGCCTAGAAGATGCTGGAGAATACTCCTTGAGAAGTCGGCTCACAAACAGTTAAACAAGTCGGCTCACCCACAGAAGTCATGTTGGGTTGATAGAGGGAGAGAGTCCCTATATATAGGAGGGACTGCGGCCTCACTTCCACACTGAAGTTTGGATCAAGTCTGAGATTTTAGTGCGTGGAAAGGTCTACGGTTTTTGGTACAAGAATAAGGAACAATACAACGAGGAGAAGTGTCAAGATCACAAAGGTAAACAAAGATAAGAGGAGGCGTATCTCTGTAATAGTAACTCTCTGTTTGGGCCATGAGAATCTTAGTCAAGTACTATAATAAAGTGTGAAGGAGAAGGCTGCAATTCATGCATAAACAAGGGTGAGAATAGAAGCCATCTTAGCGAAGTCAAGTACCATTATTGGGAGCATATATATCTGTCTCATATTCTTCAGATAGGCCGAAGGGTTACCTCAGTGGAAGCAGGTCCTCTATATAGTGTAAAAGAAGGGTGACCATACAGTGTGCAAAGAAGAATCTCCACAGCAAGATAGAGTCCAAACACTTGGTGTAAAGGAAGGGCCGACGGGATCTCATAGGAGACCGAGCCTAGAGGAGCAGGAAGAAGCATATTAAGGTTAGGGACTGAGTTTCTCTAATACTGGTGCAATACAGTGCAAAGAAAGAAAGATCAACATAAAGAGCAATGACAAGGTCTTGGAGGCATTTTGGGTCAAGGGTCTGTGTCACGGTCATGGTACTTATCAATTGAAGATCTAGAAGAAGAATTACTTTCGGGTTTTCCTCTCCAAGAGGGAGAGGTTTTGGCCCTGGCTTGAAGAGCCAAAATTCTGTCTCTTGTGTTTTGATAATTGACTTGATGAAAGACATAATAAGCTAATGAAGATAAATTTAAGTAATAGAAGCATAACAAGTATAACACAAGCAGTTATCAAGTAAGAGAATTGAATTAAACTCTGCCTTACCAAATTCTCAACATGGTATCAGAGCTAAGGCGCTGAAGACTAGAAAGGGCTATTTGACAAGAAGACACTCAAGTACCATCAAGATCAAAGATCAGTTTTTCTAGAATGCATCTAAGAAAAAGTTAGGAATCTACATTGAAGAATCAATCTTCAGATCTAGGAAAATCTTCACTCATTCAATCTTCAGATCTAGGAAAATCTTCACTCATTCAAGGAGCAATTTGCAGATTTTGGAGAATCCCCCAAGCCATTTCAAAGGGATCAAAGACCTTACTCAAAAGACTCACACAAGAAGTAAAGCAAGATCAAGGAGGTGATCTTTATCTTCAAGGAATCTAAAGTTATCTCGTGATTGAAGTCAAATCATCATTTTGTCGAAGACATGATCAAGCCATCCTTGATCATCATCATCATCATCATTAAGGATTAAAGGTGATCTATCTCTTTTTCACCTCTCTTAGAGAAGCCAATCTAAGAAGGATCTCTTGCTGCTATCTACATCATCATCAACAAGGAAGTTGGTAGAAGAAGAGAAACATCTATTCAAGTAAGTATCTTTATGACTTCATCTAAATCTGTCAAAATGTCTTTTTGCAAAGAAAGCAACAAACTGGTTGGGTTTCAAACTTTCTTGCATGGAATCAAAGGACAAATCTAAATCTTATTAAGAATGAAGTCATAACAAATACATGAAGGGAGACATAAGAGCCCAAAGGATTCTTATAGAATCCATAAAGGACTCTCCCATCCCCTATATATCAAAACTAGAATCTTCAAAAGAAATATATGACAAATTGGTGGAGCTATTCTTGGTGAGTACTGCAGGAGAAGTAATATCTCTGAGATAAGAACTATACAGGTTGAAGATGTCAAGAGAAAGAATAACTTCATACCTAAGTCACCTGATATGCGGATACGGGGATTCGAGAATTGGATTCGGATACGGTGACCCCCAGAACAGGACACTTCTGGGATACGATACGTTATATATTATTTTATTAATATATATATATATATATATATATATATATAAAATTAGATAGTTTTTACACAAATTCATACAAATTCATTGATTCAAACATAGATTTAAGATCTTAGATACTCATACATGATACATTGATACATCATACAATTGTCAAATTTACTCAAAAAGACAAGATAGTAAGATACTGTAGTTTTCTCATTAAGTCATCAGAATCAAAATGTGTTACATAAGTACACTGCCAATGGCAAATAGAAATAGAAAATACAAAAAAACTACAGTCTACAAGACTACAAGCATGAAGCCTCAATGAGTCAGAGTCAATGAGTCATCAATCCTCATCATCATAATCAGCATCACTGTCCTCATCCCGATCATCATGCTCACCACTGCTCTCCTCTGGCTCTGATGCATCCTCCTTCTCTATCATCTCTGCATTTGCTGGTGTGGAGGATGACGCCTCTACTCCATCATCAAATGTGACAGGCTCTAGCACTGACGCATTGAGATCCAAGTTGGCCAATGCCAACTCAACACTGCTATCCAGACCGATATCATCAGGAAAGACATCCTACATCTTTGTCTTTCCCTTCAACCAATCCTCCCTCTACTTGTAGATGAGACAAAGGTTGGTGTGCACATACACCATTGTCTTTGCCTTGGACTGCTCAAGCCTGCTCTTCTTCACACTATACAAATTCCCATTTGTGCTCCAATTCCTCTCACAACAAGAGGATGAAGTCACCTGAGAGAGGAGCCTCATGGCTAACTGCTATAGAGGAGGGCTTGTTGCCCCATGAGTTGCCCACCAAGAATAGGGCTTCTTAGCCCCCCTGTCTCGAATCACATCATAGCCTGGAAATCTCCCAGTGCTAGTGGAAAACTCTGCAAAGGCATCCTCCACCTCATCAAGGGATGCCCTCTCCTGAAAAATCATCCTCAATGCATCTTTCCTCCCCTGTGAGATTTCACCATCCATGTGAGGAGGGAATCTGTGGGAAGGTCCACCATTCAACCACTCATGGCTGTAGTATTTTGGGTTCAAGGAGTGTGCCAAACAATGTAAAGGTGTGAAATTCTTGTTCCATTTGCTGAGAAGAATATCCTGTATGCCGGTGAAGAAGGCCTTTGGTGATGTCTCATACTTTGGGCACTGACTCTGTAAAACAATGGTCCTCACAGACTCAATCATGGAATTCCATCCCTCATAAACCTCTCCTAGGATGGGTTGGTCTGTATCTGCAAATCGGAGCAAGGAAATGATAGGCTCCATGATCTGAATAACTAGATCTACCTTCTCCCACCATAGATCATCCAACACTGTGTCCTTCACTTTCTTCGAGGCTGCTTGATCCGTCTTTCTCCAGAAAGACCAAAACTATGAAATAACCATGGCCCCAAGAGCGGTCTTGACCTCCCTCAACCTCTTCAACATGATGAATGAAGAGGCAAACCGTGTATCTGCAATCTTCAACAATGATAGATTGCTGTACTCCTTGTAGATAGTGAGGGCATTTGTATGGTTTTGTGGATATGCCGTGCATCCTCAATAATGGCTCCAATCCAAAGCACATTAGAAGCAAAGTAGATTTCAGTGCCAAGTTCAATGAATGGACAATGCAAGGTGTCAAAAATATTTGTGGATATTTTGCTTCCACAATCATGCCAACAGCCTTGCAAACAGGTGCATTATCTGTAATGATTTGCACACAAGAATCAACACCTACATCTTCAATAACTTTAATAAATAACTCACCCATATATTGTGCATCCTTGTATTGTCCAAGTGCATCCACTGATTTCAAGAAAACTGGACCATTCAAGGATGACACCATGAAGTTGATGAGTGGGCGACGTGTTGGATCTGTCCATCCATCAGAAACAATGCTAACCTTAGATGTCGGCCACGCTGATTTAATAGGTTCAAGTAGTTTGTCCACCTCTTTCTTTGCCTTTGTCAACAATGTGGTTCTGAGCTTCTCTGACCCAGGAGGCACATACCCTGATGGAGCCCCATGACTAAGAGCTCGACATATCTCAATAAATAGAGGTGACTGTGCAACATTAAAGGATATGAAGTTCTGATAGAAAAAAAATGCAATGGTGGAGATCAATCTCTTCCCTCTTCTCTTTTTGAAAAATCTTGTCCATTAGACCAACTGCAGTTGCCTTTCTTTTTGCTGATTCTCCCCTACTAAAAGTCTCAAAAGGGAACTTGTTGTTGCTTTTCCTTAAGAATGGAAGGGGGTCATCATTCTTGTTTTTTTTTTTTTGATGCCACATTTGCCTCACCAATAAATTGCTCTTTCTCCAATTCCTTCATCTGTTCCGATCCAATTGCTGTACAACATTTAATGCCACAACCTGGAATACCCAACAAATGAGCTTTCACAAGGAAATATGTGCAAGTGAACTTGCCGTGGCAAAAATTGCATTTCCATGAACAATTTCCTCCTCCCTTTTTTCCTGCCCTCTCTCTCTTGTCACATATTTCCACAATGGGTATTTGGGGTCAACAGTTTGTTTTCCATGCACATTTGAAGCTGCTGTTGCAGCCCCACTTCCAATAGATGGAATACTTGCAGACCTTGATGAAACAGGGACAGGAGGGGCATCTCCAATGGGGACATTCTTCCCCTTTCTTTGCCCCTGTCTTGCTGCCTTTGATTGGGCCATGAATACTATAAAAAATAAACAAAAATAACCAAGCATATAAAACATATGCACATGCAAACACTAACAGCAAACTAAATGCAAAATATAGAGGGACAATGCACTTGTCGGATGCTCGAATCTCTTCGAAAGAACTCCCTTTCTCCTTGCTAACCCTTTCTCCTTGCTCACACTTGCTCCTTGCTCACTTCACAAAATGAAAATGGTGAGAAAGAATGACATAAATCGGGGTTTTATAACACATAAATCGCACTTTTTAGGAACAACATATCCGGCTGTACTTGATTCACGGGATACGGCCGTATCCGTACAGGGTACAGTTGGGATTCATCATACCCTATACGGATACGGCCGTATCCGTACAGGGTATAGTCGGGATTCATCATACCTTGTACGGATACAGCCGTATCCAGTGAATCGGGTACGAATCCGGTCGAATCGTATCCGATTCGCTAGATTCGGGATTCAGAGCCCCTGGGGGACGAATCCGGTTTCTTAGCTTCATCTTGTATGAAGTACAAGATCAACTGCAAGAATTGGGGAAAGTAATCCAGTGGTGCTGAATGCTCTATCGGAGGGATGGGGAAAACTTCACTTCAAGTATCTATGGGAAGAAAGAAGCAACGTCATTCTAGGATCTATTGTCTCTTTGTAAGATAGAAGAGACAAGGTTAGAAGCTAAAGTGGATATAGGATCAAATGAAGAGAATCAAGCCTATGTTGCCATGACAAGGAGAAAGGGAAGATTTGGTATGTTTGGTCCTCAGAAGAAAAGAAGAAACATGGACAAGATACGATGCTATGAATGTAATGAAAGATTGTCCCAAATCTAATGAGGACAAGAGGAAAATGGAAGAAGGCCATATCGTCGGAAAAATGGAAGAACCAGATTCAAAGAAACCTAAGAAAAAAGAAGTGAAAGATCTCTATTATGATTGAGATCATATTCCTCTTTAAGAAGTATTTGTCAGGTTGTAAAATAGTATGTTAGGAAGCATTGCATATTAGATAGATGCATCTCTTTGGAATTATGATGGAAGCATTGAAGGAGGAGTACTCGTCCAAGGAGGATGTCTAAAACATTTATGTGACATCTATGCTATAAAAATGGCTCCTGGGAGCCTCATTGAAAACTGTAGAAATTTCTGAATCTTATGTCTTATGCAGAAATTATTACTGTTAATCCGATTAAGCTCCTTCTACTTAAATAAGTTATCAACTGAATAAATTCAAGTTAACATAAAAGCAAAACACATGACAGATCTCTACCAATTCAGATCTAGAATAAGCACATGTACACATTGACAAAGTGATACAGTTATTTCTGGACAAATAGTCCCCGGAAGAACCCAAGGTGGGAAAACGGGTCTCTCGCTGCTGGAGGGTTCTATTAGTAAGAATATTTCTGAATACACAAATTTGGGTTCCAGATCTGGAAAACTCGACAGAGATAACACTAGATCTACAGCTCTGTGGCTGATCTAGGGTCAAAATAATGACTGATCCACACCCTCAAACTGGATTTACAGAACTCAGCCAAGATTAGGGCCTAGAAACCCTAGCTCTGTCCCTGAAATGCACTGTGTCAGCCCCTAAAGCCCTTGAAAGCCTTTGCGTCAGCCTTGGATGGCCTCCAAATCCTCACTGCTGCTCCGGAAGGGACTGCGTTACCCCAGAATGGGTGACACAGTCACTACACTGCTCCTAAGGGTCTCTGCGTAACCCCTGAAGTGTCTCCTGAAAATTACGCTGTCCTTGCTGCTGCTGCTGCTGCCTTGCTCTGCACTGTCCTTGAGCTGATCTCTGCCTCTTGTGTATTCTAGACCTTGGGATCAGATCATCCCCTTGGTCTAAATTCCCCTTCTCTGCAGCTGAAACACTTATGAGAATTCTTAGTAACCCTGCCCTAGAATCTCAACTTAGCTTCAGTGCTCTGCCTCTGTGTGTCCTTACAAATGACCCCAAGCTTTTTCTTATACTTTTCTCGTTGACAAATCAACGACTATGATCAGATTTTGAATCAATGGCTAAGATTAAAAGAAAGCTTGATTCGTGTGACTTAAAACAATTTCATCACATGTTTAATTAAATTCACTTTAATTATTTAAGTTCCTTAAGTTTTAACTTAGGAAATACACTTAAAGTAATTAATTAATTTAATATCTCCTAAACGGAATGAAATTTCCCAAATCCATTTCTGGGTCTTGTAGATTAGGTGAACTCTAGTCCCTCCACAAAGTTTGGGAGCTAGAGCACAACTGATGCTACCCCAAATACACAAAATCTCAATAAAAACAACATTAATGTAAGACAGTCATCTAGATCAAGGGTCATCATTCAATAATCAATATAGAAACAGATGCTGACATTTTCTAATGGAATCCTCTTTTGGATTCACTGGGTAGAAAGAAAGCAAAAGGTTTGTTCGAGAATTCTAACTTGAAGAATTCTAGGATTAGAATACGATGACATATTGATGAAGCAAGTCAAGAGAATGAAACTCTTTCATTCTAAAGAAACCTGCTGCAGGATGACTCAAAAGGAAAAGAATGAGGTACATGTATATATATGTTGACACTGTATGCTATGAAGTCATGTCATATGGTTGCAGGTGGTATACTTCTACCTTTAAAAGTATGATCAAAATAGAAAGTAGAAACTCTTCCGATACAGAGGTTGCCAAAAAGACATGATCTACACTCGATGAAATCAACATAATATGTCCTCATATGGAATATGAGGTGATTGTACATCATCAAGGAACTGCACAGTGGAAGTCCCTGGGAATGAAATAAAATTGTGTGGAAGGAAGAGATTGTGACAAGTGCAACCATGGTAAAAGGTAGTCAACATCTAAGGAAACCAAGAAGAGTTGACTAGGAGATCTCTTGGAAAGATATGTGGATTCTGATAAAAGTCTAGAAAAGATAGAGACCCTTGACAATACATATCTTTAGGAGATGTGTCAATCTGTAAACAAAGGATGTTGATGCCTACAAGAAGATGTTATGATAAAAGAATCATCACAAAGGTAAATTTTGATTTGAAAGCTCATATTTGTAATTAATTAATATCTGATGAGCTCATCTGGTCTCACCAACTTGTATCTCATGGTCTCATTAAGAGATGGAGTTGTTAGTCAAGGCCTTGCACTGTAACAATGTTGGTTAATATGATGCTATAACAGATGATTACCAATCGAATTCTTCTTATGAGATTCTTCAGATTGAGAGTGACCATGTACCATTATGAATACCTCCCCAGTTAAGAGGGAGTGTTGGAAAGTGTAACTAGGTTCGGTTTTCATAATGACTTGTAATTATGAATTTATGTAATGAAGAAGACAAAGATAATAAAATATATTTTGTAATGCTCGTCTCATGGGTTTCATGAGCAAGGAGTTTTTATTATAAGTCAAAGACTTCTTCTTCATGTCTATAGGAGTTTATAGTCTTGTCATAAATATAATCTAAGAGTCATGTATATGAAGTGTTGTTACACTTCCAAAAGACAAATTATTGATGTAAATGTATGCCTCCCGACCTTGTCAATACGCTCCTTGAAGTCGGCTTAAAAGATGTTGGAGAATACTCCTTGAGAAGTCGGCTCACAAATAGTTAAACAAGTCGGCTCACCCACATAAGTCATGTCGGTTTGATAGATGGAGACAGTCCCTATATATAGGAGGGACTGCGGCCTCACTTCCACACTGAAGTTCAGATCAAGTCTGAGATTTCGGTGCGTGGAAAGGTTTGCGGTCTTGGGTACAAGAATAAGGAACAATACAATGAGGAGAAGTATCAAGACAACAAAGGTAAACAAAGATAAGAGGAAGCATATATTTGTAATTGTAACTTTCTGTTTGGGCCACAAGAATCTCGGTCAAGTACTATAATCAAGTGTGAAGGACAAGGCTGCAATTCAGGTGTAAACAAGTGTGAGAATAGAAGCCATCTTAGTGAAGTCAAGTACCATTATTGGGAGCATATATATCTGTCTCATATTCTTCAGATAGGCCGAAGGGTTACCTTAGTGGAAGCAGGTCCTCTATATAGTGTGAAAGAAGGGTGACCATACAGTGTGCAAAGAAGAATCTCCACAACAAGATAGAGTACAAAGACTTGGTGTAAAGGAAGGGCCGAAGGGATCTCATAGGAGATCGAGCCTAGAGGAGCACGAAGAAGCATATTAAGGTTAGGGATCGAGTTTCTCTAATATTGGTGCAGTATAGTGGAAAGAAAGAAAGATCAACATAAAGAGCAGTGACAAGGTCTTGGAGGCATTCTGGGTCAAGGGTTTGTGTCATGGTCATGGTACTTATCAATTGAAGATCTAGAAGAAGAATTACTTTCGAGTTTTCCTTTCCAAGAGGGAGAGGTTTTGGCCTTGGTTTGAAGAGCCAAAATTTTGTGTCTCTTGTGTTTTGATAAATTGTCTTGATGAAAGACATAATAAGCTAATGAAGATAAGATATAAGCAATAGAAACATAACAAATATAACACAAGCAATTATCAAGTAAGAGAATTGAATTAAACTCTGGCCTACCAAATTCTCAACAGTAGTTAGCACCCAAACTGTAGTGAGATCTGTAGTAGCATATTCACTAAATTCTGTGATAGCACTGAACCTCAAGACTAATCCAAAGTCAACTTTTGTGATTGCAGCGAGTGCACTCTTGTGATTGTCCGAATTTCAGAGATAATCTGAAGTTTTCTTGATTGTGTTTTCTGTGAGGTCTACACTTTTATTTATAGTTGTTTCCCCTTGAAATAGGCCGACATGATCATATGAAGAGATGTGTCCTTAGGCCGACATACATTATTTGATGGAAGCCGACATGATCATATGAAGAGATGTGTCCTTAGGCCGACATACATTATTTGATGGAAGCCGACTTGTAGGAGACTTATTTGAAGCCGACTTGAAGACATTGCTGAAGAGGATGACTTGATGGAGGAGTCATTAACCTAATAATAAATGACTTTGACAACAACCTATTTACATGATTAAAAAGCCCAGGATGGGTCAATTTAAATCTGTAATGATTCTATAAATCGTAGAAATCCACAATGGGGACTTCGACCTAAATAATACGACCCAAGCATGAAACCCATGCTTTAACAAGTCATGTAATAATAATAAATTCTTTTTGACAAATATATTAATAATGAAGACTGAACCTAGTTACATTCTTCAACACCCATCTGTCCAACCATCTAACATAATGGTGCATCCTGTGATCTCCCATGATTCTTTCAACACAACCAATATCTTTATGCAATCAACCTTTTTCCTTCAAGGAAGATGCTCTCTAAAGTCATTATAAGAGGGGCTTGTTACCCACCACCAGTGGGTGACACCATAAGAGAACTTGTCTCCTAGATTTGTCTTTAGCTGGCAACCAACAACCCTTGACAACCACTAGTGTAGCCAATATATCGCGCTAGTTGATCTCCGCTTGTTGAGCCAGTCATATGTCCCCTCACCCATCTGTCGAGAGCATGTGTTTGAAGGTGGACCATCTAATCCTAAAGGTATGTTTTTCATTGTGCTATTGGGTGCTTATGCATGTTTTTTCTTAGGCACATTGGGTATGGATTATTGGGTGACTTCAAAGAGGGAAGGGTTTTCACTGTAGTCTTGTTCCCTCACCTTAAAATGCGAGTTTAATCCTCAACTCTAGTCCCGTGGGATCTCCCGTATTGGCTTATAGCTTTAGGATGGGCACTACTTGGGAAACCCCGATTTTGGTAGCGCGGTCTTGTTTTCCTATTTCACATTTTTCATTCCCCTCCGCACATTACATGCACTATTTCATCATCTTCCCTCTTTGGGTCCACATCCCCACTGGGTCCACAAGGCTCTGATACTCCCCCTCTCTTTGTCCACATGTTTGGGTCGTGCTTGGAAATGTTGCCCCGAAGGTTGATGTAGCTAAAAAAAGGATAAAAGTATGTCATGGCCACATACAAAAGCAAATAATATCACAAAATGCAAAAGATGGCCACGACAATATATCATTGCGTGGGCAAAAGTTAAACATGAGCTATACCACTTCATTATGGCCATCACCCTAGTTCCTAAGGCCCCTTGAGTGCCCCCCCACATCATTAAGAAACCCATGCATGTCCCAACCCTTGGTGGGCAACTACCCCACCTTAAGGGGATAATCATTGCTTATGTCATACACAACATGCTCTCATCTTGTTAATTTTAGATAACAATGATATGTTCTATTTTTTGCACAATTTACTTCAATGTTCCTTTAGCATCACAATGAAAATTTCTAATTATTTCCAGTAGCAATCACATTAACCATTAATCACATTGACAGTAAATGAAGATAGAACATAAAACAAAATGCAGAAGACAAGCCAAGACAAGGGAACACCAGATTTGGGGGATGCTAGGGAAAAACCCCAATGTGGGGAAAACCCTTTGATCAATTCTTCTTATTATTATTCAAAAGTTTAATAGAGAGAGTACAAAGATCAAATTGACTTGCCCAAATCAAAGTCAAATCAACCCTGTCAAATTTCTATAGTGAACTGTAGTCAAACTTCAACCCTAACCAAAAAGTCAACGTTGGTCAAAGCATCAATAGAATGTCCTCAAAATAGTTCGGTCTTCCCCAGTCAAACTCAGCCTGATCAGGAGGTTAAAGTCAACCCAAAATAGTTCAGTCAAACTTGGTCAAAGGAGAGAAAATTGTTGTAATTTTCCATGGTCAACCTGAAATTTGGTCTGCAGTCAAAGTGCTTAGAAAACATCGGTTTCTATGCCAAAAGCTGCGGCCTGCTGAGACAAAAATATCCCCAAAAGATCGAAGTCAAATGATTCCCAGAAGGAGCTGGTCAACGTTGGTCAAACTGCAGTCAACTCTTTAATTTCGGCCCTATAATTCAGCTTTTGAAATTCGTCCTTCTTGATCCACACGTGTGAGAGAGAAGAATGCCAAATGTAGTACGAACCAATGAGAGAAGGAGAGAGAATGTGTGAGTGATGAAGATGCCAAATGAGGTGTGAGGTCACTTGTATTTATATAATTCGTTGGGTGAAGAGACACGTCCATTGGGCTTTTTGAGCCTACATGTTGATGTGGCTGACTTGAACAATTTGCACATAAATTCAAAATCACACTTTTGCTTGTTCAAATGAGATGATCTTTATATCAAATTTGGTCCTCTCGAAAAGAGGAATTTAATGCAATCATCATCTAAACCAAATGAGTTGTTGGGGCATCCCCAAGAGAAGGTGAATCACTCATCCTATGCATATATCATCAATCGTAGGGGAAGGTGAACCACTCACCCTACACAACCATCATGTGGTATCACAGGGGAAGGTGAATCACTCACCCTGTACACAATGCATCACTAGGGGAAGGTGAATCACTCACCCTATGGTTGCTCATAGCTCTAAGAAGTACCCTAGCCCCCAGGAGCTTCGAGAGCTCAGTGTCCAACTCATGCGGGACCCTCATAGGAGGGTCTTTCCACGACTCCAAGTTTCTCACAGAAGGCTAAGAATTTGACCTTCCCTAAGGGCTTCTTGAGAATGTCTGCGACTTGCTCATCAGTCTTGATGTGATGGAGCCTTATTGCTCCCTGTTGTACCATATCTCGGATAAAGTGGTACCTGATATCAATATGCTTGGAGCGATCACGGAACACGAGATTCTCTGAAAGACGAATCCCACTTTGGTTGTCGCATTAGATCACAGTGGTATCCAAGACATGCTCAAATAGCTCACTAAAGAGCTTCCTCAACCAAACAACTTCACAACATGCCATATTGGCACCAATGTATTCGGCCTCGGTGGTGCTTAAAGCAACCGATTTCTGCTTCCTGCTCATCCAAGATATTGAAGCACACCCCAATGAGAAGCTATATCTAGATGTGCTCTTACGATCCACCACACTGCTAGCCCAGTCAACATTAGTATATCCATGTAGCCTCAAATTCTCGATAGTGTATCTCCAACCATAGTTGATTGTGCCCCAGAGATATCTCAAGAGATTCTTGGCAGCAAGCCAATGTATGTGATGAGGCTCGACCATAAATTGACTCAATGTATTCACATCGAAGCATATGTCGGGACAAGAGTTTACCAAGAACATTAGCCCCCCCACAAGTTGTCGATACTCGGAAGGATTTGCCAATCCGAGCCCAACAACACTAGCACGTAACTTCTTGAAGTTGAGTTCCATCGTTGTAGACACAGATTTGCAATCCAACATCCCACATCTTTCAAGCAACTTCACAATGTATTTTTCTTGAGAAAGGAAAATCTCACCTGGATTTTGCTAGACCTCCAAGCCTAGGAAATAGTGCATCAATCGTAGGTCCTTCATCGCGAACTCGAAAGCCAACTCCCTCTTACATTGATAAATGAGAGGGTCTGCACCTGTCAAAAAGAGATCATCTACATAAATGACCAGTATGAGAGGCATGTCCTTTTCAACTTTGAAATATAGGTTAGGATCAACTTCGCTCCTTGCAAATCCCAAGTTCATAAGATAGCTATCAATCCTCTCATACCAAGCCCTAGGGGATTGCTTCAACCCATAGAGGGCTTTCTTCAACTTGCATGGCTTTCTTCAACTTGCATACATGCAAGAAAGTAGTTTTGACATCCATTTGGTGTAAGCTCCATCCTTGAGAGACAACAAGAGCAATGATAGATCAGATAGTGGTGTATCGGGCTACCGATGCAAATATCTCGTCATAGTCCACTCCTTTCTTTTGAGAGAAGCCTCGAGCAAGGAACCTGGCCTTGGATTTTTCAGCACTCCCATCAACTCCATGTTTGATTTTGTAAAGCCATTTTGAAGTGACCACAGACTTGTCCTTGGGTCTAGGAACCACATACTCGACATCATTCTTCATGATCGATTCATATTCCTCATTCATCGCATCCTTCCATACTTGGTGCTTCATGACTTTTTTGAACGTACATGTCTCAGCTTAAACAATGGTACTCATAGCAGCTAAGTACCCTTTGTACCTGTTCGGCTTCTTGCATTCATGAAATGTCCTCCTAGGTGCAACATGTCTTTCAACATCTTCAAGAGTATCTTTGAGCCACAAAGGTCTTTTCCTTGAGGTAGAGGGCTCACTAGGAGGTGGATCAACGGGATCCATTGGGCCTTCAACATTAGGCATCAGTTCATCTGTCAGAGATTCATCTTGCTTTCCTGCATTATCATCATTGTCCTTCCTTGGGATAGGAAGATCTCTGACTTTCCCAAGGCAAAAATCTTCATTAAAGGTGACATCATGACTTATTTCAACTTCTCTTTGACCAGGAACATAGATTCTATATGCTTTTGAAGTTTCTCTGTAGCCCACAAATGTTCCTTTCTTCCCAGATGCATCTAGCTTGTTTCTTTTCTCTTTCGACACATGAAAATACACCGGACAACCAAAAATTCTAAAATTAGAAACATCAGGTTTCTTACCGGTGAAAACTTCTTTTAGCATCTTGAAGTCCAATGCTTGATGTGGGCACCTATTTTGAACATATACGACAGTGTTGGCAGCTTCTCCCCATAAGAACGTCGATAGTCCTTGGTCATGAAGCATAGCACGAGTAAGCTTCTATGATTGTTCGATTATTCCTTTCCGCAACTCCATTTTGCTCAGGAGTATATGCAGTAGTGGTCTCCCTCTTAATGCCAACTTCTCTACAATAGTCATTGAATTCATTTGATTCATATTTGGTTCCATTATCTGTCCTCAATATTTTGATCTTCTTCCCTGTTTGATTTTCGACCTGTTCACCACACTTTGTCAACGACCCCATAGCAGTACACCTCCATTTTTTCAAATGGGATTCATCATGTTTGACGTGTTCATGCCATTTAGATTTCATCATTAGTTGACAGTTTTATAAATGATGTAAACCCATTCTGCATGTTTATGATGTAAATGATCCAAGTAAGACCACCATGTATGTAACAACCTAGGTAAGCCTAGTATTTTGGTGATGATTTCTATCCTAGGAGGTTTTTTGTCTCACTGATTCATTTGTGTTTCTTAACACAAGTGATCAGCAGAGTTTTCCCCTCCAGCCGCACCCCAAAGCTAGGGTGGATTTTGTCATCAAGATGCTAGGCGAGTCCTAGTGTTTTCTATTGAGTCTTTGTAAAAGTAATTTGGGAATAATCCTAGCTAATTGGCTAGATTATTTTATTACAAGCTACTTGGTCTACTGGATCATGTTTTGAGTCGCAGAATTGGATAGCTACTTGAGGGTCTATACGAATGGGTTTTCCCCCTTCATTTGTCAAAATGTATTTATCTTATGTAAAGAAGGTTGGAAAAATAATAAAATCCCCTCTCAGTCAATTAATTAAATTTTATGGCCAAATTAAATTAAAAATCCTCAGGCAAAAATTTAATTAATTTTAAGTCCTAGGTGAGTTAAAATTCTTAAAAGGTAAAATTTGTGGGTCCTTAAAAAATAATTTTTTAATGGTCCTAGGCAAAGGGAATATTTGAGAATTTCAAGAAATTTTGGACCCTTAGGCCTTGTGGTTAAGTCAGTCAAAATCTTGAGGTAATTAACTCAAAAATATTATTTTAAATATTATTTTTGAGTTAATTAAAATGAAATTAAATGATAAATTCGAATTTCCTCAAAATTATAATTTCGACGGTCCAGATTAAAAGATAATTAAATCTTGTTCAACGGTCGAGATTATTTTGACAAGGATCAACCGAACTAGACGTTGGAGATTCTATCTTATAAATTATAGGTCTTTGTGAGTCTTTCAGTCATCCGATCTCTGGATCATGTACTTGTTCTTGAAGCTCTCCTATAATATTTTCTGGAATAATACAAACAAAGACTTTGAGGTTTTATTTTGATGGTGGTGTTCCTCTTCAGCATTTTATGGTAAACTTGTTCTTAATATTCTGTTGGTGATTTTTTAATGGATTGTTTATTAATGGCTCTTGTACAGTAATTTATTGCACAAATATCTTGCTTAGGTTACTGGATTTAGGGTAAGAATATTAATTGGATTGAGTTAGCAGCTATCTCTAACTCTTGAAAATTTGATCTTTTATCTTATTTCTCTATTGATTTAACAATTTAACTGTAAGTGTGCAGAAATCTTTCGGATTTAGAATTGGGCGTTTAGGGAAGTCTTCGGTTGGACCAGTTGACTCCCAAGGAGATAAGATCTGAAGAGCCCTCCGAATCTAATTCCCCTGGCTTATCTTAAATTCCATTTTTTGGAGGGTTTTTTCTAGGGCTTGTGCCTAATTACAAAATCTATTTCAACTTTTATTGAGTTTAAAGTTAGATTTGGCTAGTAAGAGTCTTAGTTCTTCAAATTTGAGAGCGAAGTCAGACTTATGCTCCTTAGATCTGATAGATCTGCAACTCTTGTGCATAGATCTGTAAATATATTGTATAGGTCTGTAATTTACATGTGTAGATCTGAAGTTTTGTAACATAATTTTGAATTCTAACATTTGGGTTTTTAGGATTTTCTCTATTATTGTACATATTGGGTTTTTTTTTTTTCTTCACTTGTGCAGGAATAGATTTGAAAAATCAGCCTAGGAAATCATCAGATTTGAGCCAAATCTAGACCTTGGAGGGCAAGATCTGGGCTCAATATTTGTTTGCAAGAATAGATCTGAAAAATCAACTAAAGAAATCTCTAAATCTGAGCCAGATCTAGACCCTGGAGGGCAAGATCTGAGCTCAATATTTGTTTGCAGGAATAGATATGAAAAATCAACCAAGGAAATCCTCAGATCTGAGCCAGATCTATACCCTTGAGGACGTATAGGCTTTTGAGGCTATTTTTACAAGATTTTGGTCTCCAAAATTCTAATTTTCAAGCGGCAACATTATCCCAAAATTTCAAGAATTTTCAACAGTGGGATCTTCAAAGCCTTGGGCTAAGGATTTGATCTCTAAACCCTTATTTTCTGCAAATTTTATTACAACAAGAAAATTACAAATAATTAGGCCCTATAAACACATTTTATATGGTCAAAATTGTTTAGAATTGCAAAATCTTCATTTTCAGAATTTTTGGCCATTTGGGCATATTTAATTTTGCCTAGATCTGACTTTGAAGCTTGCTGGAAATCACTGCATAGTTGTGAAAAATCAGATCTGAACATTTCTGATGCATATCCAAAATAAGGTCCAAAAAATTTGAATTTTCAGTTTTTTGGCAAAACTTACTATTTTTAGACATTGTGGGGATCATTTTCATTATTTTCAGTTTGCTGCTCTGTTATCAATTTACTGATGTTATAAACTTATCAGTTTTGAAAATTATCAATTTTGAAAATTACTGAATCAAACTCTCTTAAAGCCTTAAAATTGAAAATTTCAAGTTTTAATATATTTTTGCTATTTCTGGAAGTATTTGGCAGCTATTTTGGGCAGTTTTATCTTGCTGATCTGTCACTGTTTCACTGCTGAAATAAAAATATCAGATCTGAAATTTCTCTTAATTAAGCCCTAAAAATTGCTTTTTCTTCAAATTCAACAATTTTTACTATTTTTAGTCATTTTGGGCATTGGTGCCGGTATCGTTTGTTTTCTGATCTATGGTTTAAATTACTGCTGCAATTTATATTTCAGATCTGAAATCTTGCTGAATAATATATTCTAAGTTTGACTATAAGAGAAAAATTAATTTTTGGATTTGCATTATTTTAAGAACACCATTTAATCCATAAATTGCTTGATGAAGTGGTTTTATTAACATTATACTTTCATGGTATATTTGGATGAATAATTACTGAGATTTAAGTGCTAGTAAATTTTATATGTTTCAGTTGGGTTTGATGATCATTGGTAATTTGAGTTTTGGAATGTGTTCTATCAATTAAAATTGCCTAATGTTTAATTAACTTTTGTTTCATTTACTTGAATTATTGGATGTTTATTGAATACTAATGTTTGAGAAATCTTTTCAATAAGTGTGATCGATATCTGATTTTGAGAGCTCTATTCTGGATTTGTATATCTTTTAATCGAGTAATCTTGTGGGCATTTTCATAATTGACACTTTCGCTTAGGTACTTAGTGGTTAGATCAGATTATTTATAATCTAAGTGCTTTAGGCTTTTTTAACATTAATTCTCATCTTAGAAGCTTGCTTCATCTCGCTCCTTCAAATTTTTTTCCTTGCATTCTGCATTCTAAATTAACATTGCATAGCAACAATTTCTCATCAAGTACTTGGTTGTAATTTCCTTAGCAGGATAGTTGACTCCATAAGGCCCTGGTATCAATCTTTCCAATTCAATCAAATCATTTAATCTTGCTAGATCTTTTACAAGCATTTGGTCGTTTAACTGTGTCTCTCGAACTGGTTGGTTTCCAACTGGTTCTCCTTCATTCCATTTCCATAAGGTCTACCCCCCTTTGTCTGCTAGAAGGAAACAACTTAAAGAGAGAGATTGGGGATTAGGGTGACAGCCCCCAATCTGAGGCATTGTCGTGGTGCCTAGACATTCTATGCGACAACACGACCAAGGCTTTGAAAGAACGAAACCATTAACACTTCGTCCTTCCTCTTCAAGAAATAGATCCATGTTTTGCGAGATAAGTCATCCACAAAAATTGCATAGTAGAAGTATCCTCCCAATGATGTTACAGGCAACATACCAGATAGATCAGAATGGACCAATTGAAGAATGTTGGTAGTTTGACTTTCACTTGGGGAGAATGGTCCCCTTGTATGTTTTCCAGCTGCACAACCTAACACCTCCATGATTTATGTTGAATTCGGGCCTACCTGTGACCATCTTCCTTACATCAGGTACGGCTTTGTAATGAAGGTGAGAAAATCTTCGGTGCCATAGTTCGGATTGAAGAGAAGTATCGCGAGTCATAGCTCCCAAAGGACTTCCTCCAACCTGATAAAGACCTTCTACCCTAAATCCAAGTGTAAATGCATCTTTCGTGTTCTTTTGCCAAACACGTACCTTCTCATCAACGAATGTTACCTTAAAGCCTTTATCTTCCATTGCAGAAATAGATACCAGGTTCTTTTTCAAATCAGGTACGTACAATACTTCTTGTAGATGAATGGTTTGACCTTGATTCAAAGGTGCTGCCTTGGCATCAAAGAGTTAGGAAAGGAAGAAGAAGCGAGATCTATCAAAGATCAAGTTCTTCCAGTGTGGCGAACTAGGAAATTTCGCTAGCAATTGTCCTTAGAAGAAAAAGGACAAGGAAGCTTCTTCTTCCAAGGCTGCTGTGGCGGATGATGGGTTAGAAGACGATGCAGCCATGAGCGCTCATGAACCACAGAAGTGGGGCGACATGGATCTGTAGAGAAACTACAAAATGGGGGCGGGATCCTTGAGCATCTCATCTCTTGGATCACATTCGAGCTATAGGAGCCTTAAGACAGTAGTGGGGCAAGTGGAACAGTGGGTGCAAAGATCACGGATGAAGTAGAGGCAAATTTGAAGGCTAGAAGGAGCAACGCAGTGTAGAGGCAGCAACAAGGTAGGGGTTGATGTGACTTCAGCAGCGCAGAACAGCGCTGCAACAACGTGAAGGTTTCAGGAGGACAGCGCAGTGCAACAACAACGTGAGAGATTTCAGCACAAGGGGCTGATGTGACTTCAGCAGTGCATAGGGAGTCTGCTTATGCAATGCAGAGCTGTACCTGTGCATCATTCTCCAAATGACAACACAGATCAACAACCGATGGAGCTTCAGTGATGAGGTTGCAACTCAACTGACTTGTTTGTCAAAGATTGGGCAGGAGATTTAGTTGTTTCTCTCAGCAATTGAAGAAGCAGTGCAACAGATGGCAGCATAGATGCAGCAAATTGAGAGGGAGTTGTAGTACAAATGTGGCAGTGGCGGTGACAACGTCATGGGCAGCAGTACAAAATGGCAACAACGGTGCAGTGTTGAAGGGCAGCAGGCCAAGCATCAACAACACAGCAACCAGTGCCCAAAATCTTGTGATACATGGTGTGATATATTGTTAGAGCACACTCCATGCTAAGAGGGAGTGTTGAGATTTTGTGTATTGGGGTAGTATCGGATGTGCTCTAGCTCCCAAAATTTGTGGAGGGACTAGAGTACACTTGATCTACAAGACCCAGAAAGGGATTTGGGAAATTGCATTTGGTTTGGGAGATATTTAATTAATTAATTATTTTAATGAATTTCTTTTCGAATGAGCTCTAGCTCCATCACCTCGAACCTTCAAATCTAGAATATCTATTATAGGTGATCCCAATCATATCGAGACTACTCCCATCGGTGAAAGTTCATAAGAGCAGGGGACCTTGGCTGTGGTGATAGTGGGCCATTGTCCCATTGTTGTCACTTAGTCTAGTAGTTGTCTCGTAGGTTTTCTCCCCTTAGGGCCTTGCTAGGTTTTGTGGTAATAGGGTGTTTGTAGCCCAGACCAACAATGGTAGCAACTTCAAACATGGAATGGTGGAATGGGTTGTTCTTGGCAATGTTGAATGGTATGTCACTCTATAGAAAGCATTTCGCCACAATTTTGTCAACCTCTTCCTTCTCCTTCAATTTCACCATTGATCGAATAGAAGGTTACCCCATAGGCACAAATTTCAACACAAACATGAGGACGTTGAGGGGGGATGCATTGTAGAATGTGGGCTCAGCTAAGTCACCTGATATGGGGATATGGGGATACCGGGATTCGAAGTATCGGATATGGGTACGGTGACCCTGGAACAGGATACTTTTGGGATACGTTACGTTATATATTATTTTATTAAAAATATATATATATATATATATATATATATATATATATTAAAAACTAGATATTTTTTGCACAAATTCATACAAAATTCATTGATTCAAACATAGATATTAGATACTCATGAGTCATACATCATCATTGATACTATAATACAAATTACAATGATACATTGATACACCATACATGATACAATCGCCAAATTTACTCAGAAAGACAAGATTGAAGATAGTAAGATACTGTAGTTTTTTCATTAAGTCATCAGAATCAAAATGTGTTAGATAAGAACACTGCCAATGGCAAATAGAAATAGTAAATACAAAATCAACTACAGTCTACAAGACTACAAGCCTGAAGCCTCAATGAGTCAGAGTCATCAATCCTCATAATCAGCATCACTGTCCAAATCCTGATCATCATGCTCACCACTGCTCTCCTCTGCCTCTGATGCATCCTCCTCCTCTATCATCTTTGCATCTGCTGGTGTGGAGGATGACCCCTCTAATCCATCATCAAATCTGACAGGCTCTAGCACTGGCGCATTGAGATCCAAGTTGGCCAATGCCAACTCAACACTGATGTCCAGACCCATATCATCAGGAAAGACATCCCACATCTTTGTCTTTTCCTTCAACCACTCCTCCCTCTGCCTGTAGATGAGACGAAGGTTGGTGTGCACATACACCATTGTCTCTGCCCTGGACTGCTCAAGCCTGCTCCTCTTCACACTATACAAATTCCCATATGTGCTCCAATTCCTCTCGCAACAAGAGGATGAAGTCACCTGAGAGAGGAGCCTCATGGCTAACTGCTGTAGAGGAGGGCTTGCTGCCCCATGAGTTGCCCACCAAGAATGGGGCTCCTCTCTCGAATCAAATCATAGCCTCCAAATCGCCCCTTGCCAGTGGAAAAATCTGCAAAGGCATCCTCCACCTCATCAAGGGATGCCCTATCCTGAAAAATCCTGCTCAATGCATCTTTCCTCCCCTGTGAGATTTCAGCATCCATGTGAGGAGGGAATCTGCGGGAAGGTCCACCATTCAGCCACTCATGGCTGTAGTATTTTGGGTTCAAGGAGTGAGCCAAACAATGTAAAGGTGTGCAATTCTTGTCCCATCTGTTGACAAGAATATCCTGTATGACGGTGAAGAAGGCCTCAGGTGATGTCTCATACTCTGGGCACTGACTCTGTAAAATAATGGTCCTCACAGACTCAATCATGGAATCCCATCCCTCATAAACCTCTCCTAGGATGGGTTGGTCTGTATCTGCAAATCTAAGCAAGGAAATGATAGGCTCCATGATCTGAATAATTAGATCTACCTTCTCCCACCATATATCATCCAACACTATGTCCTTCACCTTCTTTGAGGCTGCTTGATCCGTCTTTCTCCAAAAAGACCAAAACTCTGAAATAACCATAGACCCAAGAGCGGTCTTGACGTCCCTCAACCTCTTCAACATGATGAATGAAGAGGAAAACCGTGTATCTGCAATCTTCAACAATGATAGATTGCTGTACTCCTTGTAGATAGTGAGGGCATTTGTATGGTTTGTTACAAAGTTGCGGATATGTCGTGCATCCTCAATAGTGGCTCCAATCCAAAGTACATCAGAAGCAATAGATTTCAGTGCCAAGTTCAATGAATGGACAATGCAAGGTGTCCAAAATACTTGTGGATATTTTTCTTCCACAATCATGCCAGCAGCCTTGCAAACAGGTGCATTATCTGCAATGATTTGCACACAACAATCCACACCTACACTTTCAATAACTTTGAGAAATAACTCACCCATATATTGTGCATCCTTGTACTCTCCAAGTGCATCCACTGCTTTCAAGAAAACTGCACCATTCGTGGATGACACCATGAAGTTAATGAGTGGGTGGCGTGCTGGATCTGTCCATCCATTAGAAACAATGCTAACCCCAGATGTTGGCCATGCTGATTTAATAGGCTCAAGCATTTTGTCCACCTCTTTCTTTGCCTTTGTCAACAATGTGGTTCTGAGCTTCTCTGACCCAGGAGGCACATACACTGATGGAGCCCCATGACAAAGAGCTCTACACATCTCAATAAATAGAGGTGACCGTGCAACATTAAAGGATATGAAGTTCTGATAGAAAAAAAATGCAATGGTGAGGTCAAGCTCTTCCCTTTTCTCTTTTTGGAAAATCTTGTCCATTGGACCAACTGCAGTTTCCTTTCTCTTTGCTAATTCTCCCCTGCTAGAAGTCTCAAAAGGGAACTTGCTGTTGCTTTTCCTCAAGAATGGAAGGGGGTCATCAGTCTTGGATTTTTTTGATTTTGCTGCCACATTTGCCTCATCAATACTCTGCTCTTTCTCCATTTTCTTCCTATCTGGCGATTCAATCGCTGTACAACATTTAACGCCACAACTTGGAATACCCAACAAATGAGCTTTCACACGGAAATATGTGCCATTGAAATGGCCATTGCAAAAATTACATTTCCATGAACAATTTCCTCCTCCCTTTTTTGCTGCCACTTCCTCTCTTGTCGCATATTTCCACAATGGGTATTTGGGGTCAACAATTTGATTTCCCTGCACATTTGAAGCTACTGTTGCAGCCCCACTTCCAATGGATGGAATACTTGCAGACCCTGATGAAAGAGGGACAGGAGGGGCATCTCCAATGGAGACATTCTTCCCCTTTCTTTGGTCCTGTCTTGCTGCCTTTGATTGAGCCATGAATACTGTAAAAAATAAACAAAAACAACTAAATATATAAAACATATGCACATGCAAACACTAACAACAAACTAAATGCAAAACATAGAGGGACAATGCACTTACCGGATGCTCGAATCTCTTCGAAAGAACTCCCTTTCTCCTTGCTCACACTTGCTCCTTGCTCACACTAGCTCTCCTTCTCACTTCACAAATGAAATGGATGAGAAAACAGAGAAGAAAAAACACACTTTATAAAAAAAATAGCACGATTTTGCTTGCCGTGGGCTCGGCTGTACGGGATACGGCGTATCCCTTTTCGGACATGCCGTATCCCGACCGTACCCCGTACGGATACGCCGTATCCTTTGAATTGGGGCCGAATCCGGTACGGGTAGGTGTCCGATACGGGGATTCGGGGATTCGATGGCATTTTAGGAGTATCCGGTGACTTAGGGGCTCAGGTATTGGCTTTCCTCCATTCTTGAGAAGCTTGTAGATCTATTTGCGAGCTCAAGCCTTGCTTCTTCCTTTTGATCTCTCTTCTTATGCATTTGAGAAATGGATTGGTTTGCAACGTGGACAATTTCTGGGGTGGATGCTGGACAAAGATCCACTTCATTCCCTAGTATTTTAGCAAGGTTGTATTTCAAATGGTTGATTCCATCAAACATTTCCATACCACATAACTTGCAATTAAACTCATTTTATTATGACCCCCACAGGGTAGACCATACTCCCATATTGGATCCAATGGCTTTGGCATTTTGATTCTTGAAATGTGTAGACTCTAGAGCATTGATTGAATTTGTAAACCTATGGGGCAAAAAATGGGAACTTAGAAATAGAATACAATCCAAAAAATTGAAAAAACATAAAAATGCTCCAATTAAAATACCCTAGCTACATAAGTATTAAATCCTCCATTCAAAGAGGGCAAAAAGAGTTATATCTAATAAACATTGCATACCCTATACTGGATCTTGAAAAACAAAGAAAAGGAAGGCAATTTTTTTTTACCTGGAAATATGGATATGGTATGTTGGAGTAGATCTCCACTCCAAAAATGATAAGCTAATGGCAAATAGAAATATGGATTTTCCCTTGTTTGCTGGTTGAAATGGCCACAAGGCTCACACTACCCTTAGTGCTGAATCGTAGCAACATAAAAACCAAAAATGACCCCAAAAAGCCCAACTCAGAGCTTTTATTTCACTGAATTGAGCAACAGGGTGATAATTTGTGTTGGCTCATGATAATTTCAAAGCATAGAAAATATCGTGATAAATTAAGTCAATAATATTGACGTGTAGAGGTTTAACAGTGATATCAAGATAATTTTGATATTATTGTGATAGGTGCAACACTGAGCTTAAGAGATAATGTTGGAGCATTGGCAGCCTTTAGAGGAGCATTGGACCTTTCTTGAGGATCACTTAGCTTTGGACCCTTTCTTGTTGTATGTGCATGCGATGGAGCTTGACATGCGTCACTTAGAGTTGGAGTGCTTCACATGTGGGTCTATCTAGTGATTATTTAGGATATTAGGTTTCTTGTTGTTGATTAGGTCCACTTGTTATTGTTGGCCTCCCTCCCTTTCATATAAACAAAGGGAGAAGTTTGTGTTTTTATAACTTTCATTGTTCACTCATGTAACCACATACTTTTGTTAGAGATGTGAAAGTTAGAGTGAACTAGCTTCTTCATATTCTTCTTCATTTGTATTTGCTCTCTTTGTCTATGTGCTATGCTTGAAGGAATTCTAGGGAAGGCTACGGTTAGGGTCTTGACCTAAAAAGACAAGGGAAGCTAAGGTTTGGGATAAACCCTAGAGGAGCAAAGGGAGAACTTGATTTTGCAGTTCTTGTGAGAGAAGAAGATTGGGGTTTGGTGGAATTTGGAAACCCTAGTAGTACTTGGAGTACTTTGTGTGGAGAAGATAGAGGAACACTATCATTTACACTTGTGGGATCCAAGTCTAGGTGCCAAGGAGGACTTGCCAGTGTGTATGCTAGCGTGTTGAGGATCTTTGGTGGAGCGTCCAATCTTAGCTGGAGTGATTATAAGCTAGGAGTTGATGACTAGGGTTTGCTATTTTGGTTGATGTCTTAATTAGTACTTGAAGAGTTTGACTTGTACCAGCGTAAATTGAGCTTTTGGTATTTATGCGTACTGCGTATTCTATATATATGAAGTGTTCCAGCTGTCCAAAATTTCTGTATATGCAGATTTGAATTTCAGCTTTATGTTATTTCATGATTGAGTAGATTTTAGCACCTGTTATGCATGCTTATTTGACATAACATTGAGCTGAATTTGTTAAGTGATTAATACCTATCTAGAAGATAAGGAGCAGATTCACTGCTGTAATAATATACTATAATAAGTTCTTTTCAGATCTATTATATGTTTGGAAAGTGTGTCCAAAGGGCTGAAACTTTGTGGGATTGAAGTACACTTGATTGGTATTTAGTTTATTGGGCTGCCTTGTGAATTGGGTTAAAGAGAAGTGAAATGTTTGCTGCAAAAATTAATATTTCAGATTCAGCCCGAAGGCTGAAAGTTATAGAAAATATATCTGGAAACCTCAAGTTTGAGGTGAAATTTCTGTATTTGTAATAAAAGGAGATTCAAGAGATTTCTACACACTGGGGTGGCACCACCATGAGCTACATGGCACCTTTGCAGCTGTGGCTGCTCAACTTGAGGTGAAATTTCTGTATTTGCAATAAATGGAGATTCCAGAGATTTCTACATATTGGGATGGGCACCACCGTGAGCTACATGGCACCTACACAGCTGTGGATGCCCTACATATGCAAACGAGGAATAAGCTTCTATTGTGAAGGATACTTACCCACTAAGTTTCATATTTTCAATTCAATTTGTTTCCAAGGCATATTGTTACATATTTGGCTCTTTGAGGCATATTGCTGAGTATCTTACCCAGACAATGCACTTATCAAATTGAACCCTGTGTAGTAATGGGGTGGGCAAACTCTTTACTAGCACATGTTACCTAGGTACTTTCTTGATTGTTCTTTACAAGAGTTTAGATCCTAAGTTATGATCTCATAGTACTACCTTGACCAACTCAGTGATGTAGAAGAGAAGGTTTGCAATGTTCTGTTGCAAAAAATGCCGAAATGTCAAAAAACTATTGCTGAATACTGGAAAGTTGAAACAACCTCAATTTCTAATTAGGATTCCTATGGGCTTCAGTCCATTACCAAACATCCCGAAATAGGGATCCCACTTTCACTTCTAATGTTAAAAATATAATTTTAGGTTGATATTTGCCTCAGTGGTAAATGTGAAATAAAATTCCAAATCTAGGTGGCATTTCGTTTAGGGTCTGGAGCATGCTCCCCAAAGTGGGTTTGCTGTGTGATCCTGGAAGTGCTTCACACTTGCTTTTGTTTAGAGTGCACTTTGGGTGCGGGACGGGGTGGAGAGGGGTGGGCGGTGGACAGTGTGGGGGAGCTGGCTTACCCACAACACCGGTTCAAAAGCTTTGATTTGAAGTGTGAAATGCCTTGCCAGAAGTTCATACTGAGATGAAGTTGAATATCTAAATATTAATAGAATCAACTTGATTGGCTATTGATTTCACTTCATGATGTGAGAATGTTCATGTAAATTCATTATTGTAAAATCAGCTAACATCAGGTTAGTACAAGGCACAGAGTTGCATCACAAATCACTGCTTGTATTTGACCATGCTTTGTATGTGATCTGTGGTAGTGATGTACTATCTGTGCTTCAGCTATTTTTACATGTTAAATCATAATAACCAGCTTGTTTGTGGCTAGTGGAAGTATTATTAATGTATTCCATGCTTTTTACTGACGGGCATTTCTTTTTAAACATTTGAAGGCCGTGTAGCTGGATTCTGTGCCATGTGTGCTCTCCAGGACCATGTCATGATTGCTTTAGATTCATCGGGCAAGATTTTGTCTCCTGCGACTCTTGTTAGGAACTTACGATGTATCCAAAAATGTTTATGTTTTGATTTGGATTTGTCAATATTACTCAATTGAAATGCAAATTTGGTAAAATCCGAAACCCTTGACCAGTCGAAAGGTATATCTCGCAATTTCCGGATATCAAGACAAGAGGATGCCCATGAATACATGATGAATTTAATGGAAGCAATGCACAAATGCTGTTTACCTGCAGGAATAACAAGTGAATCACCAGTTGCGTATGAGAAAAGCTTTGTACATAAAATTTTTGGTGGCCGACTCATCAGCCAGGTATTCCTTTCCTTTAGTTTCAAAGAGTGCATCACATCTCTGTATTTCCAAGGCTGATTATTGCTAGAATGATGTTAGAAGTGTTTATGTTTTTAATCTGAATTGTTTATATGCCGATACAAGAGACATTGGGGGGTTGGAAAGGGACTGCTCCTTGTTTTCCTGCATGCTGTTGCCTCCTCTGTCTATAGATGAGTTTGTAAATAGGTTTTATTTTGATCTTTTAAATAAACTTTCCCTAATATTTGTTAGATTAAGAACAGCAAGATGTTGTTTAGATTTATACTTCCCATTAATTTGTGATTTCTTGCTACAACCTGGCCAGCAGGTGAAATGCACAGAGTGTTCTCATTCTTCCAATAAATTTGATCCTTTTTTAGATCTGAGCCTGCAAATCAATCGAGCAGACTCTTTGGTGAAAGCACTATCCCATTTCACTGCAGTGGAGCAATTAGATGGGGGGGAGAAAAGGTATCAGTGTGAACAATGCAAAGTAAAAGTTAGGGCTCTCAAACAGCTGAAAATTGACAAAGCTCCATATATCCTTGCAATTCATCTTAAGCGATTCAGCACAGGAGGATCTGGAGGAAAAATAGATAAGAAAATTGACTTTGGGTGTACATTGGACCTAAAACCGTTTGCCAGCAGTACATCTGTAAGTAATTTGTCATTTTGATCTTTCATTTAAGCACATTCTTTATGGAAACGAGTATGATCATATCTGTCATGCAAATGGAGTTCTGGAATAGTGACATTTATTTATAATGCATGTTTTCTGTTTTACAGGAAGGTGACTTGAAGTATACCCTTTATGGTGTTCTGGTTCATGCAGGTTGGAGCACACATTCTGGACATTATTTCTGCTTCATTCGTACATCCACAGGCCTCTGGCATGCATTAAACGATAGTCGGGTATTCATTTACTACTAATTATTTGAATTAATCATGAAGATGTGCATTTATATGTAATTGCACTACAATGTTGGTTGTCCTCTTAGGGTTACTGCTGTCTAAAATCATTCATATGTATTGGTTTTTTAAATACATACAAAAGAGTTAAAAGGAGGAATTCTTTCCTAATAACGGCGGATACTTTCTTTTATCTCACAATTGTTCATTCAAAGAGGAACACTATACATTCTCATGGCACCTCGGTTTGCAGGTTCATCAAATCAGTGAAAAATCTGTTCTAGACCAGAAAGCTTACATGTTATTCTATATACGAGATAAAAGGACTACAATCAGACCAATTGTTGGTCCTCAATTGCAGGTCAAGGATACTAAAGTTTGTAAAGTAGTATCCTTGAACAGTGAATGTCCTCAAGAAAGACAATTACATGATTCTTATTCAAAGACTGTGAATATGAAAAGTAAATTAATAAAGAAAACGGGTGACATCGCAAATACTGATATCATTTTAGAAAGTGCAGAAAACAGTCTGAATGCTGGAATCTCGTCCCCTGTACCTGAACCTGCAGCTAACCAAGATGTGCCATTACAGCTTACCACTACAGCAAACAATGATTCATTGATGAATCAAGGTAGAAGCAATATGTGTGAGGCTGATCAACAATCTGGTAATAGTTATGTCGTTGATCATAAATTTGGGATTTTGAAACATGGTGTTAAGCTAAAGGGAAAGGATACTGTGGATAATGGTAATTGGATTGAGGTTGTTAAACATTCCAGAGACAGCAGTCTGGGTGATGATAATGGACATTTAGCTGTTAAACCTTCTGGGGTTGCTTCAAGGCATCAGGATGTTTGCCGAATTGGGAAGGATTTGACAGGTATGAGCAATCAGATCTTTTTGTTTATGTGGCTTATATTTTCCAAAAAAAGGTTTATTCAGCATCTGCATTTAATAGTGGTCAACTTTTCGTACCGCCACTTCTTGGTACATTGTCTGGACTTATTGAATTAGTCGAGGAAATTACCAGATATGTTAGCCAGGATAAATACATGTATTTTGGTTCAAAGTTACTGTGTTGGCTTTGCTAAAAATTATTTCATGTTCGATAGTGCCAAATATTTATGTAATTAGCTCAAGCATGGTGTCATGTAGAGCTGATTTTGAAAATACTAATGTTAATTTTAATAGGTATTAGAATAGTTTTCGGGCTGCTGAACTTTGCATGAATGATTCAGATGTTAATTCTGCAGCTAAGAATGGGCGTTTTTCTCGTGGGCATCTAGAAAGTGGTGGCCTTGCTAGCAATTTAATTTGCAACAAGCATCAGGTTGCTAAGCCCTCCGTTCTTGGAAAATGGTTCTGTATTTACAGTGTTTGATTCTTTTATAAATGCCATTTTTTGTTTGTTTGCATTTGAGATTTCTTCCTTTCTCACTTTAAGGTTGGCGTCATATTTATTTATTTTGATGCCTATATCCTATCTTTGCAGGAAGATCAAAATGATGCCTTTATCTGTAAGGAAAATGGAATGGAGTTGGTAAAAAATAATTTGGATAGAGTATCCAAGCTTATGACAAAGCCTAATCATGTTTCTAAGCAAAAACAGGAGAAGAACCTCAAGGACAGTAACCATCTTCTCAGAAAAAAAAAATTGAAGTTTAAGAAGCATATAAAATGGCCTTGGTTTCTACAGACATGCCCTTTAACTAGATACCACTTTCTTCTAAGAGCTATATGTATACTAAGGAAGAGGAGTTCGTATAAAAAGAAGCACATCAAGCTGCAGATCAAGACTGCTGGGGATTTGTCTAAAAAGAAACACTCTGTTGACTCAGATAATGGAAAAGAACCTGAAAATGCAAAAAGATTGCACAGTTCAATTGCCTATAAAAGGGGACTGCTACAATACAGGGAAATGGACTTGTCAAATGGAAGACGTTGTCATACTTCTGGTCAGCATGTAATGATATCTGGAATGACTACTGGTTCAGCCGAAAATGGCTGTGGCCTTGCCATAAATGAGCAAAATGGTATTCAAAAGCTTCAAAAACCAAGAAAAAAAGCCAATGAACCAGTTTTGACGAGCAGTAAATTTATAAGCAGCATTTCCAATGTTGAATCAAGTTCTAAAACTATTAAGGAATCTTTGGTGACACCCTATCCAGGGAAAGAAGTAGAGAGTCTCTCTGTTGTCTCTGATCTGAGCAAGGGAAAAACCTCATTTCCTTCCCAGCAATTAAATAGAAGATCCTTAGATGAAAGAGAATCATGTTACCCAGAGAACCAAAGATCCAAAGAAATCTTTGATGTTTCTTCACAACAGTCTACATTATATGGTGCAGCAGGTAAAGCTTTGAATTTATTCTTGAACATCTTAAAATCAATTTTATTGCAACTTTCAAATTTCGTTCATTGCTTACCTAAATATGTAGCATTCTTTTGATAATGGAGTACTATGGCTTGTTGCAGTTCCCCGCTGGGATGGTGCACATGATTTTATGGCGAAAATTGAAAGAGCTCGGGACAAACGACCCACTAGTATTGGCCATATATTGGATGACTGGTAAGGATTTTTTAGAAATGCAGATCACATCTTGTACTGGGATATCTATATCTTGTGAGAAAAAATGATTATTTTGACATTATATCTATTGCATGTCTCTATGCCTGGCATTAATCATTATATCCTGTCTCATGTAGGGATGAAGAGTATGACCGTGGTAAAAGGAAAAAAATCAAACAACTACAGTTTGAATATGGCATGAATGACTTCAGCAGGAAAGATTCCAGTGGGCACAGCAATCCTTTTCAAGAACTCGCCAATAACAAAGTAAGGACTCTTGGTCAGAGACCGAGTTCTATTGCGAGAAATGGTTACGCAAAAGTGTGAGATAAAGCTGTCAGAGTTGTCAATTGAGTTCACTTCCAGATTAAATCTTATGTGTGACATGGTGGAATGTCTTACCAGATTCAGAAAGAATGAGAAAACACCGCAATATTTTGGCTGATTGAGTAAAATGGGGTAGAACAGTGTAAATGAAGTGGAGCTATGCAATTTTCAATACATTCCCATATCTTGGCTTTAGTCACATCTGAGTAAATATTTGCTTTTCCATCTAGAAGTTGATGGCAATTGATTTGTGTGGAAACAGAGATAAATTGGTTTGTGAAATTTCCAAACAGGTTGAAAACTGTCTGGTTGGCTGAAGCAGCAAGAGGGAACAAAGCAGTGCAAACAAACAGTCGAGATGCATCTAATTTCTGTAGTCAATCGGAAATATGTAGGTTTGTGTTTGCAATTGGGCAATAGAGTTGTTCCTGTGATATTCCCAAGCTAATTATTTGGATGTATTCATAGAGAGTGATAAATAAACTTAATTTATTTTCTGATGTTCGTCTCTTGTGGAAGAGGTGGAGAGGCTGGCTACTGCCATTTCCCCCAAGGTCCTTTACAAGAGGTGGAAGCACTGAGGATTAATATTGCTTGATATTATCATCATTATCATAGGTTTTCTTTGGGGGAAAATTTAGCCAATTGACGAGTTTTCTTAACTAAATTTTTTTGTCGGGAACAATCTTTATACTAAGAACTGTTATCTTTAGCATATTTTTACAGTACATAAAATGTACAGCCACATAATTATGGTGAATTGAAGTGAATTAAGCTACATTTCTCTGCCATAAAATGAGGGCACAAGTGATATTTGCTATGGAAAAACGATTTGGTAATTTGCAAAGCATGAGGTCAATGCGATTTCCGATGAATTTTCACTATGAAATCTGTATTATTATATGTGCACCCAACATGGCTTTAGCATATACATGTAGTCGATTGAGTTATAGAAGTTTTAGTGTAATTATTAACAATGAATATTTATTAGTAATTTAATTTTTGCAGACACAGTACAGTAAATACTGTAGAGTGAATACTGAATACTGAATAAACAGGAATTGCAAACACACAGTACAGTAAGTAATGTAGAGTGAATACTGAATACTGAATGACAGGAAGAACTTAAGCAAAAATCTTCCGGAAAAATCACATTGAGAACTAAAGGTCAACGTGTTTCAAACCCCTACTGAATAAAATCTGTCTCAAGGCATATCCAGCCTCGATCTAGTCTAGTTTTGCACAGTATTTCATAGTGGTTGAGGAGATAGTTCTTCGATCCAATATGTTGGTTGACCTTGCTCTAACCAAAGCCTAGATCTCAAAAAAGAAAAAAAAAGGAGACTTGTTATGATTTGATAAATACAACTTATGGAACTTTTCAGTCCTCTTATTCAATTTGTGTATAATTTGATATGGTATCCAAGCCAGACCCAGTTGAAAGCGGATCAAGGCCTAGGGATTGGCCTGTCTAATGATGATCCGAGAAACTGCAATACTTTAGTCAGTGGCCAACCGTGTATCGAGTCGAATAGAAAAAATGAAAATGAATTCTCTTAGAGGGCCAATTCGAAAGCGTAAACAACGGGGATTCGAAAGGTCGGGAAACCACTCCGTCGTTGTGGATTGATTCAAGAATGACCATTGACCCGAGTTGTAGAGCAGGTTCAGAGTTTTCCCTCTGAAGTTTCAAAAGGAGTCGTATTGCAGGCCCTGGCAAAGACAGCGAAGCATCAGATAAGTTATCTTTCCTTTTCCACTATACAAACTTCCCGCATTCTGATTAGTTGTTTCATAGCGCGTGAGAAATTGCGACCTGGTCAAGTGCTGCAAAAACGGATCAGAAAACCCGATCGTGAAGTTAGGCAAGGTTGCTTGTGCTTTACGAGACCCTTATTATTATTACTATTATTGTCAGAGGGGCGTGTAGCTTCCGGAATTCCAAGGCTAATCTCCAAATTTCAGATTTGGAGCAGCGTTTCAATTTTTGTTGGAGTATTTCCCAGTAGTTTAGCGACTATTATCAGAGTTGGCAGTTTCATAGCGCGCGAGAAATCAGCGTGGAAGATTGCAGAGTAGGTTCAGAGTTCGGATCTTGGTCGCACAGTGCCAAGACCCTGAAATCAGTTGCATGAGAGGGTTGTGACCTAGTCGCACAGTTGCAACATGCTGAAGAGCGATCGCACGAGGGGGATGCGACCCAGTCGCACAGTCATAGCAAGCAGAACGGTCGCATGAGGGGGATGCGACCTAGTCGCACAGTCGCAACACGCTGATAATCAGTGGCATGAGAGGGATAGTTGCACAGTTGCAACACCTTGGAGGAGAGTTGCACTACAGGGATGTGACTTGTGAACAAAAAAAGGTCGTATTTGTATTTTGCTTAAGCATGGATTACACTCTTTCGTTCAAATTTGACATTTCTCTTGCTTAGCCATATCAATATAGGGGGATGCGAGGCATACATGGCAACAGAATATGACAATTTTTTTTTAACAAATCTAGACACCAGCGGTGCACTGTGCAACAAAAACTTAGCGTCTGAAGAAGTTCCACGTGGAGAAGAAAGTTTAGCACAAGAGTTCAGTGTTGAAATCGTTCCGGTAGAGTCAGTTTTGGGCATCATCATAATGGGTCATGAAACTTCAAAACCCGTGGAAACAAATGATATGGAGCAAGTGAAAATTGCCTCAACAACCAAAGTCGGGAGGTGGGTGTGGGTCAATGCCAAACAGTATCGGGGCATTTTAAAACGAAGACTAGCTTGCCTAAAATGGGAGCAGACAAGGAAAAAAAGGTTTCAAAAGGAAAGTACTCAGGTCCTTCACAAGGAACAACATGCAAACAATTCATCTTTACAAGCATGTGGCAACAACAAGTCTAAAGGAAAAGGAAAAGAAAAAGCCATTGATGAGTCTACCTTATATAGTCCCATATCTACACCTCTCACTTGGTCATTTGATTTTTATGTGAAAGAACTGTTAAATGTAAAAATGAGGTTGGAGGTAGTAGAAGCTAAAGAGCAAGAAAGAGATTGTACAATCCATATAATAACAACTGAAAACCAGGCTTTAGCAGAAAGCAACAAAGTCCTGAAGGAGCAAGTGGCATTGCTACAAGAAGCTCTCCTGATGGGGAAGACAAAATGGCAACACATGAAGTTAGAGGTGAAAAACATGAAATTTGTAGCGGAGAATACAGAGGTGATAAATGTGAAACCATCCCAGGATAATGGGAAAGTAGTTGCTCAAATAGACAATCAAGAAGAGACATCAAGAGAAGAAAGGAAAGGAGATTTTGCAAAACTCTCTAAAACCTGGGCTCAAGTTATTAGCAATTCTGCTAAGAGGGAAGGAGAAACAAACGCTCAGATTGACAACATGCAAGATAGAGAAAGCAATGAAAGACAAGATAGAGCAACAAACATAATTATTAAAGGGGTGAAAGATTATGGGAAAAATGAATGTACTCTTGACCTTGCAAGAGACTTCTTGAAGGATAAGCTGCAATGGCAAGGGAAAATAGGCCAAGCATGGAGAGTAGGTAAGCTTAACGATGAGAGAGCCAGGCCCATAAAAGTCATCATGCCTAGCTTGCGTGATAAAGAGATCATTCTAAGCAAGAAGCAGCTCTTGAGGGGTTCTCGGTTTTTTCTAGAAGAAGATTTAACTGTAAGACAACAAGAAGAAAGGAGGGACAAAATGACAAAAGTTAGGGCAGCAAGAGATGAGGGAAAAAGAGCATGGATTTATAAAGGTAACGCTGTGATAGCGCAATTTGGACCCCCTTCCAAAACAATGCAGCAAAACGATAACAAAGAAGAGGCAACAAACTCTTCAGCAAGAAATGAGGAAGCAAGGTCAGTATGGGCAAGCAGGGACAAAGGCTCAACTATGAGTCTTGCATGTCAAAACAAATAGCAATCATGTCGTACCCAGGTTTCTTAAGGTTAGTTTGTTGGAACTGCAGGGGGTTACCCATGGAGACGAGAACTTGGGTTAGGGCCTATTGCGGAAGTTAGAGACATAATTTGCCTCGTAGAAACACGAGCATGAAGGGTACTGGAAGATAGCAGTGTGGAACAAGGTAGCTGGGAATGGCAAAGGGCACGGGGGTATCATGGTATTTTTTTTTTTTTTTAAAACTAAAACGGTTATTTTATTGATAAAACACTGGTTGGGCAGAGCCTAAACAGCCAATACAAACAAAATCACCATTAACCACTTAGGGGATAATAGCCTTGAACGGTGCTTCTGCATTTATACTGATCATTCCGTTTTGTAGCGTGCAGCCTATGTTTGTCAATCTATCTGCTTCCTTGTTTAGATCTCTGAGTATGTGGAAGACATTAACTAAGGGAAAATTTTCCAAAATTCTGTTGACTCTTGCTAATTGTTTGTTGAGCACCGGATCCTTGAGCCCATTCTCGCTGACTATTGCTTTTATCAACACTTCTGAATCTCCAAAAGCTACAATTTCGCTTGGATTTTCTTTTTTGGCAATTTGGCAGGCTTTCAAAAGACTGAGGATTTCTGCTTGGTTATTGGTTTTCAAACCAAAACCCCAACTGAAATCTTCTTTATTCCCGTTCGGATAGAAGATCACCCCACCAGCTCCAGACCTCCCCGGGTTGCCTTTTGAGGCACCATCAAAGAAAATAGTGCACTTGCCCTGAGATTTCCACCACTGATGAAATTTGTCCTCAGGATCACGAATCTGCCATCTTTCCTTGTAGATTGGACATATGTTTGCTGGGGCGCTGGTCTTGCCGATGTAAGCGACCAGCCACGTTCTTTCTTCAGTTCGAAGACTATTATCCTCTTTGATTTGAGAGTGTATCAAGGTTTCTAGGAGGAGAGTTTTGGCCTGTTCCGCCACTTTTGCTGCTGTCAATTCTTTATTGTTGAAGATGATTTCGTTCCGGGCTAACCAAAGCTTCCAGCAAACATATTTAGGGGCGGAGATCCACACCTTGTGCCATAGAGATTTGCTAACGATGTTGTGAGGGTAGATAGATTTCCATAAGAGGAACATGGAGTCTATCGAGCAATGGGATGGAGGATGCACGTTCAATCCTGCCAGGAAAAAGGACCAGACCTCCTTTGCGAATTCGCAGTCAATAAACAAGTGGGCTGAAGTTTCCAGCGCTCCTTTGCAAAGGATGCAACGATGAGGACCAACAATGTTCCTTTTGCACAAGTTTTCCCCTGTTAGGATTTTGTTATGGAACAAGGTCCGAAAGAAGAAATTAATTTTGGGGATGCTGAAGCTGTCCCAAATCTGTTTCCAGACAGACTCCAGATAGGGCGAGCCTTTTTTGCTTTGCATCTGAAGGTAACCTTGATTTGCAGTGTAAACCCCGGTTTTTCCCCAGCCCCAATAGTCTTCTTCGTCTTTGTGCACCGGGGCAAAGTCAGGGATGGCATCTTTGAGTGCATCCAACTGAGAATTTAAATGCGCTGGGGTCCTGGGAAAATTCCAGCGCAGCCAGTTTCCATTGATGTCCCATTCCGAAATATCTTCAATTTTCCTAATTCCTTTCTCATAGAACCAATCTCTTAACTCGGAAATTTTGTTAGCTTCAGCGAGGGGAGGATGACCCATTATACTGTCTCTCCAAAGCCTGATGTTTTTTCCGTTCCCTGGAATTCTATACAGATAGGATCTAAAAAAATCGATGCCTCTGTTGCACAGCTTCCAGGCCTGCGTACCTTTAGGACTTTTCTCCGCTGAAAAGGAAATTAAGGACCGATTCTTGAGGTATTTGATCTTAAAGATCTGACTGACAAGATGATGGGGCTCAACGATGAGCTGCCAAAGAAGTTTGCAACCCAGCGCCAAATTGGCGTGCAGAGGGTCACGAATTTGCAATCCACCTTCCGCAAGAGGACGTTTCACTGTGTCCCAGCTAATTAAATGGAATCTGCTATGATTTCCGCGGCCGCCATTCCACAAGAAATTACGCGTTAATCTGGAGATCTGATCTGTGATTACTTTTGGGGCCAGCATCAAAGCAGCCTGATAAGTGGGCAAAGCTGAGAGAACTGCTTTGATGAGCGTGAGTTTGCCTCCAGTGGTGAGTCAGAAACCTCCCCACGCAACGATGATCTTCTTGAATTTTGAAATAACATCCTCCCAGAGATGATTCCTGTTGGATCCCAGCGTAATTGGTAGGACCAAGTATTTCATTTTGTCCCAATCTGCAAAGCCTGTGAAGCCCAAATCATTGGCAGTTTTCTCAATAGTGTGGTGCTCTGTGTTCCAACCGTAGACTGCGCTTTTCCTCTCGCTTATGAGTGCTCTCGAGACACTGCAAAACTTCTGAAGGATATTTCTGAAGGAATTTGCGATTCTTGTTGAGGCTCCCCCGAGCAGAAGCGAGTCATCGGCGAAGAACGCATGGTTCACAGGGTCAATGCCATTCGCAATTCTAATACTGGGTATGCTGCCATTATGTTTTTCCTTGGTTAGCTTTCTGCTCAAGGAGTCAGCCATCAAAATGTAGAGAAAAGGGGAAAGAGGGCAGCGTTGCCTCAATCCTCTGGTGGCTAGAAAGAAATTCGTCGGTCTTCCATTGACCATTGGGGCTATCCATGTCTTTTCTAAACAGGCTTTAATAAGATTAATGAAGTCCTGGCTGAAACCGAAGGAGGAGAGAACCCTGTACAGAAAGGATCGGTTAACTCTATCAAAAGCATTACACATGTCCAATTTAATAAGCATACCTTGTTCTTTGCGGGAATGGCTAGAGTGCAGAGCTTCCTGTACTTGGATGACATTGTCCAGAATGTGTCTTCCTTTCACGAATACTCCTTGGGCTGGAGAAATCAGCTTTTGCAGGAGAGGTTTTAGTCTGTTCGCCAGGAGTTTGGCCATTATCTTGTAGGAAGCGTTGCATAGAGAAATTGGCCTGTATCTGTCAAAAGAACCAGGGTTTGCTTCCTTGGGGATTAATGCTAGGAATGTGGAATTTATGCCGCCACCCACCTTTGCCTTTCTCATGAAACCATGTATCATTTTGAGGAGGTCAGTTTTGATTAGCGCCCAACAAATTCTATAAAAATGGATTGAAAATCCGTCTGGACCAGGAGCTTTGTCCGGCTCCATGGACCACATAATTTTGAAGACTTCTTCTTTCGTGACCAGACTCAAGAGGGAAGAATTGTCTTCAGAACTAACTAGCTACGGAATGTTTGTTAGAAAGTCTGTTGTATCCTCCTCGCTCCCATCCCTTTCAGCAGTGAGGAGTTTATGAAAATGTTCCTCAGCAGCAACCTTGACTTGATCAAAACCTTTGCACACCTGACCGCTGGCTGAGGTGATTTCTGCGATGTGGTTCCTTCATAGTCGGGCCCTGTACTGTCTGTGGAAGTATGTTGTATTCCTATCTCTAGCTTTGAGCCACAAGCTCCGAGACTTAAGTCGCCAGTGCTCTTCTTCACTTATGAAGGAATTAAATGTTCTCCTTTGTGCAGCGTTTTCCTCAATTAAATCCATAGAGGAGATGTCTTTCTTTTCCAATTCAAATTGGAGATCTTCCAGCTGATGGACCACGTCCTTCCTCTGACTGGTGGGAGTTTTTAGAGCCTTCTTTATCCATTCTTTTAAGGCCTTTTTAGTATTTTTTATTTTTTGCTCCCACACAAAGCTTGGGGAGCCTAAAACCTCTATTCTCCAAGCAGTATGGACTGTTTCAAAGAACCCTTCTCTTTCAGCCCAGAGAGGATTAAATAAAAAAGGCAGTGGGCCTAAATCTTCTTCTTCCTTCAGACATAGGAGGATTGGTTTGTGATCTGAAGTGAGTTTTGGGAGGATCTTGGTGAAAACATTTCTATTGTCTAACATGATGGAGCTGCTGATGAGGAATCTGTCCAACCTAGCTAAGATATGGTCTCCCCCTGTTCTGTTGTTGGTCCATGTATATTCTCCTTTCACAGGCTTAAAGTCTACTAGATCCCACTGGAGAATAAGGTCTTCCACTGTGGAGAGAAGGGGATCCCTCGAAGAGTTCCCACCTCTCTTCTCTTTAGGATCCAGAACGATGTTCAGATCACCACCTAAGATTAGATTCTGGGGATTGAGCAGCTCTAAGTAATCTGAGAGTGACTTCCAACACTCTTTCTTTTCGTCATAATGTACAGGGACATACAAATTAAACAGAGCCAAGACTAGATTGCTAGCTTTATGGCGCAGTTCGGTAAAAATCCAATGTTGGGTTTCGTAGAATCTTTCTAGTGAAAAGAGGTTTTGAGACCAGAATGTACCTATTCCCCCTGTCGTGCCTCTAGCACTGATTACCTTGCCTGAATCAAATTTCCATTTTGTGTTGCTTGTGTTTAGAAGAGACTCCCCTTCTATTTTTGTCTCTTGGAGCATAAGAATGTCTGCGGATTCCATTTTCAAAAGATAATTAATAGCCTCTGCCTTAGTGGGATTCCCCAAACCCCTACAGTTCCAAGAGACCATCTGCATCATTTATAACTAGAAGGGGTAGGTCCACCTCCCTTGGGAGTCCTTAGTCTATTATTCCTTCCGAGGGTCATCTCTATGGTGGCTTGACTACCTAGGGTTTTTTGTCTTTCTGATTCTTCTTCCCTGGTTTCCTTATTTGATTTCCTCCCAGCTCTCTTTGATATCCTCTTGAAGGTCTCATCGTCCGAAGAGCCCATGATTTCTGTGTTCTTCTTCTTTGTTTTGATAATATCTGCATAAGAAGGGGAAGAGGTATTGCCTGGGGAAGGGATTGAGGTATTACCTGGATCTGGAGTGACGATATTGTTCAATGGAGTAGAACCGTCCAGCGCTGCCTCTGGAGGATCTGAATGGGATTTGAGAGATTCGAAGGGATTTTTATCCGTATCGGTGCTGATGGTCTCCTTGCTTCCTGTGATTTGGATGCTTACACTTTCTTGCCCTGATTTGTTCTCCATCCCTTTGCCTTTGTTTTTATTGTTCTGTCTGTTGTTTGCGGATTTCTTTACTTGGTTCCATTGTTCTCCTTTTTCTTTCTCTGTTATCTCTTCATTTTTCTTCTTGCAGTATCTTGCAAAGTGCCCGTATTCATGGCAGTGTCGGCATTTGAAGGGGAGCTGCTCGTAATCAAGCTCCTGGATATGAGACCAATCCGCTACCGAGAGTTTGATGGCTTCAGGCTTCAACACATATGCGAGCACAAGAGAATTGGTCCTTCCTCGGCGCTTGATCTATGTATCTGCCTAGGGCATTACCAATGGACTGCAGCGATCTCTGATTCCAACAATGAAGGGGAAGGTGGGGGAGGCGCACCCAGACAAGCACAGCCGTGGGCATGTCCTGAGCTGGGTCGAAATCTAGCGACCATTTGTTCAGATAAAGACCTTGAGGACCCATAAAATATGGCTCGTTTCTAAAGATCAAGCTTCTATCTTCCACATTGTCAAAGACAAAGACAAAGAATCATTTACCCACGAAATGACTCTTGATGCTTTCCTTGACCAGGGGTATCCAGTTCCTTTTTACCCATTCTTCGACTACCTTCGGTGAAGGCCATAGCCCTGTGAACTGGCCGATGAGGCCTCTTTCGGCCAGGTTCAAAGCGGTTCTGCAAGTTTCTTCCACCGGCAGAGACACCGTGGGGATGTTTGCTAATTTTTTAACGAACTTCTGCTGAGAGCCAGATGAAGGACGATTGCCTGCGGCTGCAATGAGGGATCTGAAAGCTTCAAGCTCGGGGGGCGGGGGAGGAGAGGCCGCAGGGCCGCCTCCGGAATCCATCGCAAAGAGGGCCGCTCGAAGGAGGAAGGCGCCGGCCTGGAACAGCTAGGGCAGCTGCAGGGCGACCATGGACGCGCGCGCTCGATTATTCGGGGGTATCTTGGTATTAGTGAAAGAGAAAGAAGGTCGTTTCATTCAGCTAGAAAAAGAAGATCCAAATAAGTAATTTGTCTGACTTAAAATATCAGAAAATGGAAATCACGTCAGAATTGCAACATGCTACTTTGCGCTGCAAGTTTAAAAAATATACAAAAGTAGAGGGCTTGACCACAAAAACCCATTTACAACCCTAAAAGTAGATATTGCAATATATTCTCAGCTAGGTAAAGTCCTTATAGTGGGGGATTTCAATGCTAGAACCGTAGGTGAGCAAGCTAGCATTCTTTGCTGTAAAGAAGATTGTGACCCTATTTGGCTTTCAGAAGAGAGTAATCATCAATGGGAAAGAGTTTCAGACGATAAAGGTTGCAATCTCTTTGGAGAACAATTGCTTACGCTATGTGGGGCTTTCGATTTAATCATTTGTAATGGTTTGACTAGATGGGAAAAGTCCGGTAATCTCATTTGCAACACTTACAATGGAGCAAGTGTAGTAGATCATGTAATTTGCTCGCATAGTTTGTGTGAAAAAATGGAGGAAGTGTTGATTGGAGATCAAATTTGGGACTTAAAATCATATCACAAGCCAATCTATTTAAGTTTCTTTTGGACCGGAAAGAAGTAATTAGGGTCCAAAACTCAGTGTGTTCAACAAAATCCCCCACCAAAGGGTAAAATACTTTTGACTACAGAGCATTGTAATACCTTCAAAATAACACTAGAGAGACTCTTCGAAAAGGAGGAAATCTCATTTCATGGCCTTCATAGTCACGAATTAGCACATTTAATTTAAAGCACACTTGTTGAGTGCAAAAGAGAAAAAATTAAGAAGGCTAAAACCAATTGCTTTCTGGTAATTCTTGGTTCGACGAGGAATGCAAAAAGGCAAGGAGAATGTGGAAGGAATCAGACAAAGATAACATAAAGCTCAAAGCTCACAAGCATATATTAAGAAAGAAAAAGGGTGATTTCATGGTGTCGAGGAGAGAAGAACTAACCTTCCTTGGGAAAAAGAGCCCCAAATTATTTTGTAAGTAGCTCCAACTGAAAAAGGTGCAAACTGAAAACAACATTACATATTCTAAATGGTTTGACTATGCAAGACAACTGTATGAGCAGGATCCCAAGGTTGACCCTCCGACCTTGGTCAGCACAGAAACAAAACTTTTCACGGTGCAAGAGGAAGAGATGGGTATCAAGAAGTTGGGTGCTGGAAAAGCAAAAGACTTGGTTGAACTCCAAGCAACGTATCTAAAGTGGGGCTTAAAAATTCTTTCACCTCACATCACAAAAATTTTCAACTACATCATACAGCAGGGGTTCCCTACATATTGGACAACTAGTATGGAAATACCTCTTTTCAAGAGTGATGATGTCAATAATCCCTCCAATTACAAAACCATAATGATAAATTCCTTGTTTGCAAAGTTACTTGGAAGCATGATAGAAAAGAAAATCAGCAAGTGGGCAGAAGAGAGAGATAAGTGTGCTAAAGGGCAAGTTGGTTTTAGACCTAAACATTCAACAGTGGATCATTGTATAACTTTAAGGCACATCATTGAAAAATCTTGGGAAAAAGAAGAAGTTTTTTGTTGCTTTGTTGATTTCAGAAAAGCCTTTGACACGGTTCTTAGGGATAAGCTTTGGTGCAGAATGGAGGAACTCGGGGTTCCCAGGCATTTTAGAGCAGCTGTGCATAGGCTGTATGAAGAGGTGAAAATCAAAATTAGAATTTCAGCAGACATTTCTGAAAGTTTTAGAAGCGATATCGAGGTTAAGCAAGGTTGCTCATTGTCTCCTACCCTTTTTGGTTTATATATTGACAAGCTTGAAGAGTGGCTAAATTTGGAAGGGGGTGACGATATCTAGTTGGGCAAGTTCATTATAAGGCTTCTTTTGTACACAGATGACCTTATGCTAATTGCTAAATCGGCTCTTGGTTTGCAAGAGCACTTACGTTCCCTGGAGCATTTTTGTAGAAGGGTGGGGATGCAAGTCAATATTAGCAAAACGAAAGTAGTGGTTTTCTCTAACAAAATAAAGAATAACTAGCGTGAGTTCTACTTTGAAGGCAACATTTTGGAAGAAGTTGCAGACTACAAATACCTCGGAATTGACTTCAATAGAAATTTAAGTTGGGAGGGTTGTAGAAAAAAAAAAAAACTATGGGGGGTTCGGAAAGCATTTTATTTTCTTCAAAAAAAGGTGTAGAGAGGCAGAGCTACGAGACTGGAAAACCACTCTAACCCTTTTTGGGCTTCTAGTGATTCTGGTGATTCTCTATGCTTGTGAATTATGGGCCAACAACACAACCGAGATGCAGTGGAAACAAATTGTGAAAATTCAGAAGCATTTGATTACAAACAAATTCAAAATTAAAAGTGCAGTTCCTTATGCTATCCTATTAAGTGAAACAGGGGCTGCTCCTATTGAAGCAATTGCTATGGTGCGAGTCATAAGGTATTTGAAAAAAATTGAGCAAATGGAAGAGAGTAGATGGCCCAAGGTTGTGTTTAATGACAGATTGTGCAAAAGAATGAAGACTTGGATGCGGCAAAATAACAAATGGTTTAGTAAATGGGGTATTTGCTTGAGCATGTGTCCTACAAACAGTAAAGAGATAAAAACTTTCGTTATGGATAAGTTCCACAAAAGCACTTAAGAGAAAGAGCTAGGGAGAAAGAAGAAGTACTACGTTGAAGAGTTTAGCCCCTCTCAAAATAATCAGCAAAAAGCGTACATATGAGCCAATATTTCTTGGAGATCTAAAATTCTTATTACTCAATTAAGGACTAATTCCCATCAACTCTGTTGTGAAACGGGGCGTTGGAAAAGTTTAAAATAAATGTATCAGGAAAGAGTATGTATTTTTTGCTCTTCTAGAAAAGTGGAAACAAAAAAAAATTTCATCTTAGAATGCGAAGCCTTAAAAGACATTAGGGAAAATTATGCAGGTATTCTGGCAGCTTGCTCTTGGGATAATCTTTCAACGAAGATTTTGTCGAGAAGTCAGGAGCATGTATTGTAAAACTCCACAGGAAAAGGGCCGAATACAAGAGCCAGATGGAGATGCAATCTGTCCCATAGGTTATTTTTAGCCTCGTGGATGTTAAAAATACTTTCCTTCTCTCTTATTCATTGGTTGCCTCCATGCTTGGTATCGTTATATTTAACCATCGTTTGGATGCTACTTGTTACACCAAGTTTGGGTAGGTGTTGGATATGATGTCTACGATGATAAAAGGGGCCAACAGAGTGAGCAAAAAGAGAAGCGGAAGTGTGGGTTCCCAAGTCCATGTAAGTTGACAATTACAATAAGGAGTTGATGCGATTTGATAAATCGTTAGAAATTACTCGATGTATCCACCAAGGAAAAGTCATCGGCCAGTGAGGCATGTGTATCGTTGCTTAAATATATTAAAGGTATCGTTGTTAGAACACATGGGACTCAACTGCCAACTAGGTATGAGTGTTAATTAGTTTGGTCAAATTCCCAGTGTTAGAAGTACAACATTTGTTAATTAGTTTTTTCAAATTCCCAGTCTAAGGAGTGCATAAATTGTTGCCATTTTATTTACAAATAAAGTATTTTTTGTTCAAATCTAGTTTACATAAAATTTTGGTTTGGAAATTTGAACATGACAATTTTGTTAAATATTATGGTGGAGGGTAATATTGTGACTTTTATTTTTATGATGTCACATTACAGAGTATATTTTTAGGTATATCGACGTGTTACGATTATATGTATTAAATATATTAAATAGTCTAGTGAGACTTTCATCTATTTTTAGTTAATGCCGATTAATAAATTTATGATTTTTTTTAAAATATATTTACTTTGTTAGATCTAAGACTTTTGTGATCCATAATTTAGATAAATGTCTTTTGGATTAATCACATCATTAGGATCTGGTCAACGTTTCGAACCATCTAATGTGGTTCATCTTCATAACAAGGTGAAAAAAGAAGATCGATCTAATAGAATAAATAGTGAGAATGCATCATTGCTCGGAAACAACCTTCTAATTAAAGGCTAGTCTTTAATGACTAATTTTTAACGGTTAGTTTTCAACGACTAGTTTTTCTTGTGCTATTTCCGAGCAATGATGCATCCTCACTATTTATTTTGTTAGATCGATCTTCTTTTTTCACCTTGTCCTGAGGATGAATCACATTAGATGGTTCGAAATGTAGACCAAATCCTAATGTTGTGATTAATCTGAAAGACATTTATCTAAAATATATTTACTTGTTTTTTTTATGACTTGAAAGGTAGTTGAGCTATCAAATTATTTTTCTTCAAAGATAAAAAGCGAGAAGTCATAAATGGAGTTTTTTTTTTTTTTTTTGTTAAATATATTTACTTGTTCTCTCTCAAAACAAGTAAATATATATTTACTTGTTTTTTATGAATTGAAAGGTAGTTGACTACCAAATTATTTTTTTTCAAAGATAAAAAGAGAGAAGTCATAAATGGAAGAAGAGGAAATCGTGTATGAAGGTATGCCCAAGCTTTGAAAATTTTACTTGTTTTTTATGAATTGAAAGGTAGTTGAACTACTAAATTATTTTTCTTGAAAGATAAAAAGAGAAATCATAAATGGAAGAAGAGAAAACCATGTATGAAGGTACTCTCAAGATTTGAAAGCGAATTTATCATCCTTATTTATCAATGTTGTGAACATTGTGATAAGAATAAAATTAACGAGGGTTTGGAAAAAGAAAAAAATTGTAAAAATCAACAAAATATGGACAAAAAAAATCCATTTTTTTAGTATTTGAAGCATCTACAACATAAAATAATATCATGGACACATAAATATGAAAAGAAAACTAATATATAAGATGTGTACTATGTCTAGTGTGACATCACACATAACAACGAATCATGTCCTTAATTCTGAGTCCTAACTCAGCCTCAAAATAATGGCAAAAAATAAAGTAAATGTATCTCATATCATGAGTCATATACAATGAAATGAACCACTAAGTAACTAACGATTTCCTCTGCCCCCTTTGTGAGAAATTTAATAGCTTTTCCTCTAGATGAATAAGGCCTTGGGGCTGTCATTTGACTCTGATGTCCTCTAGAATAACTAGGAGCTGGAGGACGTAGAACACATTCTTTACTGGTGACCATGATAGGTGGTGTCACCTACTCCTCCTCATCCACTCTCTCCCATGCAATTGTTACCTCCTTCACTGCCTCCCCTAACCAATGATGGGTCAATTCCATGACAGGCCTTTCAACCTCAACCCTCCCTGCAACAGTGGTGTTAATCCCATCGAATGAGATGACCTCTGTGTTAGGTGTCTTATGAAGTTGCCTCACTCACAATCGAAGACTATCGTAGATGTAAACAATGTTAAGGCGTTGAGACTCCAACTTGTATGAGGATCATAAATTATAATTAATAATTATAAAATAATATATTATAATATTTATTATTTAATGAATTCAAAAAATTATTTTGAAATTTTTTAATATGTCACGCTTCTTGGTGTGTATTTTTTCAAATACACTCTAGTTGTGCTCACATATGGAGGAGCTACATGTTTGGCTAAACACTTGAATGGCGATCTTTTGGAGATTGGGTGCTCTGCCACCATAACTTCTCCACCACACATCTACAACAAATAAGAGAAACGTAAGGAAAATTTTAATTTTGAAAGTTGAAGCGAAGTATTAAGAGACAATGAAACTTGAAACAAACTAAATTTTACTTGGCATTTGGTCGTCCTATCTTGGAAAACCATGTCAAAGCTAAATGTGCCACCAACCATCATGTATATCTCCATTTCTTTAGAAATTTTTGCATGTTCTATTGGATATGACAACATCTTATGAACACAAGTAAAGAATCCATGTATGACCTAAGTGTTAAATATGAAATTAGAGGAGTAAAAAAATGCGGGGTTCTGGTAGATCTTTATAACATGAATGGGAAGGCTACAGGGATGATAAACTGTATTGTTTCATCGCTCATCAATCACTCTCCATACTAGTTTTTGTTTCTCAAACCTCTCATTCCCCTTATCCTCATAATAGCTACGAATGAATTCGTTGGCCCTATTCATGTCTTCATACAAGTAGCCCATTATGGGCTTGTCTCCATCAACTAATCGAAAAGCCTTTTCCAAAGGTTCAATAATGGTACACAAATCTTGCACTCCTACCCAAAAGCTTTCTTGGTATGAAACCAACTTGCAGATGGGTTATTCTTCTTGGTTTACGGCCAAATGATAAAGCACGTCGCTCCTATGAAAGAAGCATTCTCTTCACATCCCACATAGAATTCAAGAGATTGAAGACATATGAAGCTAGTGGCAAACCATGTAATAGTAGAGCGCACTAACACCTTGTTATTGGTGAATGTTCTCATCAAATGAAGCACAAATGCATGATTATATATAAGTTTTGTAGTGTTTTTTGATGATTCAACAATATCCCTGACAAAATGAATTTTTAATATTTCCTTCAAAATCAAGTTAATATAGTGTACACCACAAAGTGTCCAAAACAATTTAGAACGCCTCTTCGTAAGCATCATGCTAGCCTCAACAAAATTTGTAGCATTCTCCATTATGACTTGGACAACTTGTTGTGGACTTACCTCTTGAATGAACACATCCGACAAATCACATAATAATTGTGCATCTTTGATATGTGAAAATGCATCAATGGATTTCATAAACATTGTTCCCTTGGAACAATTAACCAAGAAGTTAATAAAGGTTCTACCCTTTTGATCAATCCAACCATCTGACATCACAGTGCATCTAATGTGTGCCCATGATGCCCTGAATTTCTCCAGTCTTACATTGCAATCAACCTTTTCATTTTGAAGAATAGGCTCTCTCAAGTCATCATAAGAAGGAGCTTTGTACCCTGGGCCAACAACAACAATAACATCAAACATATGCTGATAAAATGGATTGTTTCGGGGAATGATGAAGGGAATGACACTCCATAGAAAACACCTTCCCACCAGCTTGTTAGCGTCTTCCTTCTTTTTTGTAAGAGTTGACCTGATAGATGGTTTTGCTTCAGGTGTGGTTTTAAGAACAAAAAATGACGAGGCAGTTGTGGGGTTGCATTAGAGAAATTTTGAGGTCTAAAATGGGCCTCAAAATGAAAATGTACAACCAAAATCAACTTTATAAGGACTAGTAGGATTCAAGATGATGATGTCAACCATGAAAGATGATTCACCATTTTTGGAGTAAAAAAGTAAAAAGACTAAACAAATAAAATAAAAAATAAAACTATTTTTTCAACTCGTATTTTCAACTTATCTCGTTACGTTTTTACTCAAATTTTGAGTGAGAGTATTAATTGAATGCAAAATTCAATTCTTCATCCAATGAGTACTCACGTTGCATATTTTCGATGGAGCATTCTACATGAAAAATGAGAAATACACGAAAAACGTGATTGCAATCATGCTTTTTCATGTATTTATCATTTTTCGTGTAGCAAGATCCATCAAAAGTATGCACATGGGTATTCCTTGGATGATAAATTAAATTTTGCATCCAACGCATGCTTCCTATTGAAATTGGGGTAAAACTGTAGGGAGATAAGTTGAAAAAATTGTTATTAATTATTTATTTATTTTTTCCTGTTAAAATTTGATGATGTAATCTATTCTTATTTTATTATTTCCACTATTATTTTATAATATTCCTTATGAGACTCATTTTAGACCTCAAAATTTCTCTAATGATTGTAGAAGCTGATGCTGAAGAAGAACCACTTTCTTGGTCACCTACCACCTCAACTCTCCTTGCCATTTGAGTCTTCATAACTTCCTTGTTCACTTTGGTTGACTCTATATCTTCTAATGATTTGAGAGTTTTACAAATAATTTATGGAATTGTATTTAGGCGAAGTCCTACTTCATGTCCCAAAATTTGTGCAAGGTGGAATTTCAATCGAAATACTTCCCCTGTCATATGCTTCCCACACAACTTGAAACTCAAATTTGATCTATCGAACCCCCCATTGGGTTCACCATATTCCCACATAATGTCCAAATGCCTTGACATGTTGTTGAAATCTTAATCTAATATTGAACCTAGGGCACAAGAAGAATTAAAAATAAAATAAAATTAGCTATCAATATTTTGAATTTTTGAAAATAAAAAACCCTCTCCACCCAGTGAAGCAATAATGAAAAAAACACACACTCCCTTCCCTAGAAAAATCATGGAAAATAAATGGATGACTACAACCCAAGGAAAAACAAGGAGAAAACAAAAAATAGGGTTGAATTTGATGCCCATACCTACAAATATTCCCCCTGTTGAGGTAATTTGGTCCAAAATTCAAATTTCTTTGCATGGGATCCTAAATATTGTTGGTTTTATCCTCTCTTTCCCTAGTATATTCGTCCTCCTCCTCCTTTTCTCTCTCACTTGTCTTCTGTTTGGAAAATGAAACAAAAAAAACATAAAAACAAATTATAAAGTCGTTGTTTCACACATTAGCGAATTTTTTGGATCGAATCGTGATTTTATCATGATTATTAAGATAAAATCATGATTTTTTTCATTTAGAAAAAATCATCTGATTTTATCAGCCAATAATATCATCCCCTCGAAAAAATCGCAATTGGGCAATTAAATCGCGATGTTTGCAACACTACTATTCATTACCTTTTGAATTTCTATAGAACTAAATTGTCTTGTTAATAGCAAGGACAACTTGGAAGGTGGGAAGGAAAGATTGACTGATGTATTTCAGTGATGTTCTTCAAGGTTAATTATTTACTTTGAAATCTATTCATACTTTTCAGAAATTCTGATTTAGTTTAGTGTTGATCAGTTTCACAAAGTTTGATGATATTTTGTGTTTCTTGAAATGATATACAATATATTTTGTGCTCCTGTCTCTTTCTTTTGGCACTTAGTTGCCTTTGTATGATTTTGTTTACATATTTGGCTTTTAAGGATTTTCTTTGGTCCTAATCCTTGTAGGGATCTATAAAGACAAGCTGATGTTCTAGCTCATATTGGTCTTTAATACAATTCTTTCATTGATTACTTTCTAATATTTTGGTCTATTGAAGCATTTGATTATGGTATTGTATTGTTGTTCATTCAAATTATTTTCACTTTATTTTTTAGCTTTTCTTATGTATGAGTTCATAATACATTATTCCATTTTTTGGTTTTTCATTGGTTGTTATAAAATTATAAAAAAATTATAAAGCTAAAAATAGTTTTTATATTTCAAGGATTCATTTCTTAAATTTGGTTGTATAATTACAAAGGTTAAAAAATCAAGGTAATAATCTCAACTATCTTGTTTTTCTCTACAAGATTCGAAAGTTTTATTATAAGAAGCATCGAAACTTCTATCAACAATCCTCATTATCATTCTTATACTCTAGAAGTACATGTAGGAGGACTATCAAAAGGTAATCCATGAGATTTTATCTTGTGCCAATGAATGAATAAATTTAAGGAAATTTGGATCACACTCCAACTCATCAATGCCTTTGGCATGTGTGTCATTTATGTGGAACCTTGCACCCTAATGTTTGAGAATTTTTTTAATGAGAACTCCCATAGAAGGTATGCTGTTTGGATTGCAAGAGTTCATGATCCAACCAATAAGACCTTGTCACAACGAGTGAAAATAATTTGATCATGACATCTTCATGTCTTTCCTCAAATTTTGACAAAATAAAAAGAGTCCCCTTCAAGCTTTCAAAGCTTCTTGTCAAACTTTAGGGGAGGCTTATTAGGGCATGCTAGGTTGTCCTCAACATCGATAGCAAGAAATAATATGTGCAAATCCCATGGAGCTATTTTTTACTAGATACAAATCTAATCACGAGATAACAAAATACAATTTTGTACCTTTTTCACAATGGATTCACCAAGGTGAGTCGTCAATGTTGTAACAATGATGCTTGTCTCACTTTACAAGATCCAAGTCTTTAAATTCTTCAAAGAACAAGGACTTCATTCTTTTAATGGAGTAACCTATATGGAAATATCTTCAATGTTGAGACTTCATCCAATTTCATTTTTTATGAAATGGACTTTATCGCTGACAATGATGCAAAAATATTACAACAAGATCTTGGACTTCTCGATACAAAGTCCTAAAAATCAAGCCCAAGAACTTTTGTAATTAAGATGGGGCCAATTGTTACCCTACCAACCCTCTTCTCACTTCTATATGACTCTCCTACATCTCATTTGGGGTTCTCCCTAGTAGATCTTAAGGATCTAATGGCCCAGTCAAACCAAGTCAAGAGCCCCTTAAGACTCCTACTTCTATTACCACCAATGCAAGGATTGGACAATCATGGTTTAAGGTGGATCTTGAAGATAAGATTGCTATAGTTTTTAGAGTAATTTCCATATTTGAGATCAAAGGGAATGCCCCTAAACACACATAACTTAGGAACTACAAGGTCATTTTGGAGAGTACATCCCAAAAATACAGTTTAATAGATTTTTAAAGGAAAAAGGTGATGCAGGATAGAATTTTAGCTCCTTGGCTTACCAATATGTTTTCTTGGGGCACATGGGGTCAAGGTGCAATACAATTAAAGAGTAATGGAGTAGATCTAGGTTCAAAGACTAAGGGAAACTCATTTGTGTTCCTTAGAGGTTTGACTGAGGCATCTTATAAATCTAAGATGGGATAAGGGAGGGGAATTTACTTAGGCCATCTCAAAATAGCTTAATGAGAGGTTCAAAGAAGTTTGGCATGGATTTATCTTCAAATACTAGCCTAGGCCCAATCGCATGCCATATATGTTTGGGCTAGGCATCTTGCAATCTACAAGAATGGGATAAGGGAGTGAGCTCCATGTAAGTCATCTCAATAGAACTTGTTGGGGGGTTTGCTCAAAAGGGACAATGAGATAAAAATGCTAGCAACACTCTGGTGAATATTTAATAACCATCATCCATAAGCATAACCAAGATGAAGGAAGACCACTTACACAACCATGCATCTATTCAAGTTCTATTAATACTCATCCATGAAAAGAAGACTATCCATGTCAACAAGGCATTTCTCATCAATATCTAGCAATATTTATTAGAGAGAAGAAGACTATCAACATCAACAATATCCTCCAAGATGTCGTTCTACTTATTCCTCCATAGCCAAAATTAAGAAACAAGAGAAATTTTCAAAAAATTCAGACTTCCCAAGGGATATCTCCCCCAATCCAACCTTGAAAAAAGAGAGGAAGTGCACGTCTATTTATAAAGGAGGTGCTCAACTTCCTTTACATAAAAAGATTATTTTTTCTACGCTAAAAACCCCTAATATAGCCTATGGAGGAGAAAAAGACAAGGGTCATTTATGCCATATGTACAAATATAAAGGGACACAAGCCCTCAAAATGACCCATCTCCACAAATGACATAAATAAGGGAACTTTGGCATAGCATCTGGCCTCTAAAGATCGTTCAATGCACATGGATCTTTCAATAGGTATCCAAATGTTCTTTAATAATCCTCTAGGCCTCCTCCAAATATAAGTGCACAACCCAAAATATTCCCTGAAATGTGGACAAATTATCCAAATCATTTCCAAAAACCACTTCTAATGGGTGTCCTTCAAACTGACCATCTAAATCCATTCAAACAAAATCATCATCTATATTCTCAAAAGTCGTCCTAAAAGTACCCAATTAAGCTCCAATAAATTAGGAATTAACAAATATACTTCAAAACAAATGTAGGTCGGCCTCAACTCTCAATATAAATCATCTCACCTAAAACTCTTTTCTAGTAACACACACACATGACCTTACAAATCATTTGAAAATAGGGCACTTCCCTTAGTTGTTGAAATATGCAATGAAATTATGGACAAGATTATAATTATGGACGTTAGTCTATTCATTCTCTTCTTCAAATTTAGGCTCCAAATTAGTGCGAATGGTGGGTATGTGTTGTATGCTTACAAAGCCAAGGTCTTCATGGAGTTGCTCATGTGTGTTGGCATGATTTCCCCTATGTAGTAAAAAAACAATGTTGGTTGTACTTAAAATTTAAAATACACAAATGTATTGTAAATAATATATCATTGATAGAATAATAGAATTGATAATGTTACAAACGAGAGGCCCCGTTATATACTAGGAAATATGCCCTTTCGTATAAGGGACTAGTCTCTTTTGATAATACACACCTTTACTCCTTTTCATTAATTATTATTTATTTTTATGTTTGTTACATTTCCACCCTCTTAAAAGATGCTTTCTCCTCAAAGCATAATGAAAATGATTTTCTCTTGTTGCACACGTCCCTTTCGCATGTATAATTCGTTGATAATACTATTTTGGAATCAAGATTTAGTTATTCCCTTTAGATTTTTTTTTTTAAATATGTATTTATTTATAATATTATTTAATTTTATTATTATATTTATTCATTTAATTAATTAATTATGTTTTTATATTTTTAAAGTAACTTTATAATTACTATAAGGTGACTTTCTTTTAATGTTGTGTTATTTATTTTGTGATACCCAATAGTCACTATATGGTCATGACGAGATGAGATTGTCTGATTGAGAACTATGCAGCGTCACGTTTGCCCCCACTTAAGTTGTTCCTTCTTGAGGATGATTAATGTTATAACTATGAACACAATAAAAACCTTGTGTCGTACTAATTTAGAGCAGGTGGTCAAAACTAGGAGCATAATGACAAAAACATAATTTATCTTAACAACATTTGTCGATGTCTCACTTGGATTCCGCTGGAATTCTTATTGCCCCATAATCATTTTGTCGAAGATTAAGGGAGTGGGCAATTTTCACAGATCACTCTTTTTCTCTATCACACCAACAACAATATGTGGTTATCATTACCATCAATATAAGTTTAGATTTAATATGGAAACTAATATAGTAAGAAGGGAGAATAGATGCCTTTCAATAGTACACAATTGCGATTGAGAAGTGAATGAAGTCGACTGAGATTCATACGTACAACCATTTCATTCGGGTAACTGACTGAAGGCATAACCATCAACCTGAGGAACCACAGACTGACATGGAGGAGAGATTTGATTCATGTTGTTATAATTTGCATTACCATTGACAACATGATTGACATTAGAGCTTAGTATGCTCCAACCTTGATTTTGCGTTGATAGATTCCAACCTTGGCAGCACTGAAGGAAGGATTGTCTACTTCTTGATGAAATTGTGGCAGGAAACCATATTTTCCCTTTGAAGAGAAGATTATATCTTGCTTATCCTTTGCAACAAAAAGTTCGTCGATCTTGTGGCTAGTTTATATTTTGTGTCTCAATTTCTCATCTCTAAAATTTTTATGTGTGATTTCAATTTCCCATCTCTAAAAATTTTATGAGTGATTTCAGACTATCTATAAGTGGGTATTACATCACAACTATTTTGACTAGTGGTTTCTGAATCTTTACTTCTAGGAATTTCAATACTATAGATTTCATGCAGGTTGGTTTCATATGCCTCTCCATCCTGTTCACTCATAATGCACTATTTTATCTCCTTATCATCTGCAATTTCACTGGTCTTGCAGCTGATTTTAGATTATGTCTGTTTCAGTTTCCCCTTACTGTAATTTTTATAATTTATTTCCGAGACTCTGCTTGATGGCTTGAGGGGTCCTGACCCAGGTTCGGTGTGCAAGGTTTGCCAACAAACCCCTATACTACTGGCCCTTTCGGCAGTGACCTACTTGCGCAGGTCACAGTCTCACCCGAAGTAGTATGAGTGGGTGTTGGAACCAGGTTTCCGCACCCTGAGAAAGGAAGGGTAAGGCAAGCAGGGTTGCGTTTTGTTTAGATTACCTTGTCTCTGCACAGGGTTAAATATGTATCCAATTGCATCCACGTGCACTAGATCTATAATTATATGCTTCTCATAACATCAACACAATAGTACATAACCCGGACATAACAGATCTATATTTACTTCAATACACAGACTTTCGCAGCAGGATATAACCGGAGCAGAATAGATCCAATCATTCAATATACAGACCTTCGCAGCGCAAATACAGAAAATGCATAACACAGTAATTATCAGCAAGCCATTCAATAGTACTCACAGATTCAAATTTAATAATCCAGCATATTCATTCATTCATCACCCTTACAATTCCCTTCCCAACCTGCGCACATAGCAGCAGGGTCCGCACATAGCTGGACTAGGATCTCCGCGCACACAACCAACAGGAGTCCTTTCCCCAAAAACCCAACAGATTGCTTACACAACAGATCGCATCAATAGCTCATCAAATCCTACCTCTTACAATCTGAAATGCCTCTTTATTTATAACAATCTAGCTTTAACATTCCTATGGTCCGCAACCCATGGTTTTTGGACCCCTAGTTTACCTTTTAACCCCATTACAATGCTTTCGGGGCTTTGACCCACCCCAAAACCCCTGCGTTATAAGAAATATAACAAAAATAACCAAAATGGTCTTGTTTCGTAGCTTGTTAGGAGACCCCGTTCCAACAGTCCCCCAACATAATCTTGTGACTCATCCTGAGTCACGGCACTACTGCAACCCCATGATTCGTAGCCCGGTATGGTTTGAGTCAACCTCCATTGACAAAACCAGGGAGGGGGTCACCGCGCAGGGTAGTTAACCGGACCGCTCCGCCATTTGTAACTTGCTAAATTATGTAGGGACCAAGCCAATGCTACCGAAATTTGCTAGGATGTTTCACAAATTGGCTGTTGTATAACAAGACAAGATCACTTGTGACAAATGTCTTCTAGAAAATGTGGCGATCATGCCAGGCTTTATCTCTAGATTTTTGTACCTACTGTTGAAACTGAGCAATAAACCGATCTTCTTCCAATGCTACCAGTTGCACCAGGAATTCTTTTATGATATCGGAGTTTTCCATATTTTTGAATGCTGCAATGCGCAAGCTAGGAACAACATATTCTATGGCATGATGACCTCCTTGCCATAGACCATTCGGAAAGATGTCTTACCAGTCAGCTTTTTGCAGGTCGTTCAGTAAGCCTAGAGGACCGAGGGGATGCGAATATCCCAGTCACTACGATCGACATTAAAAACCTTCGTTAATGTCTGTTCCAAAATTTTGTTGAAAGCTTCCACTATCCCATTAGCTTGGGGATGGTATGGTGTACTCTTGGCATGGTGGATCCGAAATTCATCATTCAAAGCTTGAATCGTTTGGTTAACAAAATGCGTACCTTTGTCGCTCATTAGGATTTTTGGGCAGCCAAACTTGGTCAGAATCTGCTCAAAGATGAAGTGCGCAGCAGTGTTAGCGGTAAAATCCTTTACAGCCTGTGCCTCAGCCCATCATGTGACATAGTCAGTGGCAGTGATAATGTAGCGCGCGGCGGTTTTCTTGCCTGGTGGATTAATGGGTACTATAAAGTCAATGGCCCATTTATCGAAAGCCTGTAGGGCCATTTGAGGCTGTAACGGCATATCAACGCGTCGTGAGGGGCAGCCGGTTCTTTGGCAGGTATCACACGTTCTACAATAGGTGTAATAATCCTGATGTAGGGTAGGCCACCACAAGCCAGCCCTCAAAATATTTTGCGCTATAGCCCTGCCTGCGTAGTGGTTTCCAGCGACTCTCTCATGGGCCTCTGTGAGGACGGCGGGTCGTTCATGTTCTAATACGTATCTGCGGAGTATTTCATCGGCGCCTAGCTTGTATAACTATCATGCGATGATAGTAAAGTCTGTCGCTCGGGTAACTAACTCCTTTTTTTGTTGCACCGAATACGCAGTAGGGGCCATACCCGTAGTAAGGAACTCAAGGATATCAGCAAAGTGGTCATCCACCATTTTAATGGTAAACAGTTGTGCATCAGGTAAGCCTTCGTCCAAGTTAGTGGGTTCTTTCCCTGTATCAATACGAGATAGATGATCTGGGCTTGCATTCAACCTTCTAGGCTTCACGATGATCTCAAAATCATATTCTTGAAACAGCAATAACCAGCGACAAATCTTTCCCCCCAACACAGGCTTGTTGACCAGGTATTTCAAAGCTGAATGGTTTGTAAACATCTTAAAGTGTCTCCCCAGCAGATAGTGTCGATATTTTTGTAGCGCATACACCATAGCCAGTCCTACGCGTTCAGTGGTAGAGTAATTTCATTTGGCATCTGAGGGTTTTTGACTAGCAAAGGCAACCGGATGATCAATATCCCCTTCGCCAGGCTGCGTAAGGACCGCACCCAAGGCAATACCTGATGCATCAACATGTACATGGAATTATTTCGACCAATCAGGAAATATCAGTATGGGTGCAGAAATCATCTTCTCCTTGAGCAGTTCAAAGCTCTTCTGACATTCATCATTCCAAAAAAAAGAGACATCTTTCTTTAGCAGTTGGTCCATGGGTGTTGTGATCAGGGCATATCCTTGAATGAATTTCCTGTAATAACTTGTGTGACTGAGAATGGAGCGCAACTGTTTCTCTGTTGTAGGGGCTTCCAGGTTGATAATTACAACTATCTTCGCAGGATCAACCATTAGACCCTGCCGACAAACTATATGACCCAGCAAGATTCCGAACGGTACGCAGAAGACGCACTTCTTGACATTCTGGGAGATCTGGTGCTTTCGAAACACATCCAACATTAATCGTAGGTTTGAGACATGATCTTTTACTAAGCCAAACACCGTCCAGTCATCGAAGTAAACCTACAGAAACTTATGGATAAATTCTTTGAATACGGCTACTACTACCCTTGAAAAGATAGCAGGTGCGTTCTTAAGACCGAAGGGCATGACCGTGTACCGGAAGGAGCCCCATTTGGTGGCAAAGGAGGTCTTACTGTGATCCTCTGGTGCAATTCTGATCTGATAGTATCCCAAGAATCCATCTGTGAAGTAATAGGCCTCCTGGCCACCCACGCTATCCAAGATTTCATCGGAGAAGGGAATAGGGAAGGGGTCGTGAATGCAAGCATCGTTTAGTTTTCGAAGGTCCACACAAATACGTATTTCTCCCTTTGTTTTTTTATCCTGAACGGCCATCGGGCTGATCCAATCTGACTGTTCAACTGGTTCAATGATACATGCGGTCAACATTTTGTCCAGCTCTTCTTTGACCTTTTGTTTATACTTAGGATTCAACTGGTAGGGCCGCTGCTTGATGGATCATGCCTCCGGCTTTAGAGTGATGTGCATAATGCCGAGGTCCCCTGTAATTCCCTTGAGCTCAGAAAACTTTTTAGGGAATAAGTCCTGGTACTCTGTGAGTAGCTCGGAAACTTTTCCCACAGTGCCCTTGTCCCAATAGTCCCCAATTTTCGCTAATTTAGGGGGTTCTTCTGCCCCAATATTAACCTCGCGTAGCCAGAGAGGTTGTGATACATCGACATTAAAGAGCGATGGTTTGATAACGATATGTTCCCCTTCAGATTCCGGAACAGAGAGATTCTACGGGTTATCCTCCTCTTCATTAATCGCCAAGCTCTGGCAGTTGACTATGTCTTGCATCTGGGCTTCCCATGTCAGAAAGGCTGGTGGGGTGTGAGGGCGAGGCTTCTTAAAGATGAATGCACCAATGTCTTGTAGGGCTTTGTCAAGCATTTCTGTTCCCCCAATGAGTCTGAATGTTCCGAGGAAGTCCTCTTTTAATATTTCCCAATGGCAGGTCCGCTAATGTAATTTGACATCTAAGTACCAAGTGGTGGGGATGGGGCCCAGAGCATGTATAAACAGATGGGTCCATTCGTCTGGGGTTCAGTCAGCCCACTTGGTTGTCCATATACGCAGATGCGCACGGGGATCTCTGGGCTCCAGGAATATCTTCGTGCGCACATCAGCAGGGGGTGTGAATCGCAGCACCATCCTATCCCGACACATCTCCCAGTCTGGGAATGTTTTCTTTTGGGTATCCCACAATCGGGCAGGTGTGTCGCGTAGTGCCAGATTGAGCGCCCAGAGTCGTTGATCCTTGGGCACCCTAGCTTCTAAAGTTCTTATGAAGTCCTGGACAGTACTAGACCCATCAAAGTGGGGAAGGTCCCTTACCTCCGAAGTGATGCAGTAGAGCGTCCTTGTGATCCGGGGGCACCGTAGGGTTGAAACATTGTGTAGCCGGGTTTGCCACTTCTCAAGTTCTTCATATGGATCAAAAAAGTACTCCCTATTCTTCTCCCAGTTGAGTACTCCACCTGTTACAGGATTATCCTGGTCCTCGTCCTGTGCTGTCATCCTGTAGATGTGATTGAGCTCCTCGTCTTCATATGTTGGTTTGGTATACCGTGCGCCCTCAGCGGGATCTATTGGTACTATTACACGTGTCCCATTCTTCTCAAACACCATGCTGCGTTTCTTTAGATTAATGACACCTCCTACGTCGATAGCCCAGTCTTTCCCCAGGAGCGCAGGGTAGGGGTCCATATCTTCCACAATTTCTATGACCTCAAAGTCGGCTAGGACCTTTACTCCTACGATATCAACCATAACCCTTGGCAACTGTCCCAAAGGGATGATATTTTGTGGATTCGCCATTCATATCTGGATGGTGGACCAGTCTAATTTAGGTTCTCCCATGCATTGCTAGGTTTGTTTTGGTAAGACATTCGCATAAGATCCAAGATCAAGAATACCCTGATCTATCTCATAGTCACCAATCTATGTAGTCAAGCGCATCTCTCTCCCGGTACGCCTTTTATAGCTGTGTAATTGGTGTACTCCCTTAACCTTAGTCATCATGCTGGGTTGGGTTGTGCAGTCCTGCAGTAATACTTGAAGACTTTCTTCTGCCTATGGGTTGCGTAGGAGCTTCAATCATGTCCTCAAAAAGGTTTCAACTTCTTTTTATGGCAGCTACGCAGGGGCTCCCAGTGATTCTTGCTTCCTGGGAGCTGGTTCCTTTCGAACATCAAGCTCCTCTCTTGCTTTTTGGGTGACCATGCTACGCGTTATGCTCCTTAGCTCCGTTTTGACTCTATGTATATTTCGTGTGGGGGTAGACTGTTTTTCCTTCATCTTTGTTAGTAAAATCGGGCAATCTTCGAGTTCATGGTCCAATTGTCAGCAATATTTACAGGTCTTTCTGGTGGGATTTGAGAAATCCCGGGCGAAGTGCCCTACCTCTCCACAGTTGTAGCAGATCAGTTGGCCTCGTCCTCGTCCCACGCTTCCTCCTCGCCCCCCTGCCCCGTGCAGAGGAACCACCAAAGTTCACGGGGGATCTCAGAGAGGCAGGATCGGATTGTACCCTATAGAGGGTTCCCCGATCTACGAGTAAGTCATACGTGAAGCAATTCTGATCATCGTGTCCCATAGATCAGCAGAACCTGCACCATTGTTTCTTTAATTCACCTAACTTATCTGCGGACACTGGGTCGTATCATGCAGTCTCGCCACCCTGCAATCCTCGCACCAAAGGTCCGTGGTTACTCCCTTCCATCGCTCCATCCGTAAGCTCTGTATTTCCATGTGCATGGCCCCAAGATGCTCCTGAATTTGTTGTATGCCTTCCCTTGTGTCATCCTTAGGTGCCGCTTCAAGTTTCATGGCAGCTTCCAAGGCTTTTTCTTGTGATTCAAAATTCTAATGGCCCATGGGCGTACGCAAGTGAGGTAGGAGCATATCAATAAACCATAATGTGTGTTGTTTGTCGTCGTACTTGAACTCACCTTCCCGGATTTCTTTATTTAGTCGCTGATCAACCTCCCAGACTGACTCAGATGCCCCTTGTTTGAAGTCTTTTACTTCCGATACTAGTTGGGAATAGGATTTCGGTTTCCGGAATTGTTGTTTTAGGGCATCCTTAATATTTTGAAGTGTTGCGCTCCCATTTTGAGATATGTACAGCATATACCAATCCAGCACCCTGTCCTCAAAAGCCAAGGATAGCTGCACTCTTTTTACAGTATCACTTACCACCCCTTGCGCCGTCCATACCGACTCGGCCACGAACCAGAATCGTTCTAGGTCCGCATCGACTACTCCTTTAAAGGTGGGTAATTTTAAGTGTGCTGCCATGGGCTCCTCCGGTTTATCTTCTAGAGGCCCTAGCGTCAGGGCGGCTGGTGAATTTCGTGTAGGTCTGAACGGTCTATAGGCAGGGCGATCTTCCTCTCACCTGTTCCGATAGTTCTCACAGTTCTGCACTATTCCTCGGCTTGTTCAGCCCTACGCTAGATCTCTGATGCCACTACCCAATCCTGTTCTCAGATCTCTTCTGGTCTCGGCAATGGCACCATTTGTTGGCTTCAGGGGTCCTGAACCAAGTTCGGTGTGCAAGGTTTTCCAACAAACCCCTATACTACTAGCCCTTTCGGCAATGACCTACTTGCGCAGGTCACAGTGTCACCCAAAGTAGTATGGGTGGGTGTTGGAACCAAGTTTCTGCACCCTGAGAAAGGAAGGGTAAGGCAAGCAGGGTTGTGTTTTGTTTAGATTACCTCATCTCTGCACAGGGTTAAATATGTATCCAATTTCATCCACGTGCACTAGATCTATAATTATATGCTTCTCATAACATCAACACAACAGTACATAACCTGGACAGAACATATCTAGATTTACTTCAATACACAGACTTTCGCATCAGGATATAACCAAAGCAGAATAGATCCAATCATTCAATATACAGACCTTCGCAGCGCAAAGACAGAAAATGCATAACATAGTAATTATCAGCAATCCATTCAATAGTACTCACAGATTCAAATCTAATAATCCAGCATATTCATTCATTCATCACCCTTACAATTCCCTTCCCAACATGCGCACACAGCAGTAGGGTTTGCACACAGCTGGACTAGGATCTTTGCTCACACAACCAGCAGGAGTCCTTTCCCCAAAAACCCAACAGATCGCTTACACAACAGATCACATCAATAGCTTATCAAATCCTACCTCTTACAATCCGAAATGCCTCTCTATTTATAACAATCTAGCTTTAACATTCCTATGGTCCACAACCCATGGTTTTCGGACCCCTAGTTTACCCTTTAACCCCATTACAATGCTTTCGGGGCTTTGACCTACCCCAAAACCCCTGCACTATACCAAATATAACAAAAATAACCAAAATGGTATGGTTTCGTAGCTTGTTAGGAGACCCCGTTCCAACACTGCTGCTGGGTATTTCATCTTTACAAATTTTGGAAATGTGGGTTTCACTACCTATCATGCCCATTGGTATTTTAGTTCTATAAATTTGGCCAATGGTCATAGATTTTGTGTCATTCAGTTTCTCATCTATATCTCCTGAGAAGATCCTAATTCAACGTTTTCAACATCTGTTTTGATATTAAGTTCAACTTCTATTGTAGTAATAAAACAATGTTGTTTGTACTTAAAATGTAAATTACACAAATGAATTGTAAACAATGTGTATTAATAGAACAATATAATTGATGATGTTACAAATAAGGGGGACTGGTAAAAATACCAGGCTAGGGTCCATTTTGTATGAAGAGACGTGTCTCCTTGATAAGACACACCTTTACACATCTTCATAAGTATTATTTGTTTTTATGTTTGTTACACCTTACAATAATACAATTAGTCATATTGATGTGTTCCTTAATGCACTAATTCATCCTATATTTGGGTAGAGAAGGCACACATATGCTATCAAGGTTTAGTAAAACCAATCTTGTGACTAGTTTTGTTCTCAATTCATCCATTTCCTTTACTCCTAGGCACTTGAAATTTCATGAATTAATACAAAAAAAAAGGGATAACTTTGATATCATATAGAGTGGTGACCTCATATCTGATTTTTTCCTTTAATCCACCAATTAATAAAATTATTAGCTCCTTCAATATGTTGCACTTTCCATCAATATCTAAGGGAAATATTAGCTTCTTTGACAACTAAGCATCCTTAACTATCTATGATAACCGATGTTGTTGGGCATTGTTATGGCTTCATATTTTACTAGTTCATTGAGCTTTATATTTGTACAAGCATATATTCTTGCTACTATCACCATTGAGTGAAGGCTGCCCTCCCAAAAAGGGAGGCCAAGTAGACCCGATTAAACCAGAAAGGGAGACCAAGTAAACCAGAAAGGAAAAAACACAAGTTTCCCCACCTTTTCATTTTTCTGCAAAGGGCCATTTAGAGCAACTCTCTAGGGGAAATTCCTTTAGAGCTGGGTTAGCCCATTAACAATCTGGTTCTCTCCTCTATCCCCATCAATATAAAATAAATGTCGTAGTGTTATGAATATAATTCATAACGAATATAACAAGTATAATTATTAAATAGTCAATTAAGGATTATGTAAGTAGTCATTAAGTTAGTGAAAGGGCATGTCTAAGAGACATGCCCAGTCATGAAAAGTCACCTGTGTAGGTATATAAACAAGGCCTTATTGTAACATTTTATCATCTATCCATCTATCTCATATCTTTTGTAATATAATATTTGTATCCTCATGGATATCTTTGTATTCCAAGTGTTCTGGAGTATTTTAACCTGAGAAGGAACTTTGTTCGCTTCATGGTATCAAAGCAGTCAATCTTCTGGCCGCTCATCGCTGCACAGAGCTACGCTCGTTGATCCAGGTCTTTGACCGTAAAAATCGTCAACCTTGTTGCCGTCATGACTGAAGCATTTCGCTATCAATCTTGGAGTTTCTCCATTTTCGCCACTAGGCCTTTGGCCATAATAAATAAATAAAAAGGAAAACACAAATGAGAGAATTTTTGAAAAGAAATATAAAAAAAGGGGAGAATAATTTATATAAAAAAATTGAAGAAATATTAAAAAAAGAAGAATTTATATTAAAAATAATAAAGAGAGTAGAAAAGTCAAAGTATATTAAAAATAAAAACAAAGAGATATATATAAAGAAGTACATATACGTACATACCAAGACAATTTAAAATTAAAAAGGAAAAAGAAATAAGGAAGAGTAGGTAAGGTTATTTTGATTATTCTTTCAGTGGTTTACAAGCTCGTGGTTTTGGAAGCCCATGGTAATTTCCCATGGTATTTGCAAGGTAAAATAAGAAGTAAAGGAATAAAAAACCTTTTGTGAATGATAAGTTTACTTTTATGTGGAGAAATACACATAAGTGGACATATATTTTGTAGGTGAATATGTGAATAGCTACGTTTCACTAGGGTTGTAACCTTTCAACAAAAAAAAGAGTTAAAAAAAAATCAATTGTTAAAATTATATATATATATATAGATATATAATTAAAATTATTAAAATAAATAAATAAATAAAATAAAATAAAAAAATTGAAGGAATAATAACCTCATTAAAAAGAAGAAGATAAATTTAGGAAGGGTTACCGTAAAAATCCTAAAAATTCAATTCAACAGACAAAATGAAATCAATCATTGATGAAAATGAAATTAAATCCAATTCGAAAAGGAAAGAAGGAAGATTTCCTGAAAATTATAGTATTTTAACAAATACAAGATGAATAAATTATTATCCATAAAAATTAGAGGACAAAGTTCTAAAGGAAGGGCCAATTCATAACAAATAAATAAATAAAAGTTGATATATAAGATTGTGACGAAAGCAAATGAAGAAAACGGTGCGTGATTGAACTGAAGAAAAGTGTCAACTATAAGCTTTGAGGACAAAGCTTTTGAAGGAAGGGGCAATGTTATGAATAAAATTCATAACGAATATAACAAATATAATTATTAAATAGTCAATTAAGGATTATGTAAGTAGTCATTAAGTTAGTGAAAGGGCATGTCTAAGAGACATGCCCTGTCATGAAAGGTCACCTGCGTAGGTATATAAGCAGGGCCTCATTGTAACATTTTATCATCTATCTATCTATCTCATATCTCTTATAATATAGTATTTGTATCCTCATGGATATCTTTGTATTCCAAGTTTCTAAAGTATTTTAACTTGAGAAGGAACTTTGTTCGCTTCACGTAGAGTACCCTACTATTAGAGATATATAGGACACTATGTAACATTCTTACTGCCTGGTAAGTTTCGCTCATACTTCACATGAAGACTTCAATATCACCTTTACCATCTAAAAAAATCTCTTTCGATAATGATAATAATTCATTACCCATTTGTGATATTAATGAGTTCTTACATTCTTCATAATGCTTAAGTGTCCAGTCTTCTTTGTTGTTCTTGTTGGCATATCATAGTGCAATGGTCAACCTTCTAATTAGATTTAGGAAGTTAACTTGGTGCAAGAAGTCAGCAAGAGATTAACTGATTGTGTCATCATTGAATCCTATAGCGAGGAGAAAATTTAAGGTGAATACATGTCATAATAGCTTAAGGTTCCTCATGGAGCAGAAAGAGTTGAGTGAGAGACAGTAGAAGTGGATCAATGAAATTCAGGCATATGATTTTGAGATCAAGTATGTTAAGGGAAAAAACAATGTGGTAGCCTATGCCCTTTTTAGAGTACCACCCTCTCTGTCTCTCATGGATATTTCAATTGACTCGAAATCTCTCCTGCTAATCAAGTAATTCAAGAACAAGTTTCTTTGTGAGATCCTTGATGGGCTAACCCAGGATAATAGGTACAATATTATCGATGATGTCATTTATTACAAAGACATGATCTAACTAGTGCTAGAATTTAGACTTAAATAAAAGATCATGCATGCAACGTACAACTTAGCACTAGCAAGGCACCCTAGGTATCTGGAAACTTATAAGCATATCAAGGAAAGATTCACATGGAAGGGCCTTAAGACATATGTGTTGAGATTTGTGAGGGAATGCAACATCTTCAAACATAATAAATTATAGCATACTCATCCCACATAGTTACTTTAGCCACTTCCCATTCCAGAGCAAAAATGGGAAAGCATTTCGATCGATTTCATCACCGGGTTACCTTAGGTGCAGGGTAAGGACTGCATTTATTTATTGGTTGACAAGCTTACAAATTTTGCACACTCCTTCACCATACATTCCTGATTTTTGATGTCACAAGTAGTAGAGTTATTCTTTAGAGAGAAATTTTGATTGCAAGAGCTGCCAAAAACCATTGTCAGTCATAGGGACAACAAATTTATGGGATTATTTTGGTAGGAGTTGTTTAGGTTAGTTGGGACAAAGTTAATGATGAGCACTAGTTACCACCTGTAGATAGATGGGAAAATTGAGATAGTTAATAAATGGTTGGAGAGATATATAAGAAACTATGTGTGAGGCCAATAGATAGCCTAGATGAAGTGGTTACACTGAGGAGAGCATTGTTATAACACCACTTATTACATGTTGATTGGGATGACACCCTTCAAATCCTTATATGGGTATGATGCACCAATGTTTGTGGATTGGGTATTTGGAGATCACAGGGCACCTAAATCTAAGGATTGTATTTAGGAGAAACAAGACATACTGTGACTCCTCAAAGATAACATGCAGATGGCTCAAAATCAACAAAATATTTATGTTGAAAGGCATCGAGTGGAGCATAGATTTGAGGTAGGGAACATGGTATATCTTCATCTACAGCTCTACGATAAATCATCACTTACAATGAAGGGGGAAGAGAAATTGAAACCCAGATTATTTGAACTCTACAAGATTTTGAGGCATATAAGAGAAGTGGCATATGGGCTAGAGCTTCCTGAGGGATGCAAAATGCATAATGTCTTCCATGTTCCATGCCTCGAGAAGGTGATGGGGTAACACATTGTCACTTCTACTGAGCTTCCACAATTAGATGAAGAAGGGCACATGATCCTGGTTCTGGAAGAAATTTTAGAGATAAGGGAATAAAATTTAAGGAGTGGGACCATTAAAGAGTATTTAGATAAATGGAAGAATTTACCTATCGAAGATGCCACATGGGAAGGGGAACAAGTTCTCCAACATCCAATATTGAAATTGCTTGAGTGTTGATATTTTGGGGTGTTGGGGTAGCATCAGATGTGCTCTAACACCCAAACTTCGTGGAGGGACTAGAGTACATAAGATCTCCAAGACCCAGAAATAATTTTAAGAAATTCCATCCATCTTAAGAAATATTTAATTAATTAAGGACCCTAAGTCTAACTTAGGAAAATTAAAAGATTAAAGGTAATTAAATTAAACATGTGATGAGAATGACTTAAGTGACGCAGATCAAAAATATTATAATCTTAGCCGTCGATTCAAGATTAGATCATGGCCATTGATGTTTCAACGAGAAAATTATAAGAAGAGGGATTGGGTTCAGTTGGAGAACACACACATTGGCAGAGCATTGAAGCTAAGCTGGAATTCTAAAGTGTCGTTTGCTAAGAATTTCAGAAGTGTTTCAGCTGCAGCGCGGGGCAATATTGGCAAGGGGGATGGTCTAGTCACAAGCCAAGAGTACAACAAGGGCAAAGAAGCAGCAAACCAGAGAGAGGAAGTAGTAGCTACGCAGAGTAGCCGAGATCCCAGTAGGGGAAGCGCAGAGCCCAGCAGAAGGCCAGGAGGGTTGACGCAGGCCTAGCCAGGGCAGCGTAACCCAGTCTAGGGTGACGCAGGCCCTTCCTGAGTAGCGCAGAGGGTGACACAGGCCAGTAAGGTTGACGCAGAGGGCTTCAAAGCATATCTGGGGTTTCTAGAGGCCAGAAAAGGTTGAGTTCTGTAAATTCCATTTGAGGGTGTGAATCAGTCAATTTTCCTGTCTCCATAATAAAGGTATTGCTGCAAATTTATTTCTCTGTCGGGTTAACCAGTTTAGTGCCCAAATATGTTGTACTCAGAATCTGCTTAATAATAAAAACCCTCTAGAAGATAGTGACATCGATTTTCCCACATTGGGTTTTTTCGGGGACAATTGTCCAGAAAATCCTTGTGTGTCACTTTGTCATTGACATGTTATTTAGTTTAGATCTCTATGTGTAGGTCGTTAATGAATTTACTTCGATGTTAATGCTGAATTTTTCATATTAATAAATTATGTAATTAAGAGATGTAAATCAAGAATTTAATGGTAGGGTTTCTGTTTAAGCATATTGAAAAATTTTCACATGGTATCAAAGCGATTGCAAATCTAGATGAATCTCTCGCAAGAAGGCTGAAGAATCTATGTTGCCGAAATCAAGCAGAGAAAGCAGCAGCAATAGCAGATAAACTAGAGAGGGTAGCGCACCAGCAAAAGGACGCATAGGTAGCAGAGCCACGTAGGGGTTGACGCAGTCCTAGCTGGGTGACGCAGAGACATCGTAAAGTCTTCCAAAGGGACACAGGAGCAACTTGTGTTGCGCAGAGGCTACGTTGAGCAAGTCTGCTCATGCAGAGGCCAACTAGGGTGATGCATTCCAGAAGTTTATTTTTGTACAGAGCGCTGTGAATTGGAAGCTAAGTTGCAGATCTTCAGTAGTTGTTGGTCAGGTGAAGATTCTGTCGGTGCATAATTTAGCCTAAGCTAAGTTGACAAAGAGCGGGAGGAGAACAACTTCTCAGTATATTTCCTGCCAAAGAAATCAGAAGATAAATTAGAGGATCAAAGAGAGTTGATTCATTGTGTTTGGCATACTTACAAGGGAGGGAGTCAGGCATTAGAGGGAGCAAAGGGTGCCTTTCTCACCAAGGACCCTATATTTGAGTCTCTAGCATAGAGAGGAGGATCCGTTCCGACAAATTTTTGAGCAAATGGCGCCACAAGGACTATGTGACCAGGATAGGTTGGACAGCCTATCCAACTTTGCAATTTGGAAGGTCAGAATCTTGGTAGTCCTGGAGGCCTACGATATACGGGAGCATGCAGAGAAAGTCTTGGCTACATCGACCAATGTGAAACTCCTAGAGAAGCACAATGAAGTAGTGGCACATGCCAAGCGCTTCATTATGGACGGGGTCAAAGATCATGTGGTGCCACACATAGGCAAGAAGGAAATGAATCATGAGATGTGGGAAGCCCTAACCACATTGTATCAAGGAAGGTCAATCCAGAGAAATATGCCTCTGGAGAACCAGTTGAGGTTATTCATGATGTCCAAGGAAGAGGAAATCGATCCTTTTCTATCGAGACTGCATTCAATCCAGGATCAGTTGACTGGCATTGGGGCGAAGGTGGATAATGATGTCATGGTGAGGACCTCTCTTAATTTTGTCACAAAGTACTGGGAAACTTTTGTCCAAAGTCTCTTCGGCAAAGCGGACCTTCCCAACTGGGACAATATGTGGGCTATCCTCTGACAAGAGGAAATCCACCGAATGACCAAAAGGGACTACAACATCGGTTCGAGCAAGATAAATAATGAGGAAGAGGAAGATGCAGCCTTGGCATCAAAGAGGCGACAAGGGAAAAATAAGTGTCATGTGTCAAAGATCAAATGTTTCCAGTGTGGTGAACTTGGACATTTCGCCAGCAATTGTCCTCAGAAGAAGAAGGACAAGGAAGCTTCTAGTTCCAAGGTTGTTGTAGCAGACGATGGCTTCCACAATGACATAGCCATGAGTGCTCATGAACCATGAAAGTGGGGCGATATTGATCTGTAGAGAAGCTACATAGTGGTGGTAGGATACTTAAGTATCCCAACTCTTGGATCACATATGAGCTACGGGAGCCTTAATACGGTAGCGGGACAAGTGGAGCAGTGGGTGTAGAGGATCATAGATGGAGCAGAGGCAGAGATGACACACTGATGAGGGAGTAACACAGTGCACATATAGTAGCAGCGTAGAGTATGCAGTGTAGTGTTGTAGCAGCGCAGAGGCTTCAGGAGGACAACTCAGCGCAACAACAATGTAGAGGATAGCAGCGCAGAGGCTTTAGAAGGATAACTCAGCGCAGCAGCAGCGTAGAGGACAACAATGCAGAGCAGGTTTGCTTACGCAGTGCAAAGTTGAAGCAGCACAGTAGCCTTCATAGGACAACACAAATCAGCAGCCTATGGAGCTTCAGTGATGACATGCAGCCCAACTGACTTGTCTATCAAATATTGGGAGGGAGTCCTTCAGTTGCTCACTCTTAGCAACTGATTTGTAGTGAAACAGTTAGTAGTGGAAATGCTATGAGCAACACGATGCAACAATTTGAGAGGGAGTTGCAATACGGATGTAACAGTGGCGGTGGAAACGTCATGGGCAGTAATATGGGAGAGCAACTGCAGCGCAATGATGAAGGGCAACAGGCCAAGCATCAGCGTAGAGACCGACACCAGAGATTGGAGCAGCCTTGAGGGTGGAGTGTTTTGTTATAGCACATTCCTCTCTAAGAGGGAGTGTTGATATTTTGGGGTGTCGGGGTAGCATCGGATGTGCTCTAACTCCCAAAAATTTTGGATGGACTAGAGTACATAAGATCTCCGAGACCCAGAAAGCGTTTTAATAAATTTCATCCAGTTTAAGAGATATTTAATTAATTAATATTTTTTAATTAAGGACCCTAATTCTAACTTAGGAAAATTAAAATATCAAAGGTAATTAAATTAAACATGTGATGAGAATGACTTAAGTGACACGGATCCAGCATATTCTAATCTTAGCCGTCGATTCAAGATTAGATCACGGTCGTTGATGCTTCAACGAGAAAAGTATAAGAAGAGGGCTTTAGGTTAGTTGGAGAACACACACTCTGGTAGAGCACTGAAGCTAAGCTGGAATTATAGGGCGTTGTTTGCTAAGAATTTCAGAAGTGTTTCAGCTGCAACGAGGGGCAGTATTGGCAAGGGGGATGGTCTAGTCCCAGGCCAAGAGTACAAAGAGGGGAGAGAAGCAGCAAACCAAAGCAGCGCAGAGGAAGAAGCAACTACGCATAGCAACGCAGAGGAAGCAGTAGCTACGCAGCAGCTACGCAGAGCAGTCGAGAGCCCAACAAGAGGCCAGGAGGGTTGATGCAGGCCCAACCAGGGCAGCATAACCTAGTATAGGGTGATGCAGACCCTTCCTGAGCAGTGCAGAGGCTGACGCAGAAGGCCTCAGAGAAGCTCTAGGGTTTCTAGAGGCCGGAAAAGGCTTAGTTCTGTAAATCCCGTTTGAGGGTGTGAACCAGTCAGTTTTTCTATCTCCATAATAGAGGTATTGCTGCAAATTTATTTCTCTGTTGGGTTAACCATTTTGGTGCCCAGATCTGTTGTACTCAGAATCTGCTTAATAATAAAAACCCTCCAGAAGCTAGTAGCACTGGTTTTACCGCATTGGGTTTTTCCAGGGATAGTTGTACAAAAAATCTGTGTGTGTCACTTTGTCATTGAGCATTTTATTCAGTTTAGATCTATTTGTGTAGGTTGTTAATGTATTTACTTTGATGTTAATGGTGAATTTTTCAAATTAATAACTAAAGTACATAGGAGAAGTAAATCAAGAATTTAACAGTATAGTTTTTGTTTAAGTATATTTAGAAATTTTCACATTGAGGACAAACAATCTTGGGCAGGGAGGACTGTAATGTCCCCATCCACTTAGGAGACATAAGGGGAATATCCTTCTAGCCCAATTAATTTCTCGTAGGCTAGGGCGAGAAAAATAATCAAGGGAGCACAATTTGCCTAGGAGAAAATTATATAAAAGCTAAAATGGAGAAAAGAGGGACATGGCTCCTAGGCTAACAAAGAGTCACTTTTAAATTATAAAGTGAGAAAACCCACTAAAGTGACTTTATTAAAATAAAAGGTAAAAAGGTGGCAAAAGGGTCAAGTGAGCTATAAAAAAAATGAAAATAAGGAGTCTCTCCTCATTCTTGCATTCACTCACTTGAAAAATAGATTTTGGGAGATCTCTTGAGAAGAAAGTCTACAGTTTTTGGAACCCTCATTTTTTTGTTGGTTTTTTTTAGGTCCGTATAATACTAGTGTATCCCCTTATTGTTGTTAGTTTAGCCCCCTTATTGTTATTGTTTCACCCCTGTAACCCCCATATTTTTATTATTGTGGCCTTACATTATTATTGTTAGGTTGGCTAGGATTATATTGTGGCCCCACGGACTCCTACATATAGAAAGGAGGTTTAGTCATTAGTACCATCCAAGGATTGTTCATTTATTTAATGTAAAGGATGTTTCCCCCTTGATGTGGCTTATTTCTAAGGCATTGATCTCTCTTTTCTTCTATTTTTGGAGCTGGTTTCAGTAAAAACATATCAGAAGCTGACTTGTGGCTTCTACCAAGCCCAAAACAAAGTCATCGTGGAATTTTCGCTATAAATTGTTTTCTACGAAGGTTTAGAAGCTGAAAGTTTTACATAGAGAAGCCTAATCCTGAGGAACTTCCTACCAAATTAGGTCAGACCTATGGCATTCGAAAGAAGATTCAGAGGGATACTACAGGGCCGAATTTTAGATATTGAAGATCCGAAATCATAGAGATATTTCAGTTTCAATATCAAGCTCCTCAAAAGCAAGAAAAAGGTGTGTATTTTTTAAACAAGTTTGCATAGCATTTGTTTGAAAAATTAGTTTGAAGTGATTCTAAGGGTGTAGTAAAGCATATATATCAGTATTGAGTTATATAATTCCTCCCAAAAATAATTCCACACCCATCAAGCCCTCATAAAGCTATACTATGACGCATGAAGAGGAAGAAACACAGTATGAGATATCAAAATTACGGTACCATGTGCAACAAATTTCGATGTTACAAAGAGCAATCAAAGATGACATATATGGTTTAAAGCCAAAAATGGAGGCTAAGTTGGATGGTTTGAAGGATCAGACGAAAGCTAAAATAGATGATAAAATAGTGAAAGATCACATCGAGCATCAACAACAATTTCTCCAACTCTCAAAGGATAACCTAACTTTGGTTTAGAATCAAATGAAACAACAATAAGATCAACATCGTAGCGAAAGAAGTTTTGAAGCAGGCACAGAAACAAGAACTCGAAAACTACCAAATTGATCAAGTCCAAAGTATCTCAGCAATTGTAAGAACTTACTCGTTGAATAGTCCACATGGGAGGATGGGAATTTTATGCAGAAGCAACCAGAAATGATCAAGCATTGAGGGCAACACTTGTTTGAAAGAGAGGGGCATGTTAGGTCCCTATAATACTAGTGTATCCCCTTATTTTAGTTAGTGTAGCCCCCTTATTGTTATTGTTGTGCCCCTGTAACCCCCATATTATTATTATTGTGCCCTTACATTATTATTGTTAAGTCGGCTAGGATTATATTGTGGCCCCACGGACTCCTAGATATAGAAAGGAGGTTTTGTCACTTGTGTCATCCAAGAATTGTTCATTTATGTAATGTAAAGGAGGTTGCCCCCTCGAAGTGGCTTATTTATAAGGCGTTGATCTCTATTTTCTTCTATTTTTGGAGTTGTTTTCATAACAGTTTTGGTGTTGACATTATACACCCTAGCTAGTATTGGAGCGTGATCACTCAGATTCCGACATTGTGCTTCATTATTGACAGAGAAGAAGGTTGTGGCAAAAATGGAGTAAGTTTAAAAGGTGTTATCATTTGATTTTATAACTCCATATTTTAGATTCCTTATTCTCTTTGTAGGTTGAGTTCTAGGCTTCGTGGGGCTAAGTTCACATCTATTTAAGAGGCAAAGTTTTGTTCACATCTAATTAAGAGGGTTGAGTTCAGTATTCTCTGTGGGTGATTTCTGTTGGCAGAAGGTTCAAGTTGATCCCGTTTAAATATGCCAAGAGCTTCATTTTCTTGTTAGTTAATTTTTGTCAAGGGGGCCAAGCTCCCAAGAAGGGGTTAAGTTACATAAGGAGGGCCAAGTTCTATTGCATAAGGGGCCAAGTTTAAATAAGGATCGAGTTGTAAAAGAGGGGTAGATTTAGTCTTACTTATGAGTTTGCAGTCGTCTTGGAGGACTGAGATTTAACTGTTATTTAGAGAAAACATTTATGGGTTGTCTATATCTCTATGAAGGTAGATTTTCCATTTTTTGGAGCTGAGTTGACAGTTGTGTGTATGTGGAGGCATTTTTGGGTTACATCTGCTATTTGGGAACCAATTTCCACCATCATTAGAGGCTAAAATATTCTTGGTTTGTGTTCATTGTTTGGATACTGAGATATTTTTGAAGTTTATATCAGTGTTTTGTACTCGTCTTCCACAACCTACTTATTAAATAAATTTTGTTGATAATTTGTCATTTATCCGACTAGATTATTGTTGTTATGAGCTCCTTTCATGGGTATGTATTATTTCTGAGTTAAACATAAATTTTATGTTTTTGTGTGAAGTAATTTTAGTTAGTTTATGTAGCTAAGATAGGTGTTCTAGTCTCCAGAGGTGTCAATGAGGCTAGGAACACAAGAGGATTAATTATATCCTAGCCCGATTTATTTTAGAAAGTGAAAATGTCTTAATTGTATTTAATTAACTAGTTATAATTATTTTCCTAACTTAGGGAAATGGGTTAATTAAACAATATTAATTGAGACAAGTCAATTTTTTTCTAGTGACTTCTAGAAAAGTGCCTTGATGTGGTCAAAATGATCTTAGCCAGTGATTAGATGGTGGATGTTGATTCATCAATGAGATATTATAACAAGAATTCAATGGGGCTCTTGGAGATACAATTTAATTGAGCAAGGGCTCAATGATAGTGTCCCATGCAACACCAACATAGGGTTTAACAATGATTGAGATCAATTTTTTGAATAAAAATTTTCCATAGTGATTTCCATATTCTCAGTGATAGGGGGAGATCGAAATATTCTGCATAGGTCGAGTTTCTCTAGGTGGTGCCAATTGACGAGGAAAGGCAAATTTTTCAGAGAGAGGTTGTGTTGCCAAAGGAAGAGCTAATTTTCCATAGTGATCGATTTGCAGGAGAAAAGTCTAGTTTGCTAGAGAGATCAATTTTCCAGTGGAGGCCGAATATTTATGCCAAGGAGTGTGAGTTTCTAGTGGATTCTCTAGGCCCACGTGTGGGTCGATTATGGGATGAACAGGAGGGCTGAATTGATTCTGAGGGACCTAATATCTTTCAGGAGGTTGAAGTTTCTTGCAAAAGTGAAGAAAATAATTTTTCGGTGCTTTGCTAATTTATGACAAGAAATTTATGTATTATTTCAATTACAGATTTGTTAAAGGTTAGTAAAACTCTTGTGTGCAGAACTAGTTTCCACCACCTTGGAGTTTTTCCAGGGACAATTTTTCCAAAAATATTGGTGTCCATTTATGTGTGATGGTTTCTCAATTCCTTTTATTTATTATTTGGTGAAATTTGCAACAATGTTTTGATCGATATTTGTAGTAAATTAATTTATTGGTACAAATAATCTAAAATATAGGAGAATAAATTCCAAATTAGCTGCAATAGAATTTTCACATGGTATCATATCATATCTGAAGGTAGAATAAGCTCAACGCAGGGTACATGAGACAATAATAAGTGTTTATGAAACCCAAATTTATATATTCCAGATTTACTTGGGGTGTGATTATAATTTTTAAGGGTTTCATATATGGCTTCAATTGGATTGAGGATCAAGACAAACTTGATGGTGCATCGAAATTTGGTGTTTGGAAATCCATAATTTTGTTATTTTTGGAGGACATGGAGTGAAGGAGTATGCTACAAAAGTTTTTGTCGTACCGACAGATCCCATGAAGCTAGAAACTTGTAAGAAGGATGATGACATGGCTAGGCGTATTATCTAGGACGAAGTTAAAGATCACATAGTTCTCCATATCGCAAATTTGGATACAACCAGGAAGGCATGGGATGTTATCCTAAAACTATTCTAGAATGCCGCCATTAACAGCAATTTGATCCTGAGAGACAAGCTAAGAAACACCAGTATGAACAAGGGCGAAGGTGTATTCAATTACCTCACGAGAGTCAAACTTTTCAAGGATGAGTTAGTAGTTTTTAATATGACAAGCTCATGAGAACTACCTTAAACAGGCTTGAACAAATTCCCAAAGAAATGGGATGTGTTTGTCCAAGTGATCAATGGAAGACAATACCTGCTTGAATGGGATCATTTTTGGAGCGATTTCACTCAAGAAGAGCTTAGGTTGAGTATTGTTATATGTAGTAGCAGTTGATAGAAGGGTGGTGATGGAGAATAGGAGAACACTACCCTTGCAGGGAAGAACACAAGAAAGAACGGATCCAAGAAAGGGTCTAACTCTAAGGAGGATAAGAAGAAGGACCTTTCAAAGGTCAAGTGCTACGACTATCATGAGTTTGGACACTATGTTAAAAATTTCCTGTAGAGTAATATAGTGAAAATAAGGGTAAGAAGCAGACAACAACTTCAACGAATTTAGATGATCATTCTAGTTGTATGGAATAGGAGTTTGAACTCATAAATTTCCTGACTAGCTTGACCTTACAGGGTGTGTGTTATATAGATAATGGGGCATCATTCCATATGACAAGAGTTAGGGGGTACTTCTCCATTTACAAGGAGGGGGACATGAGATTCTGGATCGGTATGGGGAACAATTCCAAGTGCAACCTAGTTGAGAGGGGGATTGTTCTATTTCAGAGGGAGTCTGGCAAGTCGATTCCTATCCATGATTTGTTTCATGTGCCAAGAATGTGGATGACTTTGATTTCTATATCTACTCTTCAGGATATTGGGTACAATGTACTCTTTAGAGGAAAATAGGTGTTTATAAAATGCTAAGAGTGGAAGTTACCCATAGTTATTGGAGTCAGGAGCGACAAAATTTACAGGTTGCAGATTGATACTCCAAAGGCACTGATGAGCAGCAACAATCCAAGAGATCAGGGAGATCTATGGGATAAAAATATGGGCCATATTCATCATAAGGCACTTAAGTTTTTTCGAGAGATAGTGACAGGTGTTCCAAAGGTGAGCAAAAAGCATGATGATGTGTGCAAGGGATGTATTATGGGGAAGTTTTCCAAGGAGCGACACCAGATCCAAAGGTGTTCTTGACTTAGTTCATTCTAATATATGTGATCTTGTGTCAACTTAGTCTCTCAGAGGGTATGAATACTTCATAACCTTTATTGATGACTACTCTAGGAAGACCTACGTATACTTCTTGAAGACCAAGGACGAGGGCTTCAGTCACTTCTAAGAGTTCAAATCTCTTGTGGATAACTCAACAACGAGGAAGGTGAAGGTTCTTCAATCATACAATGAAGGTAAGTACATAGGTAAATATTTAAAGGTGTTTTGTACCAGGAAGGGGATCAAGAGAGAGTGGAAAATTCCTTATAACCCGCAACATAATGGGGTTGTTGAGAGGAATAATTGTTCAATATCAGAGGTATTTAGGGCCATGTTGTATGACCAGGATATGCCACAATACTTATGGGAAGAGGCAATGGAGTACTACAATATATATTCAGAACAGGGCCCCACACAAGGAGTTTGTAAAGATGACACTGGAGCAATTGTTTACAGGGAAGAAGCCAAATGTCAGTCACTTCAGGATATTTGGATGCTTAGCGTATTGTCTCATTCTGAGTGATAAGTGTTCCAAGTTTTATCAGACTACAGAGAGGGGGTACTTTATCGGGTATAACATGAACTCAAAGGCATATAGGATATTTCTTCCCAAGACCAGGAGGATTATTGTTAGGAGAGATGTATGATTGATGGAGGACAAGGCATATTGGAGGTCTAAAGACTTGCCAGCAACAGTTGATCATAGTAAGTAGCCAACAAAAGCTCCAAGGGTATAATAACAAGCTCGAGGACAAGAGAGTATGAGTAAAATTAGTAGTACAACCACTAGGTTAGGTACAGGTGTTCTAGAGAGTTCATAGATCATGAAGCAGTAGATGCAGTAGATTCGTGAGATGCATTAGGTACATTACCTACATGACATTAGTGAGTCAGATCGTGGATAACGAGTATTCCATCTATCAGTAGGATCCATAGTAGCAGGTATGGTTAAATTCAATAGTTGAGGAGTACACCTTGATCATGCAGAATGATGTTTGGTAGGTGGTGCCTAGACCAACAGACAAGGCAGCAGTTGGATCATGTTGGATCAGACATGGTGCAGATGGTGGCATTGATAAATAAAAGGCAGGGTTTTTGGCCAAGGGATTCTATCAAAAGAAGGTAATAGACTATGAGGAGATATTCACTCTTATGGCCAAGTATAATTCTATTAGGGCCATGATCTCACTTGCAGAACAAATTGGATAACAGAACCGTGAGATGGATGTCAAGATGGTGTTCCTTAATGATGAGTTGGAAGAGGAGCTATACATTAAACAACCAGAAGGATTTGTGGCACACAACAATGAGACACACATGTGCATATTGAAGAGAGCATTGTACAGGCTCGAGCAGTCTCCCGGGGCATGGTATGAGCACATAGATAGATACTTGCAGGGGATGGGCTTCGTGAAAAGTGAGGCGGATCCAAAGCTCTACTACTTGATGGTTGGGGGTGAGGTACTTATTCTTTTCCTATAAGATGACTTGTTCTTGATAGTTTCATTGGGGCTCATAGAGGATTGCAAGAGGGACCTAGCAGTGAAGTTCAAGATGAAATAATTGGGGCTTATGTATTATTTTCTAGGAATGGAGGTGTGGCAAATAGATGAGGAGATTTTCCTTGGGAAAGGTAAATATTGCATCAAGATCTTGAGGATATTTGGGATGGAAGATTGTAGTGCAATTTCTACACCCATGATAACCAATTGGATGAAGGTAGATACATCCAGGGAGAAGGATGTGGACCTCATGCTTTACAGGCAGTTGATTGGATCTCTTATGTATTTGGTCAACACCAAACTAGATATATCTTTTGCGGTAAACTCTCTTTGTCAGTTTATGGTTGAATTGAAGAGGGTGCACTAGACAACAATGAAGCATGTGTTATGATATTTACGAGGTACAATTAAGTATGGGATCAAATATACTCGAGGTGATGGCATCAATTTGATGGGATATACTAATGCAAACTAGGTAGGTAGTATAATGGAGAGGAAGAGAAATTTAGGGTGTTGCTTCAACATGGGATCAAGAGTTTTCTCTTGGTATAGCATGAAGCAGAATTCCGTGGCACTGAGTTTTGCAAAATCAAAGTACATAGTAGCTAGCATGGAGGCATGCAAGACCATTTGGCTTCGAAATCTATGAATATGAGGGTAGAGACGAAAGTTATACACTACAATAATAAGAGTTTTATCAGGCTATCTGAGAATCCAGTGTTACATAACAGGTCTAAGCATATAAACATCAGGTATCATTTCATCAGGGATTGTGTACAACATGAAATAGTTCAATTACAATATATACCTATAGATCAGCAAGTAGCGTACATCTTGGCGAAGGCTTTGGGGAAGGTGAGATTCATATTCTTCAGAGATAAGATGGGTGTTATGTGGAACACCTAATTCCTCGCTAAGAGAGTGTTAGTTTATGTAGCTTGAACATGTGTTCTAGTCTCAAAAGGTGTCAATGAGGCTAGGAACACAAGAGGATTAATTATCTCCAAGCACAATTTATTTTATAAAATGAAAATGTCTTAATTAGATTTAATTAACCTGTTTTAATTATTTTTCCAACTCTAACTTAGGGAAATGGATAAATTAATCAGTATTAATTGAGACAAGTCAACTTCTCCCCAGTGACTTCTAGAAAAGTGACTTGATGTGGTCAAGATGATCTTAGTTATTGATTGTGATTAGATCGTGGGTGTTGATTTGTTAATGAGAGATTGTAAGAGGAATTCAATGGGGCTTTTGGAGATACAATTTGATTGAGAAAGGTCATAGTGATTGAGTCAAATTTTACACCAACAAAGGGTTCAACAGTGATTAAGATCAATTTTCTAGAGAGAATTTCTTCATAGTTATTTCCATATTCTTAGTGATACATCAAGATCGAATTATTCTGCAGAGGCCAAGTTTCTCCAGGTGGTGCGAATTGAAAAGGAAAGGTTGATTTTCTAGAGAGAGCCCTTGTTGCCAGAGGAAGAGTAAATTTTCCAAAGCGATCGATTTGTAGGAGAAAATGTCGAGTTTTCCAGAGAGATCAATTTTCCAGTGGAGGTTGAATTATTTTTCCATGGAGTATGAGTTGCCAGTGGATTCTCCAGACCGCACATGTGAGTCCTTTCTGGGCGAAATAGAAGGGTTGAATTGATTCATAAGGGCCAAATAGATTCCAAGAGGTTGAAGTCACTTGCATAAGTGAGGAAAATAATTTGTCAGTGCTTTGTTAATTTAAGACAAGTAGTTCATATAGTATTTCAATTAAAACTTTGTTGAAGATTAATAAAACCATCATCTACAGAATTAGATTTCCCCACCATGGGGTTTTTCTAGGGAGATTTTGTCCAAAAATATTGGTGTTCATTTTATGTGTGATGTTTTCTGAGTTCCCGTGATTTATTATTTGGTGAAATTTTCAATTATGTTTTTATTCGATATTTGTAGTAAATTAATTTGTCGGGATAAATAATCTAAATGATGCAATAGAATTTTCACATTTTTATGGTGTTTTTTTGGTTCGTTGTGCATTGTTTTAAATAAAATACAAAGAATACACCTACAACCATATGCATGCAAACAATTTGACAATATACCATAGTGACAAACCCAAACAAACTCACAAAATTTAGTGGGATCTTCGAGATACTCAAAGGGGGGTGCCTTACACGTAGAATTAATATCTCTGATTTTCTAGAAATAAAAATCTATACATTTCAAAACACCAAAAACATCATAACATTAATGTTACTCATTTAATTAACACCAAAAACCATATCAAAACCCATTTTTACTAATTTTCAAATATGTCTCCATATTATTATTAAATCATGTTTTTAAATTTAACATTTAACATATGATTTACCATTTAAAACTTTTCATTTACCATTTAAAAAAAATCTATTATTGCACTTAATGGTTAAAATTTGATGGGTGTATGTCCATATTTTCCTTATTAACCATTATATATCAATAATTTCAAAATCTCCACATCATCACAAATGTCTGGTTAATTTTTAAAACCGTCAATTTGACAAGTGGGCTTTATATATATATATATATATATATAAGTAATTCCAAATCAAAGTGGAGAAAATAAAAGAAGTTAGAAATCCATTGGTTCAGATACTAAGATAACCATAGATCGTATGGTGCCCATATTGCAAAGACTCCAAGATCAGACTCTAATATAAGAAAAAATTGCACTTATAATGTGAGACATCAATATAAGCATAGATTGCACCCATAGTGGGTCTTTGTACATGCTATACAAAAACATGTCTCCATCCTATTTCACATCATGATATCCTACATTGTGCACACTGAAGCCTAAAGGTTCAAACTCATGTGGCTTGCACACACCCATGGACCATTGGTATGCTATATTAAAAATTAATCCATATGAACAAAGTAATTAGATTTAAGAGTCTTTTAGTTATTCAATAGAAATAATACAAGTGACATAACAATTTTTTGTTTTATTTTGAGGGTTTTTATGCAATTTATTCAATAGTTCTTAGTTTATATAAAATATATCTATGTATTAGTTTCATTTTTAAAATGGGTATATTTTGTGGTTGGGTACGGAAATTTCAAATGCATAGTTCCTATGGATCAGATGCATTTTATAAATTCATACTTGAATCCGAACATGAATAGGTTTTGGCCTTTTAGGCCTTGGGATGCTTGCAGATGAGCCCTATTCTTCTTATTTGTTGGATGATCATAAATTTCTTCAAAATGCATGTCTTACATATTATAATTACTTACCTTGTATGTTATTATTATTTGAAATTTCATAATCCTCCCAAATTCATATTTAAAAGTGGGTTCAAACTTGTTTCATTATTTATAAGGTCCTCCTTTAATCCAACTCATCACATTGAAAGTTGAAATATCAAATGTTCCTCTTTGAAATACATTACAACTAATAGGTTTGGGCTTGAAGTTGAAGTACTGAATGGTCCTCTTAAAAATACATGACAACTAATGGGTTTGGGTTTGAGCTCATTGCCGAGAATGATAATGGTTCAACATAACTTTCAAAAACTCTATTTTTCTTTAAACCATAACCAAGAAATTTATATTATCATATATTTTTGTTTGAGGTGCAATAACAAACCAAAATTACATAGAAGTTTTGTTTGTTTAGAGGGACTAGGAGTCCATATTAAATATATAATAGTATTTTAGATGGTTCCTCCTTTTGTTTTACAATATACAGCAAATAAAAGACTTCCAAAATTTTACAAACTTGATCTTGCATGCATTCTATGTGGGAGAATTATCAGCCCAACTTGGAGAAAATTATGGTTGAGGAGAGGATGTTCAAATCCAAAACTGGTGGAGAGCGGTTGGATGAGTTTGTTGAGGATTCCTTGGATTGTGCCTACTATTTTGAAATCTTTAATTTGGGATTAGAGGGCCCGATTTTCATCCTCCATCTATTGCATCTATTGCCTTTGGAAGATAATAATCTCCATTTTAGTAATCCAACTAGAAGATAGTTGTGATTTCTAAATTTGTAGGTGTTGTATTTCTTGATGCATTTCTTCAAACTCCTCACTCGGGCGCTCTGAATTATCCTAAGCATTATTCCAACATGTTTGAGCCATCTTGATGATGGAAGAATGAATTTTTAATGTGAGCTTTGGATGATTATAGTAAGAGAAATGAGGATAGTAAGGAAGGCTCAAGGGAGTTTCAAGTCCAAGAATGAGCAGAAGTGTCTGAGGCGTTGCGAACTACGGGAAAAAGAATAATTAAAAAACTTGTTCCCATTGCATCCAATGAAAGTGAAATGGAGTGTGTTATGCTAAGTGATGGGATAGGCATTGGTAACTCCACGAATTGTTATTTTTCATTAAGAAATATCAATAACATATACAAGGAGAGGGAGACCCTTAGAATTCTTATTCCAATGTATCTTTGTCTTCTTTATTCTCTTATTTACAAAATTGTTCTAATTTCTAAATATTATGTGTCAACATTCCACCCTTTGATATGAGGGAATGTTGGTGAGTCAAAGTATCATTCTGAATCTTTCAAACTTTTTTCTTCCAAGCAATTTGGTGAAGATGTCTGCAGTCTGCTCATTTTTGGAACAATGGAGTAGGTGAATAGTCTTGGCCTCAACATGATGTTGAATCAAATGATACTTTGTATTGATATGTTTGGTTCGATCATGGAACTTTGGATCCTTGGAAAATTTCATTGCAAAATTATTTTCATTCAAAATAGGAGTAAAATGCACATGTTTCTCCTGCAAATATTGAAAATTTTTCCTGAGCCACTTAATCTCCTTCGTTGCTTATGCAGTTGTCACGTATTCTAAATTTGTTGTGGAATATGTTGGAACTGATTGTTTACGTGACCTCCAGGAGATAGCTCTTGATCCTTGACTAATAACATAACTTGAAGTAGATACTCCATGTTCTTTATCTCCACCAAAATCTGAATCAAAGTATCCAATCATGTTGAAGTCATAACTGTGTATAATTGAGTCCAAAGTCTTGAGTTCCCTTCAAGTACCTTAGAATTCTTTTTGCATCAAACCAAGGACCCTCACAAGGCTTTTGCATAAACCTAGAGAGGATTCCAACAACAAATAAAATGTCTGGTATGGTAGTAGTCAAGTAGTGAAGACTTCCTACGAGTTGTCTATACATTGTTGCATCCTCACATTCCTTTCCTTCTTTGGATGCGAGCTTTAAATTTTTCTCAAATGGAGTGGTCAAAGGATTAGACTCAACCATGCCAAATTTGGTCAACAAATATCCAATGTACTTTTTTTGAGAGATGAATATAAATTTCTAATGTTGGGTTACTTCAATACCCATATAATAGTGAACATATCCCAAATTTGTCATCTCAAAACCTTTCCTCAATTCTTTCTTTATGGATTCAATGTAATTTTCATTATTCCCTATCATCAGTAGATCATCTACATATACCACAATATATACAACAATTTTTCCAACTTTCATGATCTGTATTTGAAAGCTTGAGATTTTATGCTGAAATTTGCAAGTGAAAATATTAGGGTTTTTAAACACTTACGTCAATTTCATTAACACATTAACATGCTTTAAAACTCAGTTTTGCATAAAATAAAGAAGACATCAGTACCATAACAATATACAAAAGACAAAAAATGATGAAGGAGTTCACCCCTCCTAGGCTACATCTCCTAGTCCAACTTCCAATGGTTGGGCCTCTTTCATTATGCTCAAAAATGTGTGTTTACATCAAGTTACAATACTCAAAATGCTAGAACAATGTGGCTCTAGAATAGTCAAAAACCCCTATCTAGGCTCTTTCTGCTCCCAAAAATCTCAACAACTAACTAAGTTATGCTCCAATGAATTTGTTTGCTAACCATCCTACAATTCACACTTCTCTATTATCTGTCCTACATTTTTCGACTTTTTCGGCCGCATGGAGTGACAAATTTGCCCTGCGCCGGTGAGATTCCCGTCTCACCGGGTGAAAATTATCGAATTGTTAATATGCATATGTTGTCCACGATACGAACAAAATGTGCCACTGGGCTTGATTTTCGTTGTTGATTTTGGAGGTTGGTTGTGTTTCCTGTCAGTTTGAACTGACCAAGGTTGAATGTAGGTTGATTTACTATGGTTAGGGGTTAGCAAAACCCTACCCAAGGCAGGTTCCACTCCCCGCCCGATGGCATAACTGTGGAAACAAATAGTTGTTACAACTGCAGCATATGTGACCATTTTGGCCCTGGCCGCCTATTTTCCACACCTTAACCTCCTGGAACTTGACATAAAATGTAACCCTACAGCATGTGATCACTTCCAACGTGACAAATGGTTCCATACTCCTAGACCCTGCATAACATTTACCATGGAAAAACTTGTTAGCATGTGAACTGGCTCTGCTCCTAACCGTTACCGTCGAGGTTCTAACACCATGCTTCGCTACGAACTTTGGATAAAGGTTTATCACATAGTTTATTTGGTGGTTGATATGGTATGGTCCGCTGATACATATGGCTCAAAAACTTTAGTTAATACATTCCATTTCATATACATAAAATTTGGGTTGGGGTTAGCCCTTGACCCTTGTTGGTGGATCAGGTCAGGGGTTAACCCTGGTCCCCGCCTCCATATATACAACCAATAAACCTTAAATAGGACCATGCTACTATATAGGTTAAGTAACAACGTAGTGCGATTGGTGGAAGCCTTGGTTAGTTTGTGCGAGGTCCGGTGTTTGATTCCTTAGGGCCTGTTCGGCCTCTATACAAAATATCAATCGACCATGAGGAGGCTACGTGGCAGCCATTGGTTGGCCCATGTGGCTCTCCGTCATTGGACCACCACACCACACCATAAACCAATAAAAGCAAGCCAAATTAGAGCCAATTAACGTGGGACACTTTTCATCTAATGACTACCCCACAAAAACCATTAAAATGCCTAATTAGCTTATGGACTGCTGACTGGGTGTTGTTGTACCCATATTCCAAAAAAAATTGTTGTTTCCTAGTTCAGAGAGAACGTGATATTGGGAGCATTCGATGTCTGATTTGAGTGAAACAAGTTGTGTCGAATTCAAGGCGACGAGATCTATGCTTTGATGCTAGTTTTGAGCCAATATGAGCACTATGAATTTTAGCACTTTCTTAATCCACCGGATCATTCCTCCCCACTGGAAGCTTATAGACCTCCAAAATCTATTTATAAATCAACAAATAGATAAGGATACAACTCCCTCACCCTTCCAGTCTCAATCCACTAAACTTTGCCTGAATTCAACACTTTGAGATTTTCATGAAAATAAATCATTTCCCTAATTTTGGAGTCCTTGTCTTACTATCATAGATGGCATCTTACTATAATTTCCTTGAATATGCAGAACAGAAAGTTTCCTTTCAAGGAATATACACATTCTCTCCTCGGTCTTCAATCAAAGGAAACTTAAACAATCTCAATTTCTTCTCACCTTGAACACTGTCATCATGACGATGCTTAACATGTCTAGCCTTGGACTTGGCTCAACTCTTGACAAAATTTTATCACCATCGTCATGCACCATCCCTTTTTAAAGCCAACATATTATGAAACCCACAAGAAGAATTTTCTGAACCAATGTACTCTTTTCCAACTTTCTTTTTCATTTGCTCTTTAACCCCTGCATTCTTTAACACTTACTTCTTTTTCTCGCCAATGTTCAATAATGAAGCATGTTGCTGAAAATTCACTTCATCTTGTTTACCTGTTTTATGAGGAAACATGTTAGACTCCTGAAACATATTATAACTTGAATTAGAAAAATTAATGAAATCAGATTTTACATTTGATTCATATCCTTGAAAGGCCTCATTCACAACATCTTTATGCTTGAACATTAATAAAGAAAAATTATGTCTAGCATTAACAATTCTCTTCATTTGTCCAACATTCATAAGAGACAAACTCATTTTCTTACTATGCGCTCTGAAAATGTACTCAATCCAATTGTTGATCTAGTGATACTTATTCTCATGGAGATGGAAAATTTCTCTCTTATCATAAAGATATGGGCTTCCCACATATATCAAGTGGAACTACATCTACTTCAACTTCATCAGGAAAGTCTGCAGTGATTGCAAATATAAGTATGCACTTCCTCATCACCTTCAATTTTTCATTCTCACATACCCAACCTAAATGTTAAGGTTTAGGATGTGGAATGGTCTCTAAATTTAACTTCTTGACAATCTCTTCTAAGTTGAGATTTGCTTGTGAACCACTGTATCAAACAATGTGTCTATCTTGGTATGCTTTGAAATAACACTAAAATGGAAAAGCTCAATTCTTGTTTTTCCATCTTGAGTATCTTTGAGACAACTTGAAGAACTAGTACTTGCAACGTCCCTACCTTTCAAACCCATCGATGTGATCTTTGTTTCATCTCCTGAATCAGAACCTAAATCATGTTGTGTAGTTGTAGTTGCCTTCTCCTTCTCCTTGTTCTTAAACTTTTTGGGTCTCATCTCTGGATGAAGTTTCAAACAATGATATTCATCATGGCCATCCTTGGAATGGTGTTTTCATGTGAGTTTTTATTTCTCCATCTTGATGGAAACATTCGTATTTCCTTTTCGTACTTCATCAAAAACATGTTTCCCTCTTGCTTCTATATGTGTTCCCTGTACAAAAACTTCATCTAAACTTGTAGGTTTAAATATGAGAATTGTATGTCTCAAATAGCTATGCAAATATGCAATGTATTTCAGAAAATTGTCTTGAGATGACAAATCTACACCCAATATCAATGTTCTCCTTCTAAACTCTTGAGTGTAGCTTTGCACACTTTGACCCTTTCCTTGCCTAAAGGTTTTCCAATCCATTATAGATTTTTTCATGTATGCCAATGGATAAAATTGTCTTCTCAATGCAGCAACAAAATCATTCCAAGTGGTTAAGACCTTACCATGTTTCTTCATGTCCTCTTGAGTTTTGGCTTCCCACCAAATACGTGTTGCAATTTTCAACCTTAATGAAGCAAGATGAATCTTGGTTCAATCCTCCTTGATCCTTTGTATCCTGAAATACACTTCAAGTTGACGAACCCGATTATCTAATATCTTAGCATTTACCTATCCATCATACATAGGCAAATCAAACTTTATGTCAAGTTTCAAAAATGGAGTTTTACCATGTCCTTTTGGAGAATGTGGAGGTGTTTGTGAAGGGGTTGTTGTGGAAGATGATGATGGTGAATATGGTGGTGAGGAAGGAGGTGAAGAGAATGGTGGTGTCAAATTTGGTTTGTCACCATTCTCTCCATTCCATTTTGGAGTCGTGTCCCCATCTCCTCCATCTCCTTTTGAAGACTTACCTCCCTTTTTTGGATTGGAGCTCTCACCTTAAAACCTTGTGTTTCTCTCTTCATAGAGAAATTTCGCCATCTGTGTCATGTCAAAGAACACTTTTTTGAACATCTTCTGACATATTTTCAAGCTCTCCTTCATGTGCCATGACTATTGAAGCTTCAAGTGAAACTTGAGGTTAAATTTATGGTGGAGATTGTGGCAATTGTGCTCTCCATGTCCTACACCTAACTTGAGGACTTGCAACCACAAGCTCTCCTTCTCTTGTCTTGAGCTTCAACCTTGTAATCATCATAAACACTTGCAGCAAAATTAAACCCTCAAAGCAACTAAGAACCAAAGCTCTGATACCAAACTGATATATATTTGAAAGGTTGAGAGTTTATGGTGAAATTTGCAAGTGAAAAGATTAGGGTTTTTAAACACTTATGTCAATTTCATTAGCACATTAACATGCTTTAAAACTTATTTTTGCATAAAATAAATAAGACATCAGTACCATAACATTATACTCAAGATAGTAAATGAAGAAGGTGTTCACCCCTCCTGGGTTACATCCCTTGGTCCAACTTCCAATGGTTGGACCGCTTTCATTATGCTCAAAAAATTGTGTTTACATCAAGTTACAGTGCTCAGAATTCTAAAACAATATCTCCAATGGCTCCAGAACAGTAAAAAACACCTTGCTAGGCTCTTTTGGCTACAAGTCAAAAACTGACTGAGTTATGCTCCAATGAAGTTTTCTGCTAACGATCCTACAATTCACACTTCTCTGCTATCTGTCCTACATTTTCCGACTTTTTCAGCCATGTGAAGCAACAAATTTTCCCCGCGCCGACGAGATTCCCGCCCCACAGGGTGAAAATTGTCAAACCGTCAATCTCCCTATGTCAGCCATGATCCAGAAAAAAATGTGCCACTTGTATTGATTTCCGTCGTTGATTTTGGAGGTCAATTGTGTTTCCCTCCGGTTTGACCTGACCAAGGTTGAACGTTGGTTGAGTTGTTGTGGTTAGGGGTTAGCAGAACCCTGCCCAAGGTAGGTTCCGCTAACCGCTCGACAGCATAACTGTGGCAATAAATAATTGTTACAACTGCGACATATGTGACCACTGTGGCCCTAACCGTCGGTTTTCCACACCTTAACTTCCCGGAACTTGACATAAAATGTAACCCTACAGCATGTGATCACCACCAACATGACCGTCGATTCCATACTCCCAGACCCTGCATAACCTTCACCATGGAAATACTTGTTATTAGGTGAACTGGCTATGCTCCTAACTATTATCGCTGAGGTTCTAACACCATGATCTACTGCGAAATTTGGATAAAGGCTTATCACATGGTTTATTTGGTGGTTGATATGGTATGGTCCACTGACACATATGGCTCAAAAAATTTGATTAATACATTGCATATTGTATACATAAATTTTGGGCAGGGTTTAGCCCTTGACCGTGGTTGGTGGACCAGGATCGGGGGTTAACCCCGGTCCCCACTTCCATATATACAACCACTAAGACTTAAATAGGACCACAATGCTATATAAGTTAAGCAACAATGCAGTGCGATCATTGGAAGCCTTGGTTAGTTTGTGTGAGGTCTAGTGTTCGATTCCCTAGGGGTTGTTTGACCTCCATACAAAATTTTTGTCGTCCATGAGGAGGCCACATGGCATCCACTAGTTGGCCCACGTGGCTCTCCCTCATTGGGCCACTACACAAAACCATTAACCAATGAAAACAAGCCAAATTCAAGCCAATCAATGTGGGACACTTGTTATCTGATGACTAGACCACAAAAACACAGTCAAACCAGTCAAAAGCCCAAATAGCGTACGCACTACTAACTAGGCGTACGTGCACCCAAATTCAAAAAAAAATTGTTGTTTTCCAATTCGGACATAACGCGATATTGGATTTGAGTGAAACAAGTTGCGTCAAATTCAGGGCGCAAGTCTACGCTTTGGCGTTGGTTTCAAGCCAATATGAGCACTTTTAATTTTGAGCACTTTCTTGATCCACCAGATCATTTCTTGACAAAAAAAAATTGCATCATCAAGATCATAGTGCTTGAAATTTAGTTTCATAATATTCTAAGATAATTTCTCGTACGAGGCTTGTGTTGCTTGTTTGAAGCCATACAAGGAGTTAATAAGCTTGCATACTTTGTGCTCTTGTCCCTTCAGAAAAAATCCTTCTGGTTGAGACATAAAAACATTGTCTTTCATATATCCATTGAAGAAGGCAATTTTTACATCCATTTTATGGACTTTCCAACCATTCTGAGCTGCCAAGGCAAAGAGAGTCTGTGTAATCGCCTCCTCCCACATTTACCTACTTTCACCGGTTTGTCGGGGTAAACATTGCATCAGGTCACTATGAAAAGACTCAACCTCCTATATGACCTTAAGGAAATGGGGTCAGCAACTTAAGACTTTACAAACTTCCCTCAGTTGTTACAACACCTCCAGGAGCTACCCAACCCCTCCAGGTGTCCAACCCCTGATCTAAATTTCTTTTTCACTGACCTAGAGTTTCATTTGCTCCCTTGTAAAGGCCTCCAAGTGACTGTAACCCTCTAGTATCTCCCATATGCCAGCCTCACAATAACTGTGGACTTTTCTAGTCAATTTTGTGCAAGCAAACCCGAATTTTGAGCCACTTTTTAGGGACGGGACTCAAGCCTCTGCCTAGAACTCAAAGAAACTTCCAGAAATGATGAATAACATATAAAAAAAACTTCTAAAACAAAAACTTGAACAAAGTCTTGACCTAACCCCTCCTTTCGATAAACACATGATAAACATGCAACTTACAGTTCATGAATGCATATCCGAACATAGGGATCTGAAACTTATCTGAGATTTAACAAGAAGGACAATTGCCTTCTCACAATAGTTGTCATAACACCAATTAGGTCAAGCAATCATTAACCATATATTCATTAATTAAAATGTGGTAAGTGGAATACTTAAATCTGTCATATGACCATGCTCATAAAACATATAACCAGATAGATAACAATGATAGAAAAACCATTAAAGCCATATAATAACAAGTATAATTACTCATAAAATATAAGAGAAACTTAGTTTTTTATTAACCTACGAAAAATCCAACCAAGTCAGGTACTTCCACGTACCACCCGATCATATATTAGACTGAACCGAATATTTCTTTCATCCAATCACCCTCGTGCCATATTCCAAGCATGAATGTGGGATCTCATGGGATAAACTGATCCATAAACAACTAAGGGAATCCAAAGATTAAACCACCTCCACCCTCACCATACCATGATCTCACTTAAACCGGTCTCGCGATCACAAAACCAAATCGAGCTTGGATGCCTCAAAATTCATTCACCATCCCTTGAGGAATTTTCCTGTCTCCACCCACCTATTGAGGGCTTCCCGTAGGAAACCATCTCCACCTCCAACCCTTGGGATTTTCCTGAGACCACCTCACTCGGATCCAAAACCTTCCGAAAATACAAAGCTCAACCAAGAATGAATCCCATCACACCATGCATATCTGGAAATGGCAAGGCAAGGATAAAACCATTTTAAACCCAACAAAATCCATGTCACTGACAACAAATAAACCAAATATACACATGCATATAACATACATGCAAAACCAACTAGAAAATCATACATGCAACCTATTACGTGCAAGTATTCCTGCTGAAGCTGCTTGATCCAACCTTCCTCGCTTGATCCTTGCTTCCCTTTGATTTCTTTTTCGTTCCTTTTTTTTCCTTGTCCTTCCTTTGCTTGCTTGCTTTCCTTCTCCTCTTGGTGCTCTTCTCCTCTCTCAAACTAATTCCAAAACAAAACTAAAAAAAGGCCCCAAATTGATGCTATGATGTCTTTTTGTTATTAATACCTATAATTTCTTCATTTTCCTTCAATTTCCTCCTCACATGCAACTTGTGACCTTTCACCTCCCTTTTCTCCTATTTTCCTTTATTTTCATAAATAAAATGACAAAATGCCTTTTTCCTTTTCAAAGCCTTTTGCAATTTCCCCTTAGCCATAATTCACAACAAGTGATGCCCACTAGTATATTTTGCCCAAATTCAATTTGGAATACGTGTCCCATGACTTTGGTCTTATTTTGTCTTTATTAACTTTATTACATGAACTTTTAACCCGAGGTTGTTACATATCCCTCCCCCTTAGGGGAACACCATCCTCGGTGTTCAATGACACATACAACCAACAAAACCACTGAAATCCAAAAACATATTGCCTATGAAGCTTTATAACTTAACTCGTTGTAGTATTTTCAAAATCCAACCAAGTCAAGGACTTCCAGGTACCACTCGACCATAGATTGTGTTGAACCAAATATTTCTTTCATCCAATCACCCTCATGCCATATTCCAAGCATGAATTTTGGATCTCATGGGATAAACTGATCCATAAACAACCAAGGGAATCGAGAGGTTAAACCACCTCTATCCTCACCATACCATGATCTCACCTAAACTAATACCGAGATCACGAAACCAAACCGAGATTGGATCCCTCATAATTCCTTCACCATCCCTTGAGGAATTTTCATGTCTCCACCCACCTATTGAGGGATTCTTGAAGAAACCCATCTCTATCCCCAACCCTCGGGATTTTCCTGAGACCACCTCACCCAGATCTAAAATCTTTTGGCAATCCAAAGCTTAGTTGAGAATGAATCCCATCACACCATGGCTATGCAGAAATGGAAAGGCAAGGCTAAGAGGAATTCAATGGGGCTCTTGGAGATACAATTCAATTGAGAAAGGTCATATTGATAGAGTCAAATTTTACACCAACAAAAGGTTTAACAATGATTAAGATCGATTTTCTAGAGAGTCTCTCTTCATAGTTATTTCTAGATTCTTAGTGATACATCAAGATCGAATTATTATGCAAAGGCCAAATTTCTCCAGGTGGTGCGAATTGACAGGGAAAGGATAATTTTCCAGAGAGAGCCCTTGTTGCTAGAGGAAGAGAAAAATTTCCAAAGCGATCGATTTGCAGGAGAAAATGTCTAGTTTTCCACAGAGATCAATTTTCTAGTGGAGATTGAATTATTTTACCATGGAGTATAAGTTGCCAGTGGATTCTCCAAACCATACATGTGTCCTTTCTGGGCCAAACAGGAGGGTTGAATTGATTCAGAGGGGCCAAATAGATTCTAGAAGGTTGAAGTCACTTACATAAGTGAGGAAAATAATTTTTCGGTGCTTTGCTAATTTAAGACAAGTACTTCATGTAGAATTTCATTTAAAAATTTGTTGAAGATTAATAAAACCATCATCTACATAATTGGATTTCCCCACCATGGGTTTTTTCTAGGGACATTTTGTCCAAAAATATTGGTTTTAATTTTATGTGTGATGTTTTCTATGTTCCCGTGATTTATTATTTGGTTAAATTTGAAGTTATGATTTTTTTTTTCGATATTTGTAGTAAATTAGTTTGTCGGGATAAATAATATAAATGATGCAATATAATTTTCACATTTTTGTGGTGTCTTTTTGGCACGGTGTGCATTGTTTTAAAATAAAATACAAAGAATACACCTACAACCATATGCATGCAAATAGTTTGACAAAATACCATAGTGACAAACACAAACAAACTCGGAACATTTAGTGGGATTTTTGAGATATTCCAAAGGGGGGTGTCTTACATGTAGACTTAACATCTCTAATTTTCTAGAAACTAAAACCTATACATTTCAAATCACCAAAAACATCGTAACATGAATGTTACTCATTTAATTAACACCCAAAACCATATCAAAACCCATTTTGACTAATTTTCAAATATAGCTCCGTATTATTATTAGATCATGTTTTTAACTTTAACATTTAACCTGTGCTTTACCATTTAAAACTTTTCATTTACCATTTAAAAAAATTCTATTGTTGCACTTAATGGTTAAAATTTGATGGGTGTATGTTCATATTTTCCTTATTAATCATTATATATCAATAATTTCAAAATCTCCACATCATCATAGACGTCTAGTTAATTTTTAAAACTGTCAATTTGATAAGTGGGCTTTATATATATATATATATATATATATATATCAAAGTGGAGAAAATAAAAGAAGTTAGCAATCCATTGGTTCAGATGCTAAGATAACCATAGATCGTATGGTGCCCATATTGCAAATACTCCAAGATCAGACTCTAATATAAAAAAAATTGCACCCATAATGTGAGACATCAATATAAGCATAGATTGCACCCATAGTGGGTCTTTGTATATGTTATTAAAAACTTGTCTCCATCCTATTTCACATCATGATATCCTACATTGTGCACAATGAAGCCTAAAGGTTCAAACTCATGTGGCGTGCACACACCCATGAACCATTGGTATGCTATATTAAACATTAATCCATATGAACAAAGTAATTAGATTTAAGAGTCTTTTAGTTATTCAATAGAAATAATACAAGTGACATAACAATTTTTTGTTTTATTTTGAGAGTTTTATGCAATTTCTTTAATAGTTCTTAGTTTATATAAAATATATCTATGTATTAGTTTGATTTTTAAAATGGGTCTATTTTGTGGTTGGGTACGGAAACTTCAAATGCATGGTTACTATGGCTCAAATACATTTAATAAATTCATACTTGAATCTGAACATGAATAGGTTTTGGGATGCTCGCAGATGAGCCATGTTCTTCTTATTTGTTGGATGATCATAAAGTTTCTTCAAAATGCATGTTTTACATATTATAATTACTTACCGTGTATGTTATTATTACTTGAAATGTTATAATCCTCCCAAATTCATATTTAAAATTGGGTTCAAACTTGTTTTATTATTTATAAGGTCCTCCTTTAATCCAACTCATCATATTGAAAGTTGAAATATCAAATGTTCCTCTTCGAAATACATTACAACTAATAGGTTTGGTTGAAGTTGAAGTATTGAATGGTCCTCTTCAAAATACATGACAACTAATGGGTTTCAGTTTGAGCTCAATGTTTGAGAATGATAATGGTTCAATATAACTTGCAAAAACTCTATTTTTATTTAAACCATAACCAAGAAAATTATATTATCATAAATTTGTGTTTGAGGTGCAATAAGCACCTAAAATTACATAGAATTTTTGTTTGTTTAGAGGGACTAGAAGTCCATATTAAATATGTAATAACATTTTAGATGGTTCCTCCTTTTGTTTTACAATATACACCAAATAAAAGACTTCCAAAATTTTACAAACTTGATCTTGCATGCATTCTAAGTGGGAGAATTATTAGCCCAACTTGGAGAAAATTATGGCTGAGGAGAGGTGTTCAAATCCAAAATTGGTGGAGAGGGGTTGGATAATTTTTTTGAGTCCTTGGATTGTGCCTAATGTTTTGTGTTGAAATTCAACAAGAAAATTCCAGCACCTACACTAGGGTGGGGCTGACAGGGCTATTTTTGGTGCATGTCTATTTTAGTTATCCCTTAATTAAGATGGACAATAAAATGTAATATAGTCTCAAAATAACTTATAATAGTTAATTGGGAGTGATAAACTCAGTTAGCTCATGTATTTAGAGTTATAGGTAGTTTGTGAGGCATGCAGAGTAATTCTAGTTGTAACAGAGTTCGAAGTGCAGTGGTGCATTAGTTAATGCAGGTTGTAATCAGTTTAACTCAGTTAAGTGAGTTAAACTCAATTGTGATAGTTGTAACTTCTTGATACACTAGTGAGAGATCAAGTGAATTAAATATTAATTAATTCACACTCATTTATCTCACATGAAAATAAGGATTTACTATTATTTGTTGCATGCATGTCAGATGCAGTAGAGACCTAGTTGAGATCTAGGTGAAAGGGAAGTTGATTATCAGTTGTAGGATTATTGGGTTGCACCCATGCAACCAAACACCCATTGGAGTGCCCATGATACTTGTGCAGTCAACGAAGGCCAAAATTACTATTCTTAGGGATTCCATTCATCAGGCATTGCACAAGCAAGGCAGGTTGTCTGGAGACAGTAAATTGGCTAAGTATTGGTCAGTTTTTGTATGACAGTGTGAGACAATTAGTTGAGTACTGGAGGGTTCTTGTGAGAAGAGCGTTGTATGTAATTGTTTCATAATCCATACTAAATATACAATAGAATATAGTGGGGTTTTGAGCAGCAAGCTTTCCCCGGGAAATTATCTGTGTTGTGTTTGATTTTATTCTTCTTTGTTTCATGTGATTGGCGATTGTATTTTTAATTCCGCAAAATATTTGTAGAAGCGATTCAGAATTTAAATTCAGTAAATTATTAGATCGGATTGAATCCAAGATATACATGCATGCTTCATAATATCTACATGGTATCAGAGCATAAGAAATCACAATTGTGAAGGAGGAGCTGAGTTTGTGACTGGATACAATTCGAATTTGCAGAAAGACTTTCTTGGTGCTACAGTTGATTCAGGATCGAAATGGATTTCAATGGCTTGAGGTTGGAGTATGCACTCGTGGGCAGCTCAAACTATATTTATTGGAAGGATAGGATGGAGGTAGTACTCGAAGACAATGGCTTGAAGGAATTCATTGATAATGATGTTCCTAAACCCGCTATGACAGATGTTGCAAATCTTGATGCATGGAAAAAGAAATTGGTAAAGGCGAGGAGGATCCTATTGGAGGGAGTACGAGACCACATTTTCTCAAGCCTCCATGGGAAAGCCACACCATATGCAATGTGGAAGGCTTTGACGGATCCATTCCAGAGCAGCAACGACCATAGGAAATTAGCGCTCAAAGATAAACTCAGGAATATCAAGATGGAGAAGGGTGACTCCATACCAAAATATCTAACAAAGTTTGTCTAATGTCGGGATGAAATGGGGAGCGTTGGTATAACTGTCGTTGATGATTTTGTGAGCTTGGCTCTCCTAGGACTTCCCAAGAGTCGGCACAATTATCAAGACTCTGTCAATGGAAGGGAAAAATTGCCAGATTGGGAACGAATGTGGTCGAATTTGGTGCAGGAGGAGTTCAGACGGAACACCAGAGATGGATATTCATCTAAGAATGAAGATGAAGAAGATTGTGATTTGGCTACCAAGGCAAAGAAGGGGAAGGGGAAGAAATTATATTCTAAATATAATTCTAAAAATGGCAAGAAGCAAGACATGTCCAAGGTGAAGTGTTTTCATTGTCACGAGCATGGGCATTTTGCTACAAACTGTCCACAAAAGAAGAAGAACAAGAAGGTTGGAGGATTTGCAGCTGGTGAGGCTTTGGCCCCGTAATTTTATCTTGACTCCTCATCGATCACATGCATGGTGTCAAGTGGATTGGGATCTGTGTGGTATTTGGACAGTGGCACTTCCTTTCACATGACGAGAGACAAGGAAATTTTCAGTGACTTGGAAGAGAAGGATCTCGAGATGCATATTGAAATGGGCGACGATGGGTAGTACTGTGCTATCAGGATTGGTACCATTACCTTCCAGAGGTAGTCAGGTAAACCCTTTCAATTAAAATATGTAATGCATGTACCAGTTTTGAAGAAAAATTTAGTCATAGTCGTAATGTTGGAGGATAGAGGCTATGATGTTGTTTTTAGTGAAGGAAAATCTTTCCTGCTACATAAAACAACAGGAAAAGCAAAGAGGATAGGGATTCGAGTTAAGAATCTCTACAAGCTAGAGGTAGATGGTTGCGCAGCAATGATGGGCAAGGCAGAAAAAGTGTGAGTCGGAATGAGGGCGAATTATGGCACATGAGATTGGGCCATCTTCACCATGGAGCCTTGAAAGTCATGCAGCATATTTCTACTGGTCTTCTGAGGGGTACACTTGCGCAGTCAGACACATGAAAGGGATGTACTATGGGAAAATATGTAAAGGCCACCTTTCATGAGAAGGATAATTGAGCTTCGGGGATCCTTGAGAGAGTTCACACAGACGTGTGTGGACCATTCTCTATTGCTTCAATAGCAAAACATAAGTACTATGTAATATTTTCTGATGACTTTTCTCGTAATTACTCGATCTTCTTCATGCAAAAGAAAGATCATACATTCTCTAAGTTTCTTGATTTTAAGGCACTGGTGGAGAAAGAGTCGGGGAATCAAGTGAAGGCTCTTAGGAGCGATAATGGAGGTGAATACATCTCTAACGAATTCAATAAATTTTGCGACAAAGAAGGAATTCAAAGAGAATTGATAGCACCTCATAACCCATAGCAGAATGGGGTCGCAGAAGGAAAGAATAGAACGATTGTGGGTGCAGCAAGAGTGATGTTGCATGATCAATGCCTACCGATGCATCTGTGGGCAGAAGCATGCAACACTACGATATTTGTGCAGAACTGTTTTCCTCATAGGATACTTGGCATGAGTAAACCTGAAGAGGCTTTCACTGGTAATAAACCTGATGTTTCACACTTTAATATTTTTGGCTCATCTATTTATATGCATGTGACCAAGGATACCAGGAAGAAGCTGGACCCGATAGCTAAGATCGAGATTTTTGTGGGGTACACTGAAACACCCAATAACTATCGTGTATGTTTTCCAAACAGCAGAATGACTGTTGTGCGATGAGATATAAAATTTGATGAGGAGAAAGCCATGAAATTGTCCCTTGAGAGGGAGTTGGACTTGCATGTAGAGGAGGAACTTTTGGTTCCCAAGGATGAGCCTCAAGATGTGGAGCATCCACATGAGGAGGTTATTGGAGTGGAGGGAAACACTAATGTAGAGCCATTCATTAGAAATGGCAGAAGGCGCACCACAGAAGCTGATAGATTGACACGATGATGCAGAGAATGTAGGAGACCCTACTTCATAGCACAGACAAAGACAATCTCCTGGCCGATTTATTGGATACATGGTTCTTATGAGAAAATGTATTATGATTGAACCATCTTCCTTTCAAGAAGCAGTGTAGCAACCAACTTGGGTTGATCCAATGGTGGAGGAGTATGACTCCATTGTCAAGAACAGTGCATGGGAAATTGTCCCAAGACCGGTCGACAAATTAGTGGTTGGATCGAGATGGATATATAAGGTAAATAAAGTTGTTGATGGGCGTGTGGAGAAATACAAGGCCAGATTTGTGGCCCGGGATTCTCAGAGATCAAGGGGAAAGATTATGATGAGACTTTTTCACATGTTGCAAGGTACTCTTCCATAAGATCCATCCTTGCACTCTCAGCGCAGATGGGCTAGTGCATTCATCAAATGGATGTGAAAAATATGTTTCTCAATGGTATCATTGAGGAAGAGGTGTAAATAGAGCAGCCTGAAGGTTTCTAGATCTTCAACAGTGAGTCGGATGGGTGCCGACTCAAAAGAACATTGTAAGGGTTAGAATGCTTCCCCAGATTAGCAGTACACTGGGTCAACAACCCATTTCACTTTATTTGAAGCTGCACCAAAAGTGAACGGATGCAAACAAGTACCATATTTGTAGTTTGAGTACACAGATGTTAGTTATTTTTCTTTATATTTGATGATCTAATTTTGGCATTGTGATGAAATAGTGATACACTTATGTAAGGAGGATCTTGCAAGGGAGTTTGAAATGAAGGACATAGGACTCCTTCATTATTTTCTTGGATTGGAAATATGGCAGAGGGATGGTGAAATTTTTGTGTCTCGAGGAAAGTATGCAAAGGAGATACTAGGTAAGTTTCACATGGAGAGCTGCAAACCCATGGATACTCCTCTTCCAAAAAATTGGAGGAAAGAGGATGCTACTTCCTAGAGGTATTGGAGTATTTGACAATCTCTGATGACTAGTTGGTCATGAGTGTATCGTTAACACAGGACAGGACATTTTTCTACGTATTTAACCAAGCTGATTGAAGCTATGGTTAAGCCACATAGCTCTTTTGGAAGGTGAAGTCGCCTTAATGTCTTGAGATAAATGAGGGCACATCTGGTACTTGGTCCCCATGGTATACCGATATCCGAGGAAAGTGAAGCAGGCTTCTATATGCATATTGGTGGAGGCGATCCATCGGACAAGAATATGCGCGGGAGGATCTTGAAGCTTCTTGACAGCAGTTTCTAGTTTGGGAAACAACGTCAAGTAATAATTGATTAGGCCATAGATGCATGGCATCAAAATCCAAGATGATTGTGAGAACTATGGATGAGAAAGATCTTGGTTGGTTTGTTTGGTTCTCAAATGGATCCGATAGTGATTCATTTGTGATAATCAGAGTTGCATTAAACTCTCGATTAATCCTGTGTTTCATGATAGGTCCGAAAATATAGATATCTGGTACCATCATCTCATATATTTTGTGAAGAGAAGAATAATTTTGCTTCAACACATTCCCATGGAAGATCAGGATGCAGATATTCTGACGAAGGCGCTCGCCAGGAGCAAATTCGAATACCATAGAGACAGGATCGGGGTGAGGGAAAATCCCCTTTTTGGTGCATGTCTATTTTAGTTATCCCTTAATTAATATGGACAATAAAATGTAATCTATTCTCAAAATAACTTGTAATAGTTAACTGAGAGTGATAAACTCAGTTAGCTCATGGATTTCGAGTTAGAGATAGTTGGTGAGGCATGCAGAGTAATTATAGTTGTAATAGAGTTCGAAGTGCAATGGTGCATTAGTTAATGCAGGTTGTAATCAGTTTAACTCAATTAAGAGAGTTAAACTCAGTTGTGCTAGTTGTAACTGCTTGATACACTAGTGAGAGATCAAGTGAATTAAATATTAATTAATTCACAATAAGTGATCTCACATGCAACTGAGGATTTACTATTATTAGTTGCATGCATGTCAGATCCAGTGGAGACCCAATTGAGATCTAGGTGAAAGGGAAGTTGACTATCAGTTGTAGGATTATTGGGTTGCACCCATGAAACCAAATACCCATTGCAGTGCCCATGATAATTTCACAATCAAAAGGCCAAAATTCCTATTCTTTAGGGATTGCATTCATCAGGGATTGCGCAAGCAAGGCAGGTTGTCTGGAGGCAGTAAATTGGCTAATTATTGGTGAGTTTTTGTATCACAGTGTGAGACAATTAGATGAGTACTGGAGGGCTCTTGTGAGAAGAGTTTTGTATGTAATTGTTTCATGATCCATGATGAATATACAATAGAATATAATGGGTTTTTGAGCAGCAAGCTTTCCCGAGGAAATTATCTGTGTTGTGTTTGATTTGATTCTTCTTTGCTTCATGTGATTGGCGATTGTGTTTTTAATTCCGGAAAATATTTGTAGAAGTGATTCAGTATTTAACTTTAGTACATTGTTAGATCAAATTGATACCAAGATACACATGCATGTTGTATAATTTCTACATTTTGATAGTTTTAAAGCTTCAATTTGGGATCCGACGGCTCAATTTCCATCCTCCATCTATTGCATTTGTTGCCTTTGGAAGATAAGAATCTCCATTTTAGTGGTCTAACTAGAAGATAATTGTGATTTCTAAATTTGTAGGTGTTGTATTTCTTTATGAATTTCTTCAAACTCCTCACTCAGGTGCTATGAATTATCCTAAGCATTATTCCTGCATGTGTTGAGCCATCTTGATGATTGAAGACTGAATTTTTAATGTGATCTTTGGATGATTATAGTAAGAGAAATGAGGATAGTAAGGAAGGTTCAAGGGAGTTTCAAGTCCAAGACTGAGTAGAAGTGTTTGAGGCATTGCGAACTACGGGCAAAAGAATAATTAAAAAACTTGGATCCCATTGCATCCAATGAAAGTGAAATGGAGTGTGTTATGCTAAGTGATGGGCTAGGCATTGGTAACTCCACGAATTGTTATTTTTCATTAAGAAATATCAATAACATATACAAGGAGATGGAGAGCCTTGGAATTCATATTCCAATGTATCTTTGTCTTCTTTATTCTCTTATTTACAAAATTGTTCTAATTGCTAAATATTAGGTGTCAACATTCCACCCTTTAATATGAAGGAATGTTGGTAAGTCTAAGTATCATTATGAATCTTTCAAACTTTTCTCTTCCAAGCACTTTGGTGAAGATGTATGCAGTCTGCTCGTTTGTGGAACAATGGAGTAGGTGAATAGTATTGGCCTCAACATGATGTTGAATCAAATGATACTTTGTATTGATATGTTTGGTTTGATCATGGAACTTAGGATTCCTGGAAAATTTCATTGCAAAAGTATTTTCAACCAAAAGAGTAGTAAAATGCACGTGTTTCTCCTGTAAATATTGAAGAATTTTCCTGAGCCACTTAATATCCTTCGTTGCTTATGCAGTTGTCACATATTCTACCTTTGTTGTGGAATCTGTTGGAACTGATTGTTTGCGTGACCTCCATGAGATAGCTCTTGATCCTTGACTAATAACATAACTTGAAGTAGATACTCCATTTTCTTTATCTCCACCAAAATTTGAATCAAAGTATCCAATCATGTTGAAGTCATAATTGTGTATAATTGAGTCCAAAGTCTCAATTTCCCTTCAATTACTTTAGAATTATTTTTGCAACAAACCAATGACCCTCACAAGGCTTTTGCGTAAACCCAGAGAGGATTCCAACAACAAATAAAATTTCTGGTATGGTAGTAGTCATGTAGTGAAGACTTTTTACGAGTTGTCTATACATTGTTGCATCCTCACACTCCTTTCCTTCTTTGGATGTGAGCTTTAAATTTTATTTGATTGGAGTGGTCAAAGGATTAGACTCAACCATACCAAATTTGTTCAACAAATATCCAGTGTACTTATTTTGAGAGATGAATATAAATTTATAATGTTGGGTTACTTCAATACCCATATAGTAGTGAACATATCCCAAATTTTTCATCTCAAATCCTATTGTAGCCACTACAACACCCTCCAAAAATTTTCCCCTTTTAAATTTTTGAGCCCCTAACCTTTTGAAATAGAGTCAAGCCTAAGTTCACTCTTCCAAAAGTCTGAAGTCACTAAGTCGCAGAATTGGTCAGCTAAACTATGTCGAGACCCTGGGACCTTGCGACCCCTCAGGTCGCGAAGTCGCAAGGTCGCATATCATCCCGAAACCAATCAATTGTGACCTTGCGATCCTGCGACCCCGCGACCTCCCCAAGTCGCAAGGTCACAGATCTGTGAGGTCGCATATCTCATCAAATCAGCTCATCTGCAACCCTGCAACCCTCATTCATTGTCCACACGTGCGACCCCTTTATGTATAGAAGGGTCGCATAGGTCACATTTGACCTGCACGACAGAGAAAGAAACGCCTCTGACAAGCCAGCTGGAGCGCGTTTTTCCCGGGTAAGTTGCCTAATCCTCTTGTTGTTTAATTTTTATTGATTGTTGCCTACATTAAGCTCACCTTAGCCTATTTAAAATTCAACCTAGCTTCTGTTTAAACCTTCCATGAATCTTGTTACTATATCTTACCCCTCCCCATAGTTTTGCTGCCCTGTGTACCTCCTCTAGGAAGCCTCCCTTGCATCAATCTATTCAAGTTCAATTTCCATCCCTTTCAATGAGGAAATTCATGCATGCTTTCCACTTGATGTGTCGCCTTACCTCCCTTTTTTTTTTATTAAAAGCAAGTTGAAGGTCTTCGTCACCGCACAAACCGTCTTCCAAACCCTAGAGCGGCCTCGGTCACCAAGTCGCAGGGTCGCTAGGTTGCATATCCGTGAAAGTTTAAAGTGACGCGACTTCGAAATTCAGCGACCTTGCGACCTGGTCGCGAGTCGCTAAGTCAGCAGGTCACATTTTCGTGAAGATATAAACTGGCGCGACTCCGCAACTCAACAACCTCACGACCTAGTCGGAAGTTGCCAAGTCACCAGATCACTTTTCTGTGAAAGTTTAAACTAACGCGACCTAGCGACCTAGTCACAAGGTCGCTAGGTCGCAAGTTCATCCATTTCCTTGACAATAGTTGAGCAGAGGTAGGAGCAGCCCAAGTATTTTTAAATATGACATCTGTCTTATCGTGGGATTGTTTTATGAACATGCCAGAGAACCTTGAAGCTGAGCTAGAGTGCGTATCCATGCCATCAGCCTCAAGTGATATGGGGCCTCTGGCAGTTTGTAAAAGGAGCAAAAGCCCTGAGATGGAAATATCGGAGGATGAAATACCTCTTTCTCTTCCCCCTATCTATGGACACACTGCCTGCACATTTGGCAAAGGGGACAGTATGAGTTGGTATCAGGTGTACCAAGAATTCACAAAGCCTGAATTTCCAAAGGACCTCCCAGACCGACAGGTGTATGTTCAAGTTAAAAGATCCAAGCTCCACTACGCGAGTGCCCATCTGCCTATATTCCCATGTGAAGAGTTGATCGAGTGGATCCTGTAGAAGGTCAACCCCAAGATCTGGGTTATTCGGAATCATGCCGGGAAATCATTCGCAAATCTGAAGGGACAAGATGAATAATTTTATTATGCACTTCTCACCCGAGAACAGACCTTCACCGAGGAGTGGGCCACCACTCATGCAGTTCCGATAGCCAAGACCTTAAGAGGATGGTGGGAGGACCCAGAAAAATTCAGGCTCAAGAAGGACCAGGAATATTAGACAGCAGGTCTCAAGAAGGTCTATAAGCTCGTAGCTGCAATGTTATGTAGGATGTATGGTCGTCCAGATGCAACCACTTTAAGCGGCGCTTGGGTTTCTCTGATGTACACTATCACTGTATACAGCACCCACTTCAACTGGGCCAACTTGATAGTGGTGGCCCTCAGATCGAACATATCTGCGGCACTAGCACCTGATGAAGGGTATGCATCAGAATTTTATATGGATCTTATCTTTTGGATGCAGTATCTGCAAGGTTCCATTTTGAGGGGTGGGCACACAACTGGGATCCGTAGCACGGCGGTCCAATTCACAAATATTTAATGGTGTTCTGGGATTCCAGATATAAGCAAGACATGGAGTCAATCGCGCACAGCTTCATTCCCGCTCTATATGGGAAACTATTTGGAAAAGACACCCCGTGCATGTCCGGGCGAGCCATGGAGACGATAACCCGAGTGGCCCACTGGTTTCCTAACGTGGATAGTACTTTCATCCAAGTCTTCGGGTCACTCAAGGCTCCTCACGCACTGCCCCAGTTTTTCACCGAAAAACTCCTCCTCCAAGAAACATGTTACCAGATGTCGGACAATTTTTCAAAAGTTCTCACTAAGGGAAAGAAGAAGCCATGGCCAACTCTTCCACTCACTATCGGCGCCTACACAATGAAAGATTTCAGGGAAGTAGAGGTAGAGGCCGAGCAATTCAAATGATTTTTTCTACCTCTCGTATCCCACCGAATGTAAGATCTTGAGAGAATCATCCCTGCCCACTGCAAGCGGGCCAAATTTAAATGGAGTTACCAGCATACTGATTTCCCAGCTGAAGATAGAGTCAAGAACTGGTACAAAAAAGATAGGGAGGTCGCTCTAGAGGAATCAACTGATCAGGAAGATCAAGACAACTAGACTTTACAAGAAATAATCCATACGCTGGGAGGAACCTCATCTTTCAAAGCCAAGAAGCAAAGGACCGGTACGGGCCATAACTCTTCTGCCCAATGAAGAGAAAAGGAGGCTAAAGCTCAACAAGAAACTGAGGAGAAGGCAAAGGAGGAGGAGGACAAATGAAAGAAACAACTGAAAGAAGAACAAAGAAAGAAGTGGGCGGAGGAAACCCGCAAGAAAAGGGAAGAGGAACAATGGAGGAAAGAAGAGGAATAAAAGGCAGAAGCTGAGCACCAGCTAAAGATAAATTAGGATAAATCAGAAGCTGAGCACCAACTAAAGGAAGATCAAGATAGACCAGAAGCTAAGCCCCAGCTAAAGGAGATCAAGATAAAGCAAAGCTGAGCGCCAGCTAAAGGAAGAACAAGACATAGTAGAAGCGGAGCAAAATATGAGGGAAGAAGAAATTCGGAAGTCAAGGGAAGATTCCTCCAAGGAAGCCGAAGGCAGCAATACACCTCCTCCAGAGACAGAGAAACAAACAGAGCTGCCACACATTGAGGTGCCCCAAACAATTCTTGCAACCAATTTGCATTTTTCTCTCTCAGGATTGGGTACCTCTGAGGATCTAGATGAGGGAGTGCTTGATCTGACAAGACTTACCTATGATCAGTTCACACACAAGATCAGGCAGGAGAAGAGAAGATGTTTGGCACAGGATCCTGTTGCACCCCTTACATCCTTCACAAAGAAGGATATAGTCTTAGATACCGTGACCAATCTAGTTATGATCGCATCATCTGGTACCGCTTTTGCAGCAGCCACCAAGGAGAACGTAAGCAGAATGAGTAGAGAAATTATATCCCTACAGAATAGACTACAGGCCTCCGAACAAAAGATAGCTAAGCCAGAACAAGAAAAGAAGGTGCTACAAGAAGAAATCCAACAGCTTCAGGTTAGGAATGCCCCTACTAATGAAGTGCCACTCACTATTCAAGGAGAGTTGGTCACTTTGGAGGCCACCATGAAGCAAGTATATGAAGAATTGTTCACAATAAACAAACCATTGAACTACTACTAAAAGCACAGGCAGAAACCAAGAGGAGGAACACACAGCTAAAGGAAGCCTTTATTGCTTTGGACAGAATACTAGAATGGTCGAGCATGTATCCACAAGCTCCAGACACCTTGCCTAGAAAAGATTAGATTGGCACCCAAAATGACAAGGTTCAAATACGGATAAAGGTACAATCCAAGGAGAAACTCATCAAGGATTTGGAGAAAGTAATGTCTGCATATGAACATCTGATTAGCGACATTGACTCAATGGCCGAAGTACACCACATTCCTTCTATGGGTGCACTGGGCGAAGAGAAACCATGCGAGGAAGTCACCAAAGATATTCAAGCATTTCCACAACCCATAAGGCAAGCAGACGCCTCTCAAGACCTACCGGCATCACAAGAAAACCTGGTTCAATTCATCGTGACACCGATCCGGATCTATACCAAACTGGCCTCCCTGCCAAACCAGATCACTATCAAGAGAGACACTTTGATTCCAAATGCTCTCGAGTGTCTTCACGGGTTGAGATAAGATATGCCTCACGTCTCTCCAGTGGCCGCAGATTATCGGGCATGGCGAAGTTACCTCAAGGAACAACAACATGGGTAGGTGTGGAATGTGAAAAGTCACAATGGAGTCCAAGTGACCTTGGAATTTGAAACCAAGAGTCACACCATGGTACTATAAATGTACATCTTTGTATAATGGAAAATATGAGCTACACGCTTATCCTTCATTGTGTTGAGCTTCCTCTTGTGTGTGTGCGTTTATCCTCCTCATACACCATGTGTGTGCTTCAACATGGTGTTTAACATGGTATCAGAGCAGGCGATTGCTGGCCCTACTCCAATTTGAGTGAGCCATTTGTGTTTATGGCCTGTGCATATCTGCAAAAATTCTTGACATTTTTGCAGCACTCAGAGTTTCTGCAACAGTGTTTTTGCCGCCATTCAGAAGTGTTTTGAAGAGGAGCAGCATTCAGAAATTGGCAGCATTGGTTTTGAGAAGGAGCAACACTCAAAATCCTTGGCAGCATTCAGAAATTGGTTTGGAGAAACGCAGCATTGTGCATCTGAAGGTTTTCTCACTGCTCATTCTTCCTGCAATTTCTGCCCTTTTAAAATTCTGCATTTTTAAGCTGCTGGAAAATAGTTTAAAGAGGGTTTTTGAAGAAATTTCTGAGTTTTTCATTGAAAAAATTCTGCAATTCTGGGTTTTTCTACTGCTGGAAAAAATTTTGCTGGACTACTGGAAAAATTTCCGAGTTTTCTCTGCCATATCTGGAAATTTCTGCATTTTCTGAGAAATTTCTGAAGTTTGTACCTGCAGTATACCTATTTTAAAGTATATTTTACTGCTTTCTCTGCAAAATTCTTCAAGCCTTTCATCCCTCCTCTGCTGTTAATTTTAAAAAAAAAAAAAAATCGATTAAAGTTCCCAAGCCTTTCGGCCCCCTCTGCTCTTGCGCTCTCCACGCCCCTGCAATCTCACCTCACTTCCCTACGCCCACCTATTCTCACTACCGCCCCATTTAATATAATACCGCTGGTGTATCTACCACGGCCCTCAACCCTTATCACTCCACAGCGTTCACATACCTCACAAACCTTACTCAAAACCTCGCCTCTCCATTACCTAACGCTCGCTCCCTTACAGCAGTCGCTCCCCTCTCCCTACTCCCTTACTCCCCACCTTACGCTGCCCCCACCCCCGCAACTGCCTTACGCCCCTCTCAATACACCGCCCCCTCCCCTGGTCGCTAACTCCCTACTCCCCCTCTCCACCCATTGCTCTCCCTATCCCTGCGACCTCTCCCCTTCTGCATATCCCTACGCTACTAGAACGCTCCCGTTCCCTCTACCCACCCACACCTGTGTTACTCTCGGCTCTAACAACCGGCATCCCCACTCATTTATCCCTCACCTACAATCCAACCCGAGCCGGCATGCACCTATCCAACTCACCCTTCGACCCTTATTTCGGCCTATTTAAATTTATAATCGCCCCCTCCCCCCCTCAATTCTTAAATTAATTTCCTTTTTTTTAATTCTTTTTTTAATTTTTAAATTTTTTTTATTTAATTCCCCTCCCTCGTTTTATTAAAACCCCTCCCCCCCCCCACCCCCCTCCCCCCCCCCCTCCATATCCTTTCAATTTTTTTTAATTTCTTTTAAAATCTTTCAAAAAAAATAAAAAAATAAAAATAAAATAAAAAAAATTCTCCCCTTCCCCTTAAATAAATTCCCTTCTCATTTTAAACCCCCTCCATATAATACCCTTCTTTATTATCCCCTCCCCATTTTTAATTATTCCCATTTTTTTAATTAAAAAATAAAAAAAGAAAGAGTAGAGAGAGAGGAAAAGAAGAGAGAAAGAGCAGAAAGAGAGGAAGAGCAAAGAAGAGGAAATGAACAGCAGAATTGAAGAAATGGCATGGACTATATTTAGAGAAAAGTGAATTTGACATTGTGTGATTTGTGGCATATATATAAGAGGGTGATTTTCTGAATAATTTTACATGAGAAGACAAGTTTGCCATCATTTTCAAACAACTATTTGAAGAAGAGAAATCAGCTGCCCCAAGGACCTTTTGCACAGTTGTTTTTGTTGCACATTCATACAAATATTTTGCAGTGATATTGTATTGAACTGGCATTGATTTGCATCTTCATTCAAGACTTGAAGTGTAAATTTGAGTTGTTGGACTGTTGATTGCCCTTCATCATTTGAGGAGCACACTTTGTACTTTGAGATTTCCATAGTTGGAAATTCTTTAGAGTCATTTGTATTTGTTTTAAAGGAATCACATTGTAAACGGGTGCATTTTCGGCTGAAGCCGACACCATTTCATTTATTTTTGAGCCTAAAATGTTGAAAATGGCTAAAATCAATGAGGCATTAGAGTTGTTGAATAACCTCATTCATTCCAATGTTGATGACATGATAAAAATGAGCAAGGATGCTCTTTGTAACTTTCAAACTTGTTTACAAGATGCACAAGAAAAGATTGAGTTTTTGCAGTTGGAAACTCAGCTTCAGCAAGACGAAATTCAGCAAAAGAGTCACCATTCTGAACCTGTTTCTGTTCAGAACATTGTGAAAGACTCCCATCAGCAGCAAGTCAGCAAAGTTCCAGTTGATTCCCATTCAGTTCCTTGCACTAGAGCAGATGTACATGCAGATGCAGCCACTCAGCCTGCACTTCTCAAGCCCATCATCAGACCTTGGGAAGAGCTTGTCCACAACAAGCACCGAACTGGTCTTGGATATGACAAGGATGTGTCCTTTCATATTCCAAACTACACAAAGCCCATCATATTTCAGAGTGCCGGATTCATGTATGACAGTTCACCTGCAGCTGTTCCAGATCCTGTTCCACTTCCACAACAGATTGAGAAATGCCAACACTGTGATCGAGTTGGCCATATGAAAGATCATTGTTTTGATCTTCATCCATGCAAGCACTATGGTCGGCACACTCATTCTTCAGACAGATGCTTCAGACACAAGCCTCCTGCAAGAACCAAGATTCATCTTGGATGGATCGCTTCTTGGCAATGGGCATCAGCAGCCAAGAAGATGTTTACGACACATATTAGAACATGTTCACGGATATTGAGCAAACTTGCAGTTGAGTTTTCGCCATCATATCACCTTGTCCCTGACAGGGGGGAAAATGGTGGTCATGTACAAGCTTCGACGACAGATCAAGCAAGCCTGAGCCACAATCTCTCATTCCATGTTCAGAGTTGTAGCCAGCAATTCAAGCGAGCCTGAGCCACAATTCGTCATTCCGGATTCAGAGATGTAGCCAGAGACACAAATGCCCATGAGCATGCCTTCGGTTGGTGGATAACCTTAAACCATCATCTTTGGTTGGTGGACAACCTAAAACCACCACAGGTAGTAGACCTCCCTTCTTTTAGGTCGAAGGTCTCCCTTTCATATATGAGGAACACTTTCTCTAGCAGAAGCCTTCAGCTTCTTGCCAGCTTTGGTTGAGTTCCAGGAAATGCTTCAAGCATTCCAGAGTTGTTGGTAATCCTAAAACCATCACAGGTAGTAGACCTCCCTTCTTTTAGGTTGAAGGTCTCCCTTTTTATGAGGGACAATTCCTCTAGCAGAAGCTTTCAGCTTCTTGCCAGTTTTGGAAGAGTTCCGGGAACTGCAACAAGTTTTGCGTTCCAATGTTGGTGGTCATCCTTAAACCACCTCTTTTTTCCAACATTTCAGAGAGTTGATTCAGCCCAAGTGCTGCCATGTATACTTTGCAGATTTGTATTACAACTCTCTTCTTGGACTCACACATACCCCTTCGGATTAAGGGGGGGATGTTGGAACACCTAATCCTACATGGGTAGGTGTGGAATGCGAAAAGTCACAATGGAGTCCAAGTGACCTTGGAATATGAAACCAAGAGTCACACCATTGTACTATAAATGTACATCTTTGTATAATGGAAAATATGAGCTACACGCTTATCCTTCATTGTGTTGAGTTTCCTCTTGTGTGTGTGTGTTTATCCTCCTCATACACCATGTGTGTGCTTCAACATGGTGTTTAACAAGGTAGATGTCCCTGATCTCGTAATCACCCAACTGCTCCCATGACCAAGTCACATATTGCAGCAAACAGAAGAGGTCACAGGTCGCAACAACCAAGGGGTCGCAAGTCGCAACCATAGCCAAGGTCGCAAGTTGTGGATTCCCTCAAATCGCAGAGCATGTCAATGGTCAGGAAGGCGAAAAGTCAAAGATACCCAAGGGTCAATTTTGTTCTTAAATACTCCCTTCAGGAAATTGTAAAGGATCTTTTTTTTGGGACTCCAAAGGAGCAAAGAGAATTGTATAGCATTGAATGCACTTTTCTAAGAATGAATACAAGCACTTGTTTTGATTCCACTCTTGGATCCGATGAAGATTTATGTGTTAACACTATGAATATTTTGTCTTATGTATCTGATATCTTTATGATTAAGTAATCTATGTTTTCTGCTTATATCATTTATACATTTCAACTCACTAAATGTGTTAGTGATGTTAGGTTGTTTATTTAGAAGATGTTAGCAACTCCATTACTAACATTTATCTTATCTCTTGAGACCACTTAAGGAAGTGAAGGGTGCTTTAACCATAATGAACTGTTTCTTCCATGGTTTGAACAGCTTTTACAAGTTTGACCCTAATGATGTGCGACTAACAGCATTTTCTTTGGCCACATGCTTTAACTCATCTTGATATTTGTAGTGTTTTATGTTCATTGAGACCCATCAACCATTTGTCTTGTACCATCTGAATAATCGTGTGTTCATAGGACTTTAGGGCTCGTTTGTGTCCGAGAAAAAGGAGTATTCAGCAGTAGCTGGACCCACACCCTAGACGGGATCCCTATCATAAACGATTTAGAGTCTAATCGGGACTTTTTATTGGGGAGATCCATTACTATTGGCCGGGAAATTTTTTCCCGTCAACAAATTTGGCACTAGAAGGAGGGCCTGAATGGAAGGCTCCTAGCACACAAGCAACATTCTGTTGCAAACCCCACAGGGGGAAATCATGTACGAAAACACTGTTCCACCACCCCTTGAATATTCTATTGAAGAAGAACCCCCTTTCTACGATATCACCTCTGACCAGCTAAGGTCTTTGTGCCCAATCGCCCGTGAACTCATCAAAGGTTACAAACGTCCCAGCCACCGGCTCCCTGGTCAACCCTCGAACTCACGCCGCCAACCACACTCGCCAGGGAGCCCTGGTCAATTCCCTGCCTCAGCTAGTAGTTCTCATGATAGAAGATTAAGCTGATTCCGTAGATCCCCCCGATAGTCCCCAAGGGAAAGAAGGAGGTAGCCCAGAAATCACCGAAACCCTGCCCGACCAACCTATGAACGATGACACTCAAGCAAATAACCAGCCTAAGGGCGCAATCGGGAGGGGTCGGGGAAACAGGGAGCGTGGTGATAGAGGCCATGGGCAAGGTCGAAATATGGGACACCCTCACCATAACCAAAACCAGAACAGATTCCCTTTCCTTTATAACTAGTGAAACATCAGGAATGTAGGGAACCGGAGGAGAAATCAGGACATGCAGTCCCATCATGAGGGCAAAGCATCCGTGTCAGGCATAGGGAGCGAATATGAGAATTAAATAGGGCATGTTTACATACCGCGCCACTAGCATGCTAGGCGTGTGCCGTTGTTAGCTTGGATGGCACAATCTCCCTCAGCTCTCCATGATCCCCTCCATGACATGCCCTGACATCCTGAGAAGCACCTCCCCAAGTTCGACCCCGAAAAGGGTACGCTGGCTGAAGATCACATAAGAAAATTTTACCTAGCCTTAAAAATGATGAGGGTGCAGTCTGACGATGTATAATGCCTTTTTTTTCCTCATACTTTAGAGAATAAAGCTACTACATGGTACCGGTCTCTCCCTGTTGCTTCCATTTCTTCCTGGGAGCAATTTCGCCATACTTTCCTTTAAAAATTTGCAGAAGACAAAACTCCTTCTATGCTTCTCACAGAGCTTAGTACTTTGAAATTCCAGAAGAAGGAGAAATTCAAAGACTTAAATCAACACTTCACTACTATATTGATCAAATTCCCGCCGAATATGGCCTTAAATGATTCCATCACCATTGACTACTACACGCGAGCTCTCCCTCGGGATATTGTTGTGTTCGTGAAACACGAAGCTTGAGCTACCCTAGTGGAAAATTACAACACTGAACTCGCTGTCGAAAGGGACATGCTATCCATAGGAGCCATCGACCATGATGGCCAGGATGATCAAAAGCCGACCACGAAGAGAGTCCAATCCTCAAACCATAAATCCGGAGACAAAGACAAGGACCCTTTCGATTTCGAAAGTATTACCAAGTCCCTTAGGCTATTGACCAACGAAGTCTCCAATCTGAAGAGTAAGAACAATGAATTTGTCTCAGGTGCAAAAACACAGAAACCTTTCTTCAGAAAGAATAACCCCACTGTGAACCGGTCTCCTTCAAACTCGAGTGCTGGCCTCAACGTTGAAGAAATCGGCAAGGATAATTTTTGTTCTTTCCATCAAGCCTCCCACTCTGAGAAAACTTGCCCCCAATGGATCAATAGCATGACCATCGTGGTGAATCAACTTCTAGAAGACCAAACCCTTGGGTATTTAGAGGAAGAGGCTACTTTAGACAATGAGGAGGTCTCTCCCCCGAATGAAGATATGGGTTCCATTGTCCTTTATTTTGAGGTCATCCGCGGGGAAATCCCCCCTTCCATAATTGAAATAAACTTGGCTGACGACCCTAAGTCCAAACCCCCTCGAAACTATGGCTTGAGGAGCAAAGGCCCGGTCCCTGAGCAGTCCTTCGAAGAAAAAATAAAATATTTCTTAAGGAAAATCCTACCGCCAAACACAGAAAACCAAACCAAGACTCTTGAGAAATTTAGCCCAACTAATCCCCGAGAAAGCCCAAAGGCTAAATATTCATCAGTTTCTCTGAAATTCGCCACCAAACTTATCTCACACATAGATTCTGCATACAACATTATCAAGGATATGAAGAAGACTCAGGCCAATATTTCTCTCTACGAACTCGCTCGCATTTCTAACCAGCGAGATCTTATCCTCAAAGAATTTGCCAAACTACCAACGACTACACCCGTGAGTACCAAATCTGCCCAAGCTACTGCTAGTCGCCAGTATATCGTGAATGCCATGAATGCCAACTCCAGGGGATCCGCACCACTTTTCTTTCTATCCTTCGAGATCTTCAACTTAAATTCCCATAATTGCCTCGTCGATTCTGGTGCATCCATGAATGTTATGCCCTTGTCTATATGCAAGAAGTTAAACATTCGCCCTGAGAAAACTGACGCCAGGATCATTCAACTCGATAGATCTTAGGTTCCTATAGTAGGTGAATTAAATAATTCCATTATCCACCTATCCTTCGATTCTATGGTGCATCAGTGCATTGACATAGTAATCGTGGATATCCCCGAGGCATATGGCCTTCTTTTGAGAAGATATTGGTCTAGCAAGCTGCAAGGATACTTCGCCACTGATTGGCCCCACCTGTGGCTCCCTTACAAGGGTAGGAAAAATCAAATTTGCATCGAAAGCGAGCCTTACATGAAACACACGGTGACCGACCTGGATGCAACTAACGAACCAGTCAGTTTCGCACAAGAGGAGCTCGGTATGTGTTTCTTAGAATCCATTTTTGGATGCTACTAAACTCCCCAATCTCCGATCACTCAAGACGTCCAGTCTGAGCTATTGTTGGTCACTGATAACAACTCCACCTCTACAGAAGACCCATTAGAAACTACTGCCTCGAGTGCGTCTCCTATGTGCTCGGATAGCCTTGTCAAATCAGAAGATGAAATGTGGACCTTGTACTACGACGGTTCGAAAACCCATGATGGGGCTGCCGCGGGTTGTATCCTGCTAGACCCTCAGAAGAACAAGTTTCTGATTTCCTTTCGGCTAGAGTTCCAGTACACGAATAATACAGCCGAGTATGAAGCATTGTTGCTCGGGCTCAAAAAATCCATAGATCTCAAAGTTGTTTGTTTAAAGGTAATTGGAGACTCTGATATTATCACCCGTCAAGTACGTAACACCATCCATTGCTTATCTCCACATCTGAAAGGCTACCAGTAAGAGGTATGGTGTTTAATTTCTTCTTTTGACAGTCTCGGTATTAAATCCGTACTTAGAATGCACAATGCAGTAGCTGATACACTTTCCAATGCTGCTGCTAGGTTCAACCCACTTAGAGATGGATTCTCTATTGAAATTATTTACAATCCATCCGTACCAGAAAATGTCTCTAATTTGCGCGTTTTTAATGATGATCAACAGGTACTGGATTCCATGCTCAATATGGCTGTGTTCAAAGATGGAGTTATAGAATAAGAGGATCATGATTAGGCCTTGCAAAAGGAACAAGGGGATTGTAAAGAAAATCCCATACCCAAATGGATCATGTCGCTCGAAAATTTGTTTGACTTACAAAACCATTTTCGAGGCCCTCCCAACACGAAGGTGTAAAGTTCCACGTTAGCACACCGACAAATAAACCTCAGGACAGACAAGGAGCCCAAGTTCGTCAATCTTGGTAATGAATGCACCCCTCAGGAAAGGCAATATTTCACTGAGTTATTTAAGAAATACCGAGATGTGTTTACCTGGACGTATGATGAGCTATGAACCTATGACACACGGATCATCCAGCACGTGAAACCCACGAAGGAAGGAGTGAAACCATTCCAGCAGAAAATGAGGAAAGTACACCCCACCTTAGAGCCGATGATCCAAAAGGAACTGAAGAAACTCTTGGATGCGTGTATAATTTTTAAAATCCGGCATTAAACCTGGGTGTCAAACTTGGTTCCAGTTCGTAAGAAATCTGGCGAAATCCATTTATGCGTAGACTTCCGAAATTTCAACAAAGCTTCGGACAAGGACAACTACCTAGTGCCCCCTATGAAGAAAATCCTTCAAGATGTATCAAGATCAGAGATGTTCTCTTTATTGGATGGGTTTTCAGGTTATAACCAAGTACTAATAGTTGAAACCGACCGGCTGAAAACCACATTCATAACTAAATTGGGAACTTTCGCATTCAGACACATGCCCTTTGGCTTGATTAATGCTGGCGTGACCTTCTAGAGAGCCATGGACATCGCCTTCAGAGGCCTCATAGGGAAAAGCATGGTAGTATACCTTGACAACGTCACCGTGTTTTCAAAACGTAGGTCTGACCACCTACATCACCTCAAGCAGATTTTTGAAAGCTGTCAAAAATATGGGATCTCACTAAACCCGAAGAAAAGCATTTTCGTCGTCTTCGAAGGAAACCTATTGGGGCACGTAATAACTCAGGACGACATAGTAATGGATCCAGAATGTGCGAAAGCCATCGCCCAAATTCCTCCCCCAAGTGGCAAGAAGGCCATGCATTCTTTCCTTGGGAAGATCAACTTCTTGCGAAAATTTATATCAGATTTCGCCCAAATTGTGAAACCGTTGCAAGGTATGATCAAGAAGAACGCTAAATTCAAATGGAATCCTCCCGAGAAATAAGCGTTCAATAACATCAAGCGGGCCATCACGGAAGCACCTGCTCTTCATATTCTGGATTTCAGCAAAGGCTTTATCTTGTACACCTTTGCCTCAGATTCATCTTTGGCGGTCGTCCTCACTCAGAAAGATGACAACAATGATGAGCGGCCCATATCATTCATGAGCGTTAGGTTGCAAGGTGTCGAGCCGAATTATCCATATATTGATAAGCAAGCTTACGCAGTGTAAAAAGAGGTTAAACACTTCAGGCCATATATTTTGAAGAGTCACGTCACAGTATTCGTACCTCACCCAGTTGTTCGCTCACTTTTCGTGCAGGAAGAGCTAGGTGAGAGATGAGGCAACTGGATGATGTGCCTTCAAGAGTATGACCTGGAATTCAAGCTAGCACACACTATAAAAGGCCAAGGACTGTGACTCACGAAGTAGTGAAGAAGAGGGTTGGGATCACGAAATCAACATGTATCAAACTGATATTATATCCCGACAGAATACCTCCTCATGGTACGTTGATCTCCAGCAATATCTGAGCCACGGTACCATGGGCCCCACTTTAATCGCTCAGCAGAAATGTGCGTTAAGACTGAAATTTGTATCCTACCAACTAGTGCAGGGTAAGTTGTTCCACAAACACCACAACAGAGTCCTGCTACGCTATTTGGTGTAAGATGAGGCACAGAAAGTTTTGATGGAGCTCCATGATGGTCCACTGGGTGGGCACTATGCGGGGGATACCACTGCTCACAAGATCATGCGTGTCGGTTTCTATTGGCCTAATATGTTCAAAGATGCACACGCTTATGTCTGGAAATGCCCACAATGCCAAAATTTCGCCAATAGGGAAATGCAGCCATCCTCTTCGTTGCAGTCCATCGTGGTGGAAGAACCTTTTCAGCAGTGAGGGATTGACGTGATCGGGGAAATATTGCCACACTCTTCCAAGCAACATAGATACATCCTCACAGCCAGAGACTACTTCACTAGGTGGGTTGAAGAAATACTGTTGCGTCAAATCAATGATCAAGAGGTAATAGCTTTCATCACCCAACACATCATGATCAGGTTTGGCGTTCCAACCTCCCTTGTTTTTTATAACGCAAAATATTTTTCATCATTTAAATTATATGAGTTTGCTCTACAAAATGGTATAGTGTTGAAACACTCTGCCAACTATTACCCCCAAGGAAATGGGTTAGTCAAGTCAACTAATAAGAACCTCATCTGCATCATCAAAAAGACGAGTCATCGGGTCACACCCAAATCATCTTTGGGAAACTCCCCATTTTTTCTTGTGTACAGCAAAGATGTTATTCTTCCTCCCAACTTGTCTCTCCCAGCCCTTCAATTATCTCAAGAAACTCATGGGACCCCTTTCCCTGCCTTACAAGCCCGAATAGACTCATTGTTAAAGCTAGAGGATGAAAGGCTGAAAACACGAGAAAAATTCGCCATCCACCAAAGTCAAATAAAATGATGGTTTGACAAGAAGTCTGCCGGAAACAAATATTTTGAAGTAGGTGACCTTGTCCTCAAATTGGACAAATCTCACGAGGATAAAGGGCAACACTCCAAATTCCAGGCCCTGTGGACAGGTCCCTTCCAAATTAAAGAAAAGGTCGACTCCCACACTTATAGGCTACAGACCCTTGAAGGGAGAATTGAGGTCCTCCTAGTAAACGGGCACGACCTTAAATATTATTTTACCTGACAGCACCAGGGGGGCCGTCACCATACCCTGTACCATAGTTTTGTTTCATTTTTTTTTGTTCTCAATTTTGTTTTGTTTTCAATAAATCTCTTGTTTCAAGCAGGCTCTCATTGGCCCTTTCCCTTTGGCATCCCAAGTTGAAGGAGAGATGTAGAAGTTACTCAATTGGAATGATGTGCCGGAATCAATGCTAGTGAAGAATCGCCCCTGAAACGCAAAAAATGGCACGAGATTTCCTGTGATATGCACCTAATGGGGAGACACAGCCAAGTCCCAAGAACCAAGCACAGGTAGCTTACCTATTATAATGGCTCAAGGGACTGTTGTACAAAAGAAATTCTTGGTGTAATCGGTCACTAGATGGAAAGGGGACAGAGCTGACCTCAGGAGACAAAAGGATATCTGGGAAAACCCAAAAGTACTCATATATACCAGGAGCAACATCTCTTGCAAGAAAAATAAGTCAAGATCCCTCATCTGCCTAGGCAATAAATGCCACAGTTAAATAAGTGCCTTGAGCACAGTCAAATAAGTGCCCCGAGCACATTTAAAATAAGTACAAATTAGCACATGAATAAAGGGTAAAGGATTGAGAAATGCTTCCTGCGCAGAGAGGTGATGCGACGAATCCGTCGGGGTACTAACCAGGCTCGCTGGCAGCAGAGCAACGTCCGTGACTCCTATGCAGTGACTCCGTTGGGACCACTAGGTTCGGTGGCAGCGAAGCAACACAATGAGGAAAAAGTAACTATATCGGATCCTGGAAATCCCTGAGGTCACTCCAACCTTTTCCATCCGGTCTCCAAGAATACAATATGGTGGATCAGCACCCTGGGACACGCAGATAGGTGGAGCAAACACGTAAGGCCCGAGGATGAAAGTAGTGGGACCCACAGAGTGAAAGGATCAGTATTCTAAGCCCCCCCCCCACCCCCCACAAGATGAAGCACCGGCAGAGATCTTGGGCCCTACCAATGAATCGCCATTTGTTGTAGGCGCTACAACACCCTCCAAAATTTTGCCCATTTTAAATTTTTGAGCCCCTAACCTTTTGAAATAGATTCAAGCCTAAGTTCACTCTTCCAAAAGTCTCAAGTCGCTAAGTCGCAGAATTTCTCAACTCAAATAAGTTGTGACCCTACGACCTTGCAACCCCTCAGGTCATGAAGTCACAAGGTCGCATATCATCCCGAAACCAAACAATTGTGACCTTGTGATCCTGCGACCTCGCGACCTCCCTAGGTCGCAGAGTCGCGAGGTCGCATATCTCATCAACTCAGCTCATCTGCGACCCTGCGACCCTCATTTATTGTCCATATGTGCGACCCCTTTATATATAGAAGGGTCGCATATGTCACATTCAACCTGCGCGACGGAGAAAGAAAATGCCTCTGACAAGCCAGCTGGAGCTCATTTTTCCCAGGTAAGTTTCCTAATCCTCCTGTTGTTTCCTTTTTGATTGATTGTTTCCTTTGTTACCCTCACCTTAGCATATTTAAAACTCAACCTACCTTCTGATTAAACCTTCCAAGAATCTTGTTACTATACCTTACCCCTCCCCATAGCTTGGCTGCCATGTGTACCTCCTATAGGAAGCCTCCCTTGCATCAGTCTATTCAAGTTCCCTTTCCAGCCCTTTCAATGAGGAACTTCATGCATGCTTTCCACTTAATGTGTTGCCTTACCTCCCTTTTTTTTTATTAAAAGCAAGTTGAGGGTCTTCGTCGCTGCGCAAATCGTCTACCAAGCGATAGAGCGACCTGCGACTCTGCGACCTCGCGACCTTGGTCGCCAAGTCGCAGGGTCGCTAGGTCACATATCTGTGAAAGTTTAAAGTAACCTGACTTCACGACTCGGTGACCTTGAAACCTGGTCGCGAGTCGCTAAGTCGCCAGGTTGCATTTCCGTGAAGATCTAAACCGGCGTGACTCAACGACCTCGCGACCTAGTCGCAACTCGCCAAGTCGCCAGGTCACTTTTCTGTGAAAGTTTAAACTAACGCGACCTAGCGACCCAGCGACCCAGTCACAAGGTCGCTAAGTTGCAGGTTCACCCATTTCCTTGACAATAGTTGAGCAGAGGTAGGAGCAACCCAAGTATTTATAAATATGACATATGTCTTATCATGGGATTGTTTTATGAACATGCCAGGGAACCTTGAAGCCAAGCTAGAGTGTGTATCCATCTCGTCGGCCTCAAGAGTTATGGGGCCTCCGACAGTTTGCTAAAGGAAGAAAAGCCCTGAGATAGAAATCTCGGAGGATGAAATACCTCTTTCTCTTCCCCCTCTCTATGGAGACACCGCCTGCACATTCGGAAAAGGGTACAGTATGAGTTGGTATCAGGTGTACCAAGAATTCACAAAGCCTGAATTTCCAGAGGACCTCCCAGACCGGCAGGTGTATGTTTAGGTTAAAAGATCCAAGCTCCACTACGCGGGTGCCTGTCCACCTATATTCCCATGTGTAGAGTTGATTGAGTGGATCCTGCATAAGGTCGACCCCAAGATCTGGGTTATTCGGGATCATGCCGGGAAATCATTCACAAATCTAAAGGGACAAGATGCAGAATTCTATTATGCACTTCCCGCCTGAGAACAGACCTTCACCGAGGATTGGGCCACCACTCATGCAGTTCCCATAGCCGAGACCTTAAGAGGATGGTGGGAGGACCTTGAAAATTTCAGGCTCAAGAAGGACCCGGAATATCAGACAACAGGTCTCAAGAAGGTCTACAAGCTCGTAGCTGCAATGTTATGTAGGATGTATGGTCGTCTGTTGACGAGAAAATCTGTCCGGCCAACAGCAAGGGATATCCTCAGTGAAAAGTCCCAACTAGACTCTAAACTGTTTGGAGTAGGGATCCCGTCCAGGGTGTGGGTTCGGCTACCGCTTAAGTCTCCTTTCCTTGGGTCTCAATAGAACTCAATGAACCTGCAAACACATGCTTATTCGGACAATACAAGATACATGATTGATGAGTTTAAACAAGTATATAACACTATGTGTAGCAAGATGAATAATAAAACATGAAGCCAAAAGAAATACTGTCAACAGCATATCGTAAGGATCATGCTTGTACGTTGCTCTAACCACAGAAGAAACAATTCTTTATGGCAGGAACAACCCTCACTCCCTTAAATTTTTATGATGAAAATATAAATTTCAGTAAACGAAGTTGTTAACATTCATTGAGGAAGCATAAATAAACTTAACATCATTAACACAAGTACAGAGAACTATACTGCATCAATGATGCCATCAGGAACGCGGTTTCATTAATCAAAAGATGTTTGAAACTGGAAAAGAAATACTCATAGTGTTCGCACAGAAAAACACATCAAATCCAAAAGGAGTTTAACAAGTATTTGTATTCGTATTCAAAAGAGTGTTATCCTTCTATACAATGCTCTCTAACTCTTTGAGTCCCCCAAAAAAAAGATCTTTTACAATCTTCCCGAAAGGAGTTTTATAGACCAAAATTTTCCCTTTGGGCTTCCTGACTTTTCGCCTCCCCAACTGTTGAACTTCCCTGCGACCTGAATGAGAGCTGCGACCTGTGACCCAGCTGCAAAGTGTGACCTGTGACCTATTGCCAAGTGCGACCTGCGACCTACTGCCACCCGAACATGAGAATGTGCATGCGATCGTGAGGTCAGGGGCATCAACTTGTTGTTCTCTTAGGAAGTTCTACCACACACGATAATCTGCCGCTATGGGGGAAATCAAGGGAACTTCTTCTCTCAACCGATACAGACACTCCAAGGCATTTGGAATTAAATTCTCTCTTTTCTGCATGACCAGGTTGGATAGGGAGGCCAGATTAGTGTAGATCCAGACTGGCGTGACAATGAACTTACCCAAGTTCTCCTATGATGCCGCAAGATCAGAAGTGGCAGCAGCTTGTCCGGTAGGTTGCAAAAACGTATGAATATCCTGATCCACCTGTCCCCATCTCTTCTCCTCATTCAATTCACCCAGCGATGGAATGTGGTGTAGGGCGTGCATTGAATCGATGTCGCTGATTAGATGCTCGTACGTGACCATTACCTTATCTAGGTCCTTGGACAACTTATCTTTAGACTGCATTTTAATCTGGATCTAGACCTTGGCATCTTGGGTGTGGATCCAGTCTTTCTTAGGCAAGTTTTCTGGGGCCTGGGGGTACTGGCCCATCCATTCTATCATTCTATCTAAAGTGGCTAAGGCCTCCTTCAGCTGCTTGCTCCTTTTCTTAGTCTCCGCTTGGGCTCTTACCAAGGGGGAAACTGTTTGTTTTATAGTGAACATTTCCGCATAGACCTGCCTCATGGTGACCTCTAATACATCCAGCTCTCTTAGGACGGTGAGCGGTACTTCGTTGATAGGAGCAGTTTTGTCTTGGAGCTGTTGAATCTCTTCCCTTAACGCTACCTTTTCCTTCTCTGCCCTTGCCTCCCTCTGCTATGCTTCTTATATCTTATTTTGTAGAGAGAGGATCTCTCTACTCATTCTGTTTACATTTTCCTCAGTGGCCACAACAAAAGTTGTGCCAGCCGATGCGATCATTACCGGGTTAGTCCTAGTGTCTAGGACTATATCTTTCTCCGTCGCAGCTTTGGATGGGGCGGAAGGATTTCGTGCCAACCATCTTCTTTTCTCCTGTCAGATCTTGAAAGAGAACTGATCATCTGTGATCCTAGTGAGGTTAAATACTTCTTCTTCTTGTCCTTCGTAAGAGCTCACATCGGAGAGTGCAGAATGTGTATTGACTACAGGAACTTCGATGGGTTGTAGCTCAGTTTGTGATTATGTGCCTTGGGGAGATGTCTCAATATTCTTTAATATTATATCCTCCTCCTTTTTCCTTTTCTTCTCTGCCTCCTCTTTCCATAGTCACTCTGCTTCCGCCTTTTCTTGTTCTACTTTCTGCCTGCGTTGTGCTTCTTCCGCTGCTTCCTGTTCGGCTTTCCTCTTGCGTTCAGCTCCTGCTGCTACTTCCTATTCTGCTATTCTCTTGTGTTCAGCTTCCGCTGATGCTTCTTGCTTTGCTTTCCTTTGGTGTTAGGCCTCCACTTGATCTAACTCTCTTTTGATTTGTCGTTTCGCCTCAGCTTCCGCCTCCTGTTCCTCCTTTTTTCTCCTGGCCTCTTCTACCTGCTTCTTCTTTTGCTCTGACCTCAGGCTCCTTTTGTGCTTTTCTTCATTCTCTTTCGTCTTCTTCTCAGTTTCGTATTGAGCTTTGGCCTCATGCTCTTTTTTCTGGGTAGTGGTGTTGTGCCCTGTACTGGTTTGAGGCTTCTTAGCCTGAGAAGAAGAAGCACCTCCTAATTCACGGCTTCTTTCCTCCAATGTATGGTCATCTGGGTCTTCTTGATCAGACCATGCCCCCAGGGCGAGTCGCCTATCTGTGTTATACCAGTTTATTTTTTCATCCTCGCCCGGGCACTCGGTGTGCTGGTAGTTCCATTTTAACTTAGCTCACTTACAGTGATCAGGGACTATCCTCTCTGGGTCATATGTCCGGTGGTCCAACGGCCCTAGGCAATAAATTCTCATCTCTTCTGCTTCTGTCTCTACCTCCCTGAAATCTTTCACCGTGTAGGTACCGACAGTGAGAGGTAGTGTAGGCCACAGCTTCTTTTTTCCCTTAGTCAGGACCTTAGAGAAACTGGAAGTCATCTGGAAACAGACCTCTTGAATGAGAATTTTGTCTGTAACATATCGGGGCATAGCATGGGGAGCCTTGTATGAACCAAAGACTTGAATGAATGTGTACTCGACAAGTGCGAACCAATGCGCCACCTTGCCTAACGTCTCCATGGCTCGCCAAGACATGCAAGGAGTGTCCTGGCCGAACAATTTTCTGTAGAGAGTCGGGCTGAAGACTTGAGAGATCGGCTCTATGTCCTGCTTGTACCTGTAATCCAAAAATACCTTCGTCTCTAAGTGGATTGGGCGTGCCTGCTTTGGATCCCAGTTGTGCACCCATCCCTCAAAGTGGCACCTCGAACAAACAACATCCAACAAGTAGGAGGCCATGTAGAATTCAGAGCGATATCCATCATCCGGTACCAGTGTCGAGGATATGTTTTTCTGAATAGAGGCCACTAGTATGCTGGCCCAATTGAACCGGGTGCTGTGCATAGTGACATACTCCATTAGGGATACCCACGTATCGCTGAAAGTGGTGGCATCGGGACGCCCGTATAACCTGCAAAGCATAGCGGCTATGAGTTTATACACCTTCCTAAGACCTGCCACTGCATATTCTTTATCCTTCTTGGCTTTGAATTTTTCGGGTTCCTCCCACCACCCTTTTAGAGTGTCTGTTATGGGGAATGTGTGGGCGATGGCCCAATATTTTTTGAATACCTCTTCTCGTTCAGGCAATGCGTAGTAAACTTGAGCATTCGAGCCCTTAAGAGTCGCAAAATCTTTGCCTTCATAGCCCCTAATTACCCACTTTTTGGGGTCGGTGTTTTGTATAATCCATTCAATGACCTCCACGCATGGGAATATACTAGGGTGGGCACCTACGTGATGGAGTCTTGACCTTTTAACTTGTATGTATGCTTTTCGGTCAGGGAGGTCCTCTGGGAATTCTTGTCTAGCAAATTCCTAATACACTTGGTACCAACGCATGTTGTCCCCTTTGGCAAATGTGCACAAGGTGTCCCTGTAGATCGGGGGCGAGGACATCGGTATATCCATCTCTATGTCCTCTGCTTTTGGGCTCTTGTTCTTTTTTCAGGCCACTAGAGCTTCCATGTCGCTTGAATCTGAGGAGACGGGGACACACTCTAAGTCTACTTAGAATTCACCTATCATGTTCATGAAAGAGTCCCGAGATAAGAAAGATGCCATGATAATACAAGCCTAGGCACAGTTATTAGTTTTTTACAACTAGAGACACAGGAAGGGTTCAATTGGCGACCTGCGACTGGGTCGCAGTGTCGCAAAGGTCGCGATGTTAAAATCTCAAGGGTTTTGTGACTTTGCGACCTTGCGACCATGTCGCGAGGTCGCTGGGTCGTGAACCCTAGGAAGACCGACGGAACTGCGACTCTGCGACCTGCGATCGGGTCACAGGGTAGCTAGGTCGCAGGGTTACAGGAAAGGAGAAAGGAGGGCGGATGCGACCTGGCGACTCGGCGACCAGGGTCGCAGGGTCGCAAGGGTCGCAAGTTGCACTAGGGCTAGCCGAGCGGTTTTAGCGCACGCCGAATTAAGTAGATTTCCCTCTAACTTCAAAATGCAAGGATAAGTGGGCCAAAACAGAGGAAGGGGGCACTTTCATGGGAAGTATCACATCATGGGAGGCTGGATGGGAAGAAGTGGCAATATTATGTAAGGAGGGTAAGTGTTAGGGCAAAAGGGCACCTCAAGTTATGAAACGATCAACAGGAGCACAAAAAATGGATGATTTAAAGGCTAAGATGAGTGTACAGGGCAAGAATGCAAAGAAAAAGGAAAAATCAGGAGGAAACGGCAACTTACCCAGGAAAAATGCGCTCCAGTCGGCCTGTCAGAGGCGTTTCTTCTCTCTGTCGCATGAACAGAATGCGACCTAGCAACCCTTCTATTTATAAAAGGGTCGAGCGTGCGAGCCATTAATGAGGTCGTTGGGTCGCACTATTCGGCAGTTTGAGGGAGTCACGAGGTTGCTAGGTCGCAGATCTGGGCAAAAGGACCAATTTGCGACTCAGCGACTCTTAGCCTTTCCAGACTTTAACTTAGCTTTTCTATACTCAAAGGGCTCCAAAAAAAATTTAAAGGGTGGATTTTTTGGAGGGTGTTGTAGAGGCTACAACACCGTCCAAATGCAACCACTTTCAACGATGCTTGGGTTTCTCTGATGTATGTTGTCACTGTGTACGACACCCGCTTCAACTGGGCCAACTTGATAGTGGCGAACCTCAGATCGAACATATCTACGACACTAGCACCTGATGAAGGGTATGCATCGGAATTTTATATGGCGTCTTATCTCTTGGATGCAGTATGTGCAAGGTGCCATTTTGAGGGGTGGGCACACAACTAGGATCTGGAGCACGGCGGTCCAATTCACAAAGATTGAATGGTGTTCTAGGATTCTAGATAGAAGCAATACATGGAGTAAATCGCGCACAGCTTCATCCCCGCTCTCTACCGGAAACTATTTGGAAAAGACACCGTGTGCATGTCCGGGAGAGCCATGGAGACAATAAACCGAGTGGCCCACTAGTTTCCTGACGTGGATAGTACTTTCATCCGAGTCTTAGAGTCACTAAAGGCTCCTCACGCACTGCCCCAATTTGTCACCAACAAACTCCTCCTCCAAGAAACATGTTACCATATGTCGGGCGGTTTTTCAAAAGTTCTCACTAAGGGCAAGAAGAAGCCATGGCCCACTCTGCCGCTCACTATCAGCGCCTACACAGTGAAATATTTCAAGGAAGTAGAGGTAAAGGCCAAGCAAGTCAAAGGATTTTTTCTACCTCCCATGTCACGCCAGACGTATGATCCTGAGAGAATCATCCTCACCCACTGCACGCGGGCCAAATTTAAATGGATTTACTAGCATACTGATTTCCCAGCTGAAGATATAGTTAAGATCTGGTAGAAAAAAGATAGGGAAGCCATTCCAGAGGAATCAATTGATCAGGAAGATCAGGACAACCAGACTTTAGAAGAAAGAATCTATACACTGAGAAGAGCCTCATCTTCCAAAGCCAAGAAGCAAAGGACTGGTACGGGCCATAACTCTTCCGCCCAGCGAAGAGAAAAGGAGGCTAAAGCTCAACAAGAAGCTGAGGAGAAGGCAAAGGAGGAGGAGGAAAAACAAAAGAAACAACTGAAAGAAGAACAAAGAAAGAAGTGGGTGGAGGAAACCCGCAAGAAAAGGGAAGAGGAACAACAGAAAGAAGAGGATGAAAAGGCAGAATCTGAGCGCCAGCTAAAGATAAAGTAGGATAAAGCAGAAACTGAGCACCAGCTAAAGGAAGATCAAGATAGAGCAGAAGCTGAGTGCCAGCTAAAGGAGGATCAAGATAAAGAAAAATTTGAGCACCAGCTAAAGGAAGAACAGGACAGAGCAGAAGCAGATCAAAAGATGAGGGAAGAAGAAAGTCGGAAGTCAAGGGAAGATTCCTCCAAGGAAGCTGAAGGCAGCAAGACACCTCCTCCAGAGACAGAGAAACAAACGGAGCTGCCACACATCGAGGTGCCCCAAAAAACTCCTGCAACCAATATGTGTTTTGCTCTCTCGGAATTGAGTACCTCCGAGGATCTAGATGAGGGAGTGGTTGATTTGATAAGACTTACCTATGATCAATTCACACACAAGATCAGGCAGGAGAAGAGAAGATGTTTGGAACGGGATCCTGTTGCACCCCTTATAGCAATCACAAAGAAGGATATAGTCTTGGATACTAGGACCAATCTATTTATGATCGCATCAGCTAGTACCGCTTTTGCAACAGCCACCGAGGAGAAAGTAAGCAGAATGAGTAGAGAAATTATATCCCTGCAAAATAGACTACAGGCCTCCGAACAAAAGACAGCTAAGTCAGAATAGGAAAAGAAGGCGCTACAAGAAGAAATCCAACAGCTTCAGGTTAGGAATTCCCCTACTAATGAAGTGCCAGTCACTATTCAAGGAGAGTTGGTCACTTTGGAGGCCACCATGAAGCAAGTATATGAAGAAATGTTCACAATAAACAAATCGTCGCACCACTACTGAAAGCACGGGCAGAAACCAAGAGGATGAACACACAGCTAAAGGAAGCTTTTATTGCTTTGGACAGATTACTAGAATGGTTGAGCATGTATCCACAAGCTCCAGACACCTTGCCTAGAAAAGATTGGATTGGCACCAGAAATGACAAGGTTCAAATACGGATAAAGGTACAATCCAAGGAGAAACTCATCAAGGATTTCGAGAAATTAATGTCCACATATGAACATCTGATTAGCGGCATTGACTCAATGGCCGAAGTACACCACATTCCTTCTCTGGGTGCACTGGGCAAAGAGAAAACATGGGAGGAAGTCACCAAAGATATTCAAGCATTTCTACAACCCATAAGGCAAGAAACCGCCTCTCAAGACCTGTCGGCATCACAAGAAAACCTGGTTCAATTCATCGTGACACCGGTCCGGATCTATACCAAACTGGCCTCCCTATAAAACCAGATCATTATCAAGAGAGGCTCTTTGATTCCAAATGCTCTCGAGTGTCTTCACAGGTTGAGAGAATATATGCCTCAGGTCTCTCCAATGGCTGCAGATTATCGGGCATGGCGAAGTTACCTCAAGGAACAGCAACAGGTAGATGTCCCTGATCTCACAATCACCCAACTGCTCCCATGACCAAGTCACATATTGCAGCAAACAAAAGAGGTCACAGGTCGCAACAACCAAGGGGTCGCAGGTCGTAGCCATAGCCAAAGTCGCAAGCCGCGGATTCCCTCAAGTCGCAGAGCATGTCAATGGTCAGGAAGGAAAAAAGTCAGGGATACCCAAGGGTCAATTTTGTTCTATAAATACTCCCTTCAGGAAATTGTAAAGGACCTTTTTTTTGGGACTCCAAAGGAGCAAAGAGAATTGTATATCATTGAATGCACTTTTCTAAGAATGAATGCAAGCACTTGTTTTGATTCCACTCTTGGATACGATGAAGATTAATGTGTTAACACTATGAATATTTTGTCATATGTATCTGATATCTTTATGGTTAAGTAATATGTGTTTTCTACTTATATCATTTGTACATTTCAGCTCACTAAATGTATTAATGATATTAGGTTGTTTATTTAGAAGATGTTAGCAACTTCATTACTAACATTTATCTTATCTCTTGAGACCGCTTAAGTGAAGGGTGCTTTAACCATAAAGAACTGTTTCTTCCGTGGTTTGAACAACTTTTACAAGCGTGACCCTAATGATGTGCTTCTAACAACATTTCCTTTGGCCGCATGCTTTAACTCATCTTGCTATTTGTAGTGTTTTATGTTCATTGAGACTCATCAACCATTTGTCTTGTCCCATCCAAATAATCGTGTGTTCATAGGACTGCGGGGCTCGTTTGTGTCCGAGAAAAAGGAGTATTCAGTGGTAGCCAGACCCACACCCCGGACAGGATCCCTATCATAAACGGTTTAGAGTCTAATCGAGACTTTTTTATCGGGGAGATCCCTTATTGTTGGCTAGACATTTTTTCTCGCCAACAAAACCTTTCCTTAATTCTTTCTTTATGGATGCAATGTAATTTTTATCATTTCATATCATCAGTATATCATCTACATATACCACAATATATACAACAATTTTGCTAACTTTCATGAATTTGAAAGCTTGAGAGTTTATGGTGAAATTTGCAAGTGAAAAGATTAGGGTTTTTAAACACTTATGTCAATTTCATTAACACATTAACATGCTTTAAAGCTTAGTTTTGTACAAAATAAAGAAGACATTAGTACCATAGCAATATACACAAGACAAAAAATGATGAAGGAGTTCACCCCTCCTAGGCTACATCTCCTGGTCCAACTTCCAGTGGTTGGGCCTCTTTCATTATGCTCAAAAAAGTGTGTTTACATCAAGTTACAATGCTCAAAATGCTAAAATAATGTGGCTCTAGAATAGTCAAAAACCCCTAGCTAGGCTCTTTCTTCTCCCAAAAAGCTCAACGACTAACTGAGTTATGCTCCAATGAATTTTTTTGGTAACCATCCTACAATTCACACTTCTCTTTTCTTTGTCCTACATTTTCCGAGATTCCCGCCGCACCGAGTGCAAGTTATCGAACTGTTAATATGCTTATGTCGGCCATGATCCGAACAAAAATGCACCACTTGGCTTGATTTATGTTGTTGATTTTGGAGGTCGGTTGTGTTTCCCTTCAGTTTGACATGACCAAGGTTGAACATCAGTTGAGTTGTTGTGGTTAGGTGTTAGTGGAACCCTACCCAAGACAAGTTCGACTCCCTACCCGATGGCATAACTATGGCAACAAACAGTTGTTACAACTATAACATATGTGACCATTGTGGCCCTCACTGCCGGTTATCCACACCTTAACCTACTGGAACTTGACATAAAATGTAACCCTGCAGCATGTGATCACTGCCAACGTGATCACCGGTTCCATACTCCCAGACCCTGCATAACCTTTACCGTGGAAATACTTTTTAGCAAGTGAATTGGCTTTGCTCCTAACCGTTACCGTCGAGGTTCTAACACCATGCTTCACTACGAACTTTGGATAACGGTTTATCATATGGTATATTTGGTAGTTGATATGGTAGAGTTCGCCGATACATGTGGCTCAAATCCTTTAGTTAATACATTGCATATTATATACATAAAATTTGGGTCGGGGTTAGCCCTTGAACCTGGTTGGTGGATCGGGGTCAGGGGTTAACCTCGGTCCCTACCTCCATATATACAACCACTAAACCTTAAATAGGATCACGTTGCTATACAGGTTAAGTAACAACGCAGTGCAATCGGTGGAGGCCTTTGTTAGTTTATGCGAGGTCCAGAGTTTGATTCCTCGGGGGTTGTTCGGCCTCCGTACAAAATATCGGTTGGCCATGAGGAGGCTATGTGGCAGCCATTGGTTGGCCCACATGGCTCTCCCTCATTGGACCACCACACCAAACCATAAACCAATAAAAGCAAGCCAAATTCGAGCCAATTAATGTAGAACACTTGTCATCTAATGATTGGCCCACAAAATCAATAAAATTCCCAATTAACGTACGAACTGTTGATTGGGTGTACCTACACCCAAATTCCAAAAAAAATTGTTGTTTCCCAGTTCGAATAGAATGCGATATCGGGAGCATTCGATGTTGGATTTGAGTGAAACCAGTTGCATCGGATTTAGGGTGACAAGATCTACACTTTGGCGCTAGTTTAGAGCCAAAATGAGCACTTTCTTGATCCACCAGATCATTCCTCCCCGCTGGAAGCTTCTATACCTCCAAAATATCTTTATCAATCAACAAATAAATGAGGATACAACTCCCTCACCCATCCAGTCTCAATTCACTAAAATTCTCTTGAATTCAACAATTTGAGATTTTCATCAAAATAAATCATTTCCCTGATTTTGGATTCATTGTCTTGTTGTCATAGATGACATCCTACTGCAATTTCCCATAATATCCAGAACAAAAAGTGCCTTTGAAGGAATATATGCATTCCCTCCTCGCTCTTCAATCAAAGGAAACTTAAACAATCTCAAATTTTTCTCACCTTGAACACTGTCGTCGTGACGATGCTTAACATGTCTACCCTTGGACTTAGCTCAACTCTTGACCAAATTTGATTGCCATCGCCATGCACCATCCCTTTTCAAAGCCAACATATTATGAAACCCACAAGAAGAAGTTTTGAAACCAATGTACTCTTTTCCAAATTGATTTTTCATTTTCTCTTCGACCCCTGCATTCTTTAGCACTCGCATCATGTTCTCATCAATGTTCAACTACGATGCATGTTGCTGCAAATTCACTTCATCTTGTTTACCTCTTTTATGAGGAAACATGTTAGACTCTTGAAACATCTTATCACTTGAATTAGAAACATTAATGAAATCAGATTTTATATTTGATTCTTATCCTTGAAAGGCCTCATTCACAACATCTTTATGCTTGAACATTAATAAAGAAAAGAAAAAAAACTATAGCTTTAACAATTCTCTTCATTTGTCCAATGTTAATAAGAGACAAATTCATTTTCTTACTATGCACTCTGATAATGTACTCAATCCAATTCTTGAACAAGTGATAATTATTCTCATGGAGATGGAAAATTGCTCTCTTATCATAAAGATATGGGCTTCCCAAAACTATGCCACATATATCAAGTGGAACTACATCAAGTTCAACTTCATCAGGAAATTTTCTAGTGATTGCAAATATAAGTATGCACTTCCTTATCACCTGGAATTTTGCATTCTCACATAACCAACCTAAAGGATAATGTTTATCATGTGGAATGGTCTCTAAATTTAACTTCTTCACAATGTCTTATAAGATAAGATTCACTTGTGAACCACCGTATCAAACAATGTGTCTATCTTGGTATGCTTTGAAATAACTCTAATATGGAAAAGCTCAATTCTTGTTTTTCCATCTTGAGTATCATTGAGACAACTTGAAGAACTAGTATACGCAATGTCCTTACCTTTCAAACCCATCGATGTGATCTTTGTTTCATCTCCAAAAACATAACCTAAATCATGTTGTGTAGTTGTAGTTGTCTTCTCCTTCTCCATGTTCTTAAACTTTTTGGGTCTCATCTCTAGATGAAGTTTCCAACAATGATCTTCATCATGACCATCCTTGGAATGGTGTTTGAATGTGAGTTTTTCTTTCTCCATATTGATGGAAACATTTTTATTTCATTTTCCATTGAAATTACCCTTTCCTTTTTCTCCAGACTCAAAGGTGTTCTCACTAGTTTCATCATAAACATGTTTCCCTCTTGCTTCTATATGTGTGCCCTGTACACAAACTTCATCTAAAATTGTAGGGTTAAATATGAGAATTGTATGTCTCAAATATCTATGGAAACCTCCAATGAATTTAAGAAAAGTGTCTTGAGATGACAAATCTATACCCAATATCAATGCTCTCCTACTAAACTCTTGAGTATAGCTTAGCACACTTTGACCCTTTCCTTGCCTAAAGTTTTTCCAATCCATTATAGCTTTTTGCATGTATGCTAATGCATAAAATTTTCTTCTCAATGTAGCAACAAAATCATTCCAAGAGGTTAATACCTTACCATGTTTCTTTGTGCCCTCTTGAGTTTTGGCTTCCCACCAAATACGTGTTGCAATTTCCAACCGTAATGAAGCAAGCTGAATCTTGGTTCAATCCTCCTTGATCCTTTGTATCCTGCAATACACTTAAGTTGACAAACCCAATTATCTAATCTCCTAGCATTCACCTATCCATCATACATAGGTAAATCAAACTTTATGTCAAGTTTCAAAAATGGAGTTTTACCATGTCCTTTTGGAGAATGTGGAGGTGTTTGTGAAGGGGTTGCTGTGGAAGATGATGATGGTGAAGGTGGTGGTGAGGATTAAGGTGAAGAGAATGGTGGTGTCAAAGGTAGTTTGACACCATTCTCTCCATTCCCTTTTGGAGTCGTGTCCCCATCTCCTCCATCTCCTTTTGAAGACTTACCTCCCTTTTGAGGATTGGAGCTCTCACCTTGCAACCTTGTGTTTCTCTCTTCATAGAGAAATTTCACAATTTGTGTCAAGTCAAAGAACACTTTTCTGAACATCCTTTGACTTATTTTCAAGCTCTCCTTCATGTGCCATGACTGTTGAAGCTTCAAGTGCAATTTGAGGTGAAATTTATGGTGGAGATTGTGGCAATTGTGCTTTCCTTGTCCTTGACCTAACTTGAGGACTTGCAACCACAAGCTTTCCTTCCCCTGTCTTGAGTTGCAACCTTGTAAGCATCATAAACACTTGCAACAAAATTAAACCCTCAAATAAACTAAGAACCAAAGCTATGATACCAAATTGATATGTATTTGAAAGCTTGAGAGTTTATGGTGAAATTTGCAAGTGAAGAGATTAAGGTTTTTAAACACTTATGTTAATTTCATTAACACATCAACATGATTTAAAACTCAGTTTTGTAGAAAATAAATAAGACATCAGTACCATAACATTATACTCAAGACATTAAATTAAGAAGGAGTTAACCCCTCGTGGGTTACATCCCTTGGTCCAGCTTCCAATGGTTGAACCTCTTTCATTATGCTCAAAAAAGTGTGTTTACATCAATTTAGAATGCTTAAAATGCTAAAAAAATGTCTCCAATGGCTCCAGAACAATCAAAATCCCCTAGCTAGGCTCTTTTGGCTCCCAAAAAGGTCAAAAACTAACTTAGTTATGCTCCAATGAAGTTTTATGCTAACCATCCTACAATTCGCACTTCTCTGCTATCTGTCCTACATTTTCTGACTTTTTCGGCCATGTGGAACGATAAATTTTCCCCGCGCCAGTGAGATTCCCGCCCCACACGGTGCAAATTATCAAACCATCAATTTTCCCATGTCGGTCGTGATCCAGACATAAATGTGCCACTTGGCTTGATTTCCACCGTTGATTTTGGAGGTCAGTTGTGTTTCCCTCTGGTTTGACCTGACCAAGGTTGAACATTGGTTGATTTTTTGTGGTTAGGGGTTAGAGGAACCTTGCCCAAAGCAGGTTCCGCTCCTCGCTTGACGACATAACTATGGAACAAAAAGTTGTTACAACTGCGACATATGCGACCACTGTGGCCCTGACCGTCGGTTGTCCACACCTTAACTTCCCAGAACTTGACATAAAATGTAACCCTGCAACATGTGACCACCGCCAACGTGACCATTGGTTCCATACTCCCATACCCTGCATAACCTTTACAATGGAAATATTTGTTAGCAGGTTAACTAGCTCTGCTCCTAACTGTTACCGCCGAGGTTCTAACACCATGCTCCACTGCGAACTTTGGATAAACGTTTATCATATGGTTTATTTGGTGGTTGATATGGTATGGTCCACCGATACATATGGCTCAAAAAATTTGGTTAATACATTGCATATTGTATACATAAAATTTGGGTAGGGGTTAGCCCTTGACCCTGGTTTGTGGACCGAGGTCGAGGGTTAACCCTGGTCCCCACCTCCATATATAAAACCACTAAAACTTAATAGGACCGCATTGATATATAGGTTAAGAAACAATGCAGTGCGATCAATGGCAGCCTTGGTTAGTTTGTGCGAGGTCCAATGTTCAATTCCTTGGGGGTTGTTCGACCTCCATACAAAATTTTGGTCGGCCATGAGGAGGCCATGTGGCAGCCATTGGTTGGCCCACGTGGCTCTCCCTCATTGGGCCACCACACCAAACCATCAACCAATGAAAAAAAGCCAAATTTGAGCCAATCAACGTGGGACACTTGTCATCTAATGACAGGACCACAAAAACATGGTCAAACCATTCAAAAGCCCAATTAGCGTATGCACTACTAACTGGGTGTACTTGCACCCAAATTCCAAAAAAATTGTTGTTTCCCAATTCGTACAGAACGTGATATCGGGAGCATCTAATGTCGGATTTGAGTGAAATGAGTTACATTGGATTCAGGGCGACAAGATCTACGCTTTGGCACTGGTTTCGATCCAATATGAGCACTTTGAATTTTCAGCACTTTCTTGATCCACCGCATCATTTCTTGACAAACAAAGTTGCATCATCAAGATCATAGTGCTTGAAATTTAGTTTCAGAATTTGCTAAAATAATTTCTCGTACTAGGCTCGCGGTGCTTATTTTAAGCCATATAAGGATTTAACAAGCTTGCATACTTTGTGCCCTTGTCCCTTCAAAAAAAATCCTTTTGGTTGAGACATAAAAACATTTTATTTCATATATCCATTCAAGAAGGCAATTTTAAGATCCATTTGATGAAATTTCTAACCATTTTGAGCTGCCAAGGCAAAGAGAGTTTGTGTAACCGCCTCCTCCCACATTTACCCACTTTCACCGGTTTGTAGGGATAAACATGTGAAAAAGGTAACTATGACAAGACTCAACCTCCTATATGACCTTAAGGTAATGGGGTCCAAAACTTAAGACTTTACAAACTTCCCTAAGGTGTTAAAAGACCTCCAGGAGCTACTCAACCTCTCCAAGTGTCCAACCCTTGAGCTAACCCTCTCTTTCACTGAACTAGAGCCTTAGTCACTCACTTGTCAAGGCCTCCAAGTGACTTTAACCCTCCAATCTCTCCCATAAGCCATCCTTCCAGCGACTGTGGACTTTTTCAGTCAATTTTGTGCGAGCGAACCTGAATTCTGAGCCACTTTTTCAGGGCTAGGACTCAGGCCTCTGCCTAGAACTCAGTGAAACTTCCATAAATGATGACTAACATAGAAAAAAAGATTCTAAAACAAAAACTTGAACAAAGTCTTGACCTGACCCCTCTCAACCAGGACTAGAATTTCATCAAACACATGATAAACATGCAACTTATAGGTCATGAATGCATATATTAACATAGGGATCTGAAACTTATGTGAGATTTAACAAGAAGGACCGTTTCCTTCTCACAATAGTTTCCATAACACGAATTAGATAGTGCATTCATTGACCACATATTCATTAATTAAAATGTGGTAAGAACCGTACTTAAATATGTCATATGACCATGCTCATAACCAACATATAACTAGATAGATAACAATGATAGAACAACCATTAAAGCCACACAATAACAAGTATAATTACTCATAAAACTATAAGAGAAACTTAGCTCTTATTAACCATATGTAAAATCCAACCAAGTCAAGGACTTCCATGTACCACTCGATCATAGATTGGACTGAACCAAATATTTCTTTCATCTAATTACCCTCGTGCCATATTCCAAGCATGAATGTGGGATCTCATGGGATAATCTGAACCATAAACAAATAAGGGAATCCAGAGGTTAAACCACCTCCACCCTCGCCATACCATGATCTTACTTAAACCAGTCCCAAGATCACAAAAACCAAACTGAGCTTCGATGCTTCAGAATTCATTCACCATCCCTTGAGGAATTTTCTCGTCTCCACCCACCTATTGAGGGCTTCCCAGAGAAAACCATCTCCACCTCGAACCCTTGGGGATTTTCCTGAGACCACCTCACTCAAACCCAAAACCTTCTTAAAATCCAAAGCTCAACCAAGAATGAATCCCATCACACCATGGTTATTTGGAAATGGCAAGGTAATGATAAAACCATTTTCAACCCAGCAAAATCCATGTGACCGACAAAAAAGAAACCAAATATACACATGCATATACCATGCATGCAAAAACCAACTAGGAAATCATACATGCAACCTATTACCTGCAATTATTCCTGCAGAAGTTGCTTGATCCAACCTTTCCTCGCTTAATCCTTGCTTCCCTTTGATTTCTTTGTCCTTCCTTTTCTTTCCTTGTCCTTCCTTTGCTTGCTTGCTTTCCTTCTCCTCTTGGTGTTCTTATCCTCTCTCAAACCAATTCCAAAACTCAACTAAAAAAAGGCCCCAAATTGATTCTCCGATGTATTTTTATTATTAGTGCCTATACTATCTTCATTTCCCTTAATTTTCCTTCAATTTCCTCCTCACATGCAACTTGTGACCTTTCACCTTCCTTTTCTCCTATTTTCCTTTATTTTCATAAATAAATTCCAAAATGCCCTTTTGCCTTTTCCAATTTTCCCTTAGTCACAATTCAAAACAAGTGATGCCCAATAATATATTTTCCCAAAATTCAACTTGGAATGCGTGTCCCATGACCTTGGTCTTATTTTGTCTTTATTATCTTTATTACATGAACTTTTAACACGGGGTTGTTACAAACCCCTCCCCCTTAGGGGAACACCATTCTCAGTGTTCAGTGACACATACAACCAAAAAACCACTGAAATCCAAAAGCATACTGCCTATGGAGCTTTATAACTTAGCTCGTTGCAGTATTTGCAAAATCCATCCAAGTCAGGGACTTCCACGTACCACTCGACCATAGATTGGGTTGATCCAAATATTGCTTTTAGCCAATCACCCTTGTGCCATATTCTAAGCATGAATGTGGGATCTCTTTGGATAAACCGATCCATAAACAACCAAGGGAATTTAGAGGTTAAAACACCTCCACCCTCACCATACCGTGATCTCACCTAAACCAATACTAAGATCACAAAACCAAACCGAACTTGGATGCCTCATAATTCCTTCACCATCCCTTGAGGAATTTTCACGTCTCCACCCACCTATTAAGGGATTCTTGAAGAAACCCATCTCCATCCCCAACCCTTAGGATTTTCCTGAGACAACCTCACTCGAATCCAAAACCTTCTGGCAATCCAAAGCTTAATTGAGAACGAATCCCATCACACCATGGCTATCCGGAAATGGAAAGGCAAGGCTAAAACCACTTTAAACCCGACAAAATCTATGTCATTGACAAAAAATAAACCAAATATACACATGCATATACCATGCATGTCAAAACCAGCTAGGAAATCATACACGCAACCTGTTACATGCAAGTATTCATGTTGAAGCTGCTTGATCCAACCTTTACTTGCTTTATCCTTACTTGCCTTTGCTTTATTTGTCCTTCCTTTTCTTGCTTGCTTTCCTTCTCCTCATGTGCTCTTCTCCTATCTCAAACCAATTCCAAAACTAAATTGACAAAATGCCCCAAATTGATGCTATGATGTCTTTTTATTATTGATGCCTCTATCTTCATTTTCCTTCATTTTCCTCCTCACATGCAACTTGTGACCTTTCACCCCCCTTTTCTCCTATTTTCCTTTATTTTCATAAATAAAATGCCAAAATGCATTTTTGCCTTTTCAAAGCCTATGCCATTGCCTTTTCTAATTTTTTCTTAGCCATAATTCATAAAAAGTGATGCCCAGTAGGATATTTTTCCCAACATTAAGCTTGGAATACATGTCCCATGACCTTGGTCTCATTTTATCTTGATTAAATTTATTGCATTTTTTTTTAACCTGAGGTTGTTACAGACCCCTTCCCCTTATGGGAACACCGTCCTCAGTGTTCACTGACACCAACAACCAACAAAACCACTAAAAGCCAAAAGAATACTACCTATGGAGCTTTATAACTTAGTTTGTTGCGGTATTTACAATGAAAAACATTATGAAAAGCAAAACCATCATGATAATCATGACAGCATGACAACCATACCGCTTATTGGAGTTTTATAACACAACTCATTGTGGTATTTACAATAGAAACCATACATAAATATGTACAAATATCAAAAACGCATTTTCCACCACCGAAAAATAATGAAGGATACATAGCCTACATCTGATCAACCATCTCCTATGTAGCTTCATCGGGCCTAAAGTGCTTCCACTACACTTTAACTTACTCGATTGCTTTGTTTCGTAACATGAGTTGTTTCCGTTGTAATATGCATTGAGGTTCCTGCTGGAATTCTCCTTATGGTTCCACTTGCAATACAGACCAGTCAATAACATGATCAACATCATTTACATATCTTTTAAGCAATGAAAGATGGAAAACATCATGGATTTTCACTGTCAGAGGTAGTGGAAATCTGTAGGCCACTATTCCAATGCTCTCAAGGATCTCGAAAGGCCCGCAATATGTGGTGCCAACTTGGCACATGATCCAATCCTAAAGGAGCTCTTCTTGTGCTTGATGCACAAATACACATGCTCCCCAACCTGAAACTCCTTAAATTCCCTGTGCTGGTCTGCATAACTATTTTTCTTGTCCTGTGCTACTTTTAAATTCTTATTTATAACCTGCATTTCATATTCCATTTATGCCAACATATCCGGTCCAATACATACCCTTTTCACTGGATCACTCTAGCTGATGGATTATTACAACTCTGCCCATATAGTGCCTCAAATAGACTCATCCTCAGTGACTCCCAATAACGATTGTTGTAAGAAAACTCAACCAATGGAAGGTACTCATCCCATCTCCTCCACTGGTGCATGACGTACATCCTCAACATATCATCTAGAATCTTGTTTCTCCTCTTTGTCTGCCCATCTTTCTGCGGATGATAAGTTGTACTGAAGGCCAACTATGTCCCCAAAATTGCAAACAACTCCTTCCAAAACTTGGAAATTAACTTAGCATCCTTGTTCGAAAAAATCTTCTTTGGAACACCATGCAATCTCATGATCTCCCCGATGAATACTTGTGCCACCTCACTCGTTGATTAAGTAGCCTTCACTGGAATGAAGTGAACTACCTTACTCAACCTATCGACCATAACCATGTTAGAATCATGTTGCCTCGATGTTCTCGGAAGACCTGTAATGAAATCCATGGAAATGACCTCCCATTTCCATTATGGAATCAGAATAGGCTGAAGCAACCCACCTAGATGCTTACACTCTGCTTTCACATGTTGACAGTCCAAATATCTAACCACAACTCTGCAACTTCCTTCTTCAAATTCGACCACTAATAGAAATTATTCACTATTGTCAATGCCTTCTGATATCCTGGGTGCCCTGAATACGGTTTGACATGAAACTCCTTCAATATAAGCTTCTTGAGCCCATTGTCATTCGACACATAGATCTTGTCTCTCAATCTCACCAAACCATGTGCTGTGAGATGATACTCTGCATCCTGATCACCTATACCCTGTTGTAACCTGTGCCTAGCATCCTTGTACCTGACATCATGTTGTCATGTCTGTAAGATTCGATCTTATAAATCCATCCCATAAGAACTCATAGTTGGAACATGGTTCATCTGCCCTCTCTTACTGAGAGCATCTGCAACCATGTTCTCCTTACCCTTAATGTATTTGTTCTCGAAGTCAAACTCATTGATCATGGCCAACCACCTAGCTTGCCTGGAATTTAGATTTGGTTGGTCAAACAAGTACCTCAATCCACTGCTATCACTCGTTAAAACAAACCTCCTTCCAAGAAGATATTCCTCCACATCTTCAAGGCATGAATAATATTTTCCAACTCAAGATCACGATTCACATAGTTTTGCTCGTGCTCATTCAATTTCCTGGACTCATAACACACCACCTGTTCCTCCTGCATCAAGACTCCATCAAGTCCTCTTTTGCAAGAATCTGTACACACCACGAACTCTTTATATGAATTTGTAATCTTAAGAACTAGATCGTCTGTCCACAACTGCTTCAACTGCTCAAAATTGGTTGCACATTACTCTATCCATTCAAATTTCTTACCTTTTCTTTGCAATGATGTAATAGGATATGCAATGCGTGAGAATTTCATGGTGAAACTCCTATAGTAACCTGCTAACCCTGTGAATGATCTGACTTTATTGACACTGTTATGAAACCAACTCCAAAATTAGAAGAAAAGAGAGATCAACGCCTTATAAATCAGCCACTTCGAGGGGGCAACCTCCAATACATTACATAAATGAACAATTCTTGGATGATACAAATGACAGAACCTCCATCTATATAGAGGAGTCCATGTGGTCACAATATAATCCTAACTGACCTAATAGTAATAATGTAAGGGAACAATAATAACAATATGGGGGTTACAGGGGTACAACAATAACAATAAGGGAGCTACGCTAATAAAAATAAGGGACTACACTAGTAATATGGGGACCTAACATGCCCCTCTCCTTCAAAAATGTGTTGTCCTCAATGCTTGAGTAGCTCTGGATGCTTTTGCCTAAAATTCTCATCCTCCCATGTAGAATATTTAGGGGGTAAGTTTTACCACTTGATGAGATACTCTGAATTTGATCGATTTCGTAGCTATTGAGTTCTTGTTTCCATGATTGTTTCAGGTTCTAATATGATTTTTCCTTCCTCATCAAGTTCTGGAAATATTGTTTGAACTGGAAATTTGTCACCTATAACCTTCTTTAAGCATGAAACATGGAAAACTGGATGCACTTGCGAAGAAGCAGGAAACTCCAATTTGTATGCCATAGTACCAATCTTTTGCAACACCTTGTAAGGACCATAGTATTTTGGTGATATTATATTATCCTTCTTAGCTTCCTTGAGGTACATTTGTTTGTATGGTTGTAGCCATAAAAATACCCTGTCTCCTACATCAAAAATTATCTTGTTGCGATGTCGATCTGCCTGTTGTTCATTCGATTTTGTGCCAAATTTAGGTTGTCCTTTAAGAGTTGGAGAACTTGTTGTTTATGCTCGATGTGATCTTCCACTGCTTGCACCTTAGAATTTTCTCTTAAACATGATGTGATGGACGGTGGATTATATCTATAAAGTGCCATAAATGGGGTCATTTTTGCTGCAGTATGGAAGGAAGTGTTATACCACCATTCAACCAGAGGTAACCACTTGACCCATTGTGTTTGTTTATTAGATACAAAACAACGAAGATAACCTTCCAAAAATTTGTTCACTATCTCAATTTGACCATTGAATTGAGGATGATAAGATAAGCTATGAGCTAGTTGAGTACCCAAACAAGAAAATAATTCCGTCCAAAAATTTCCAGTCAAAATGGGATCTCTGTCGCTTACCATAATCTTTGGGTTTCCATGAGGATTTTGAATTGTTTCCATAAATGCAGTAGAAATTGTACTTGCTTTAAATGGATGAGATAATGCACAAAAGTGTGCATACTTGGTAATTCTATCAACTACCACCATGATGACACTCTTTCCTTCGGACTTAGGTAAACCTATGATAAAATCCATTCAAATCTCCTCCCAACGTTCACTTGGAATGGATAAAGGTTGTAGAAGACCCGGGGTTTTAATTGTCTCAACTTTATTTTGCTGGAAAACCAAACATTCTGCCACAAACTTTTGAATATTAGATTTAATGCCATCCCAAAAAAAATCTTTCTTCACCCTGTGGTATGTTTTTAAAAATCCTGAGTATCCTCCTAAAGGAGAAGTGTGCAATTCCAAAAGAATCTTTTGTTTTAGTTGGAAATTCTTACAATGATATAAGCGATCTTTGTACCATAAGGAATCATTTTTCCAACTAAATGTATCAGATGTACTAGGATCTTGCTGCAACTTTGGAGATCTGTAGAAATATATGATTTTGATGTTGGAACTTCTAGTGAGCATAATTGTGTAATTACGCCTTGTTGTTCTTTCTTTAGAATCTTTGTCATGACATTAGAGCATATTATCTTTCTTGGCTTCCCTGTGATACCCTGTAATTCGATTTCCTTTCCCTCCGAAAAAAAATTCAAGAAAATTTCTTGAAAATTAAAAGCTACCGTCCCCAAAGATTGTAACCATTGTACTCCTAGTACAACATCAGCACCTCCCACTGGAATGGACAACATTGGAATGTTCAATACATATTCCCCCATGGTTAGCTTGATGTTATGGCATTTTCCAGAGTAATTTATAGTTCCTCCATTTGCAACCATCACTTGACATTTTGGTGCTGGGTATAGGAAACAATTCAATTCATTGGCTACCTTACAATGAATAAAATTATGGGTACTACCCGAATCAATCAACACTATTACCTTTTTCTTCTTGATATGCCCTTCTATCTTGAGAGTTTGAGGAGTGGTAATTCCTGCCAATGCATTACACGATATGGTCATACTCATTTATTCTTCTTCTATGGTTGCTTCCTGGTGTATATCCTCTTCTTTTGAAGTTTCTTGTTCATTTTCTTCCTCCTCTTCACAATCTTTGTAAAATAATTTCTTCTCAGCACACATATGACCTTTAGTGTATTTTATATCAAAACTGTAGCAAAGCCCTTTTTCTCTTTTTTCTTCCAATTGTTGTGGTGTCAACCTTGTAGGTTGTGGAAGTCTAGGAATAGCAACACTTCCATCTTTATAGATGTGAGTGGTAGGCTTCCTTGTCGCCATAATTTTACATTCAATTTTTCTTTCCAACCTGAATGCCTTCTCCAATGAATTAGGTTCCCAAACACGAACTTCATGTTGGATGTTATCGTTTAAAGTCCCTATGAAGACATGAATCCTGTGTTCCTCTGGAATATCAGCTACCCTTATATTCAATATTTGGAAGTCCTCAATGTGCTCCACCATTGAACCCTTTTGTTTGAGATTTATCAATTGGCTAAAGAAGGAGTTGCTCTTTGTATCCTCATAATGTGCTATCATTTCCTCCGTAAAAATTGACCAAGTGACAATTTTTTTATGAGAGCAAAGCCATTGATGCCATGCAAATGTATTTTTTTCTAAATGTAAAGTTTCAATGCGTACCTTTTGTGTGTTTTACACGTTCTTGAGATCAAAATATTGCTCCATCTGTAGTATCCATGTTACGGGATCCTTGCCATCAAACTTCCTCATATCCATCTTTGGAATATGGTGGTTCTTACATCCAACATTAGAGTTTTTGAAATCACGATTAACATTTATTTTGTTCTCATCGTGAGTTTCCTCTACTATATTTTCACCATTAGGAAACATTTCTTGTATCAACTTTGTCAAACCTTTCGTGTCTGCTTTTAGACCATTCTTCATGTTTTCCATGTTGTCTTTCTTTTTTTCTTCCATGTCATCCATCTTAGCTTCCATGCCATCTTCCATGCCATCCATCTTAGCTTCCACGCCTTTCTTCAAACCATCCATATTATTCTTCAAACCATCCATCTTTGCTTCCACGCCTTTCTTCAAAACTTCCATTTCATTTTTTGTTGCTCTTTGTAAGAGCGAAATTTGGTGCACTTGCTCTTGTAATTTTGATAGATTATGTTGCAATTCTTCATCTTCATGAGTCATAGCAGAGTATTCTGAGGGCTTAATGGGTGTTGAATTCTTTTTAAGGGGAATTTTAGAACCCACTATTGTTATATATGCTCAATACTCCCTTGGAATCACTTAAAACTGATTTTTCAAACAAGACTTATGCAATTTGAAAAAAAAATACACACCTTTTTCTTGCTTTTGAGGAGCTCGATATTGAAACTGAATTATCTTTGTAATTCAGGATCTTCAATATCTGAAATTTGGTCCTTTAGTAGCCCTATGAATCTTCTTTCGAATGCCATAGGTCTGACTTGATTTGGATACTTCAAGGCAAAGTTATGCCGAATCTCCCACAATGACCTAATTATGGGTTGGTTCAGTAGAGCACACTTGTACGACGTGCCACGTTTCCTTGTATCCTCCTTCATCTCTGAAATTGATAGACATGAAACTACAGTCCGTGTACTTGCAACCGATTTTTATAGAATTCCAATCCGATGCTTAGAGAGAGAGTTGTGACGATTTTCCCAACGTCACCTCTTTGAGATGAAATTCGAGAGCCTGAAAAAACCCTAACTTTCACAGCTCATATCTCCAAAAATATTGCGAACCAAGATATGAAATTTTTACAAAAAGTTCCTCAGGATTTTGGCTTCGCTCTATTAAAATTTTAGCTTCTGAAACTTTGTAGAAAAAATTTATAGCGCAAATGCCACGATGACCTGTTTAGGTGAAATTTGGGAGCCTGAAAAAACCTTAACTTCCACATATCATATCTTCGAAAATATTCCGAACCAAGATCTGAAATTTGTACATGACGTTCCTCAGGATTGCAGCTTCCCTCTGTAAAAATTTCAGCTTCTGAAACTTCGTAGAAAAAAATTTATAGCGAAAATTCCACGATGACCTATTTGGAGCAGGGAAACCCTAGAATCCAAAGCTCTGATACCAAATGTTGTGTAACCAGCTCCAAAAATAGAAGAAAAGAGATATCAACGCCTTAGAAATAAGCCACTTCGAGGGGGCAACCTCCAATACATTACATAAAAGAACAATTCTTCGATGATACAAATGACATAACCTCCTTCTATATATAGGAGTCCATGGGGTCACAATATAATCCTAGCTGACCTAACATTAATAATGTAAGGGAACAATAATAACAATATGGGGGTTATAGGGGTACAAAAATAACAATAAAGGGGCTATGCTAATAACAATAGGGGACTACACTAGTAATATGGGGACCTAACAGACACTTCTAGGAGTTTCCCACTCCATGATATCCCTTATATTTTCCGGATCCACTATTATGCCTTCCTTGGAAACAACATGTCCCAAGTAATGAACCTATGTCTAAAAGAAACTGCACTTGCTAATATTGGCATACAATTGATGCTCTATTAGAAATCTCAATATTGTTGCTAAGTGTTCCACATGCTTTTCCTCATTCTTAGAATATATCAATATATCATCAATGAACACAATAACATCCTTGTTGAGATAAGGATGCAATACACTATTCATCAAGCACATAAAAGTAGTTGGAGCTTTATTTAAATCAAAAGTAACCACAACAAACTCATAATTCACATACCTGGTCCTAAAAGAAGTCTTGTATATGTCCTCTTCTTTGATGCGTACCTGATGGTATCCTGATCTCATATCAATCTTCGAGAATACTATTGCTCCCTTCAACTATTCAAACAAGTCATCAATCCTCGACAATGGGTACTTGTTATTGATCGTCACCTTGTTCAGTTGCATGTAATCAACGCATAGCCTAAGAGTACCATCCTTCTACTTAACGAACAATATCGGTGCACCCCAAGGCGATATACTTAGCCTAATATACCCCTTATCAAGCAATTTCTTCAGTTGCAACTTCAAATCTACTAACTCTGGAGTGCTCATCTTGTAAGGCGCCTTTGATGTCGATGTTTCCCTTGGTACCAACTCAATAGAAAAGTCCACTTCCCTGTGAGGAGGAAAATCTGAAATATCTGTTGGAAACACATCCTAAAACTGTTGTAATACAAGGTACATCTTGAAGATTTTTGCATCCTCAACATCCTTACCCTTGTCACTGGAAATATGATCTGCAAACATCACACACCTTTTCCTGCAACTGCACTTAGCCTGCATAGCTTTGACCATCCTAACTAAGATAGGCTTCTTCTTCCCCCGAAAGATTCTTTATTCCCCATTATCATCCAGACACTCAATGGCCTTGTCATAACAATTTACTTTGGTCTTGTGAAGATACAACCAATCCATACCCAAAAGCATACTATATGATCCTAATGACAGTACATTCATATGTGTTGTTGTAGGCATGCCCTTCAGCTCAAATGCACAAACTAATACCCAATGTTGAACTCTTTTATTAGTACCTATAGCCAACTAAACCAACTGCACTTATTTTCTCGAGCCTCACTTATCCACCAGGAGAGGATTACCATAGCTATAATTAGATCCAAGGTCAATCAAAATAGAAACAACTTGACCACAAAGCTTACCTTCCATCTCAATATGGATGTCTGGTGATCCTCCTACTTGTTGTATACAACTCCATAAATCCGAGGAATGCTATGACCACATCCCCAACTATCTATGACTCCTTAGCGCTATAGATCTGAGGCATGTTGCCCTGGTACAATGGACAAACCTTCTTGTGATGATCTTTGCCACATATCCAACACTGCAATGGTCCCCTACCATCACCTATATTATGTTTCTATCTATGCTGCGACCCATGTCCCTTCTCCACTGCATTGAACTTCTTGTAAGGAGAAACATTTTCTTTCTCACCTGCATCCTGAGGTCTTCCCCGCTTTGGTGGCCACCTCCCTTTAACTTTCTCATTTCACTTCAAATTATGCTTAGGCTCCACTTTGCGCTTTGATTGCTCATAATAATGCTTCAACTTCTGAATGGCCTCCTCCAATGATCTAGGTTCATCAAACTCAATATTGTCTCTATATGCTGCTAGAAATCCACTAATGAATCTATAAATCTTAGCCTTCTCATCCTTGAGGCAAGGCACATACCTCAACAACTCCATGAACCTGCTAGTATACTCATCATCTATCATAGAACCCATTTTCAGCTCATAAAAATCCTTAGATTTGTCATCATAGTACCTCTCTAACAGGTAATTATTCTTAAAGAGTCTCTCGAAGTCATCCCAAATCAACTCTTCTTCCCAAATTCCCTTGGAATTCTTCACATCTTCCCACCAAGTATCAACTTTCCCTTTGAGACTGAAGGTGGCTATCTTGGCTTTCATGTTCTCTAAATAACTATGCAAGCTGAAGAATTTCTTCATCCCAAACAACCATGTCTTTGCATCTCCTGACTTCTTCATCTCTACATCGAATGTAGGAGACTTGACCTTCTTGAACTCTTCTGGCGAGTACTCACTCCTCCTATAAGGATGATGATAGTGATGATGATGATAATGTCTCTTGTATGAGGAATTAGAATGATGCCCATACATACTAGACCTTCTTTTAGGTGTATCCAATGATCTGCCACCTTTGATTGTATCCCCTTTATCCAACCTATATCCGGATCAAGACCTGCTACCATAGGCTCCATTAGTTTTCTCTTCCTGTTCTTGATTGATCCTCAACCGTCCCTGTCTCTGTAAGTCTTACAAACTTTGAAGAATCACTGCATTGAATTCTACCTGGTTCTCCTGAGCCCTTGCAAGTCTTTCTTGAACCTCAACCAACCTGTCATTGTCTTGTTTGCAACTTCTGATCTCTGCCCTCAAACTCCTCAATGTATCTACCATAATAGGAGAATACTCATCTCCTTCCTACCCAACTGATCTGTAGGGAGAGTCACGAGAAATATAGTCTACCATTTTTCTCATCATCTTTTATTGTCTTCATCCTGCAAGTGTACCATGTCAGATAAACCAAATAGATACCAAGATCAAAACCATACCTCATTGATGTTCAAGTGAGGCTTATCTCATCTACCAAATTAGTCCACATTAGCATGATACATATATATCATAATCATATCAATACAACAACATCATGCATGACCATACCAATTTTATAACATGACCCCATTCATGAAAACCATAAACATGGCAACATCATATTTTACCCAAAGAGAGTGCAACCCGCTCTGATACCACCTTGTAACCGCTTCCTCCCACATTTACCCACTTTCATCGGTTTTCCTGGGGTAAACATGAGCCGAGGGTTACTATGATAAGTATCAATCTCCTATATGGCCTTAAGGAAATGGAGTCAACAACTTAAGACTTTACTGACTTCCCTCAGGTGCTATAGAACCTACAGGAGCTACCAAACCCCTCAAGGTGTCCAACCACTGATCTAACTCTCTTTTTCACTGACCTAGAGCCTCAATCACTCCCTTTTCAAGTCCTCCAAGTGATTGTAACCCTCTAGTCACTCCAATAGGTCTGCTTCCCAATGACTGTGGACTTTTCCAGTCAGCTCTGTGCGAGTGACCTTGAATTCTGAGCAACTTTTTCAAGGCCAGGACTCAAGCCTCTACCTAGAACTCAGTGAAACTTCCAGAAATGATGAATACTATAGAAAAAAATCTTCTAAAACAAAAACTTGAAGAAGGTCTTGACCTGATCACTCCCAACCAGGACTGGAATTCCGTAAAACACGTGATAAACATGCAACCTACTAGTCATGAACACATATCTGAACACAGGGATCTGAAACTTATCTGAGATTTAACAAGAAGGACCATTACCTTCTCACTGTTAGCCCCCTATGAATTCCTTGACAAGCAAGCAAGGGGTTATTTGTTTATGAGTCTTCAAGGAATGCATTTCCCTTGGAAACACTTCATCCTTGAAGCCTTTTATGTTCCCTGCCTTTGACTGTTTCCCTTTGTTGTTCTTGAGTCTATGAGCCTCACTGATCGCAAAAAATTATGCTCCAAAAGGCCCTCATTTGCCCTTTATACCTCTGCAGAATGTCCCATCTTCCCCCTTTTTTGCCCCCTTTTGTCAAAGTCCCATTTTTTCCCTCTAAGTCCCCCTTCCTTCCCTAAACCATGCCCAGAATCCCCTTTAAATCCCAGATCCACCCTTTGTCTAGTTTAATAAGCACTTTCCCTCCCTATCGTTACCCATTCCCAACCTTAAATTTCATAAAAATGGGCAAAAACCGACTTTTTGACTGTATAACAGGGCTTAGCCCCTTTCCCGCCAGCCCCAACCACTTCCCCACATATACCCTTAGCGCTAAGACCAAGCGCTTAATGCCTTGGGCGCTAATCGCATCGGAAAACCAGAGCGGAGTGTTGCATTCCTTTGTAACATCGAAAAACTCCGATGCGATTGGTTTATTCTATAATTCCTCCGCTGTGTTCTCCACCGTTGATCTACAACGTAGATCGGACGGCCCGTGCTAATCGCAAATCCTTTCAATCGCAATAGTTATGTTAAGTCCCCCAATCGGCTCATCGCAAATGTTTGCGATGCGATTGATCGCAACTTGACTCCGATCATCGCAATCGCAACTCCCCTCCGATCATTCCAATCCTCGATTGCGATCTCCCAACTGCATTCTCCACCGTGGATCCATCCCGTTGATCCAAAGGCCATCGCACTCCCCGCCCAATCGCAATCGCAAAAGTCTCTGTGTCATCCCTTCTGCTCCTCCCGATTGCGACTTTCCGATCTAATCCCAGCTCATCTCCCCCCCCCCCTCATCCACTCCCCGCCCAATCGCAATCGCAACTTCGTAATGTGTCATTCCTTTGTTCCCTCCGATTGCGATTGCGATTTCCGTATGGGCCCCACCTCGTACGATCATTCCCATTGCATTTCCGTTTCATTTCGTTCATTTCCTTTGTATTTCCTCCATAGTCCAAAGTTTCGTGTGTTGCATTAAAGTTTAAATGTTTCTTACTTATTCCACCCATTTCATATACCATCCCGCTGTTGCATCTCCGCCGTTGATCTCCGCCATCAAACCATGATCAAACGGTCCATACGCATTGTTCCGTCAAACCCTATTGTTCGTTGTTTATATCATATCAAAGCATTTTTCACTGTTGTTTCATATAAGCCACTGTTTTACCACCGCCGCGCTATCATTCCCTCCGCCCTCCATAACCAGCCTTCCCTTTGCATGGATTTCATGACTAGGTGGCGTACTTTTGCAGAGTACGAGCGGCGGAAGACTGCCATGATTCAAAGTCTCAGTACAGCTATAGAGAAATAGGAAAAGACCGTTTTCAAGAGCCAAACTCATGGAGAAAGGGGCTGAGAAGACATATAACAAGGCTTGCATTAAAGGAACAGAGTTTAAAACTCTGTAAGTCCTCTCCAGAGCCTTTAAAGCATAGGTTTCGCATGTCAAAGGCAAACCAGCGCACAAAAAACAAAACTATCAGGGTTTCACATCAGCAGATTGTTCTAAAGGACAAAATGCCCATATTGTTTCTATTCCATGCCGTGTTCCAGAGAATATTTCCGCCTTGACCACAGTCCTAAGCTACCAGAGCAGTTGTTAATGCGGTATGGCAAACTTCACCGTCTTTTACTTATCCTTTTGTTTATTCACCAAAGTACTTCAGAGTACCACAGCCAGGGTACACTAGGGACGTAACCGGAGTAAATGGAAACCTGAAGAACACCACTCTTCCTTCTAAAGAGTGCCAGAGATTAATGCATAAGATTTAAAACAGAATGGGCTTCGGTCCTCTTTCCTTACGAGTTTTAATTCTTCATTTAGTTCTTCACCTACCTCCTCTGCCCTCTTTCAGCTATAAAACTCATGAGAAAATTATTGTAAAGGTTGTTGATTAGTTATCAGAGAATTGCAAGTAGTTTATTTTGAGACACAGTCTCTGTGTAAAGCTGTAAGATAGGCTGAGGAATATGATTTCAGACTGAGTATTCGGCTGTTGGCAATGTTGTACTTGACTGGTATTGCTATTTAATATGACAAGCACATTTCTTTGGATCATGATCTAAAGAAGCGGTGATGTTTTCCTATCTCTGTGTTTATTTTCATTTCATTTCGTTTCTACTGGCTTGCATCAGAATATTGGCATAGAATTTACCCTTGTTAGGTACCCCATGTTTCTTCTCTCCTTGCCATTTATGTTTTTCTTCTGAATGTGTTATCTAAGAATTGATTTCAGTTAGTTTAACCAGTGTAGTGGATGATTATTGCCTGCTCTCTGATGTATGAATTAAATGATCTATTCTTAGATGTTCCTTGTTAAGGATTTAGCTGGAAGATTTGGGAACACTAGGAATTAGAGTTAACCCTGTCCACTAGGATCCTTGTGCGACCAGCCGGTCTTTAACTTTGTGCCCTAAATCTGTGTTGTCTCCTCCACTCCTACCATTCCACATCACACTAGCATCTTTGAGATCCTATGTTTTAGATGATTAGCCCAATTGAAACCCTGCCTATTGATTAGCAAGCAAATCCTTTCCTGACTCCATTGCCCAATGGTCTTGAATGCTCCCTAGAATAATTCACCTCTGCCCTATTCCTCTTTGCTCATCCTTGTCTTACATTGAACCCTTCTTTCCTGATAACCAACAACCAAACAAACAAACAAACAAACAAACCCTGAGCCTTATAACTAGCCTAATATCTTAACATTGAGCTTCAAAGTCATACACCTTTGACATATCATAGAGAGATCCCTCTCTGGACCCAGGAAGGGCTAGATCCTGAGGTGTGAAAGTGGTTTGATGTTGTCTCATCTTTTGGTCTTGCCAATCTGGCCAAAACATGGGAACTCCAACATAATGGCGACTCCATTGGGGAGATTTTGAGTATTTCTCACCTTCCACATCATAAGAGCCTCAGAAACCTACAATCTCTGGTTAGGTTGGCAGCTAAACATCCTTATTCACAGATCAACCTCTATACCATTTGTTGTGTTCTCCCACACTCTCAGACAGAGTCTGGAAAGGGTCAGGTAGCCTCCAGATCTCACACTCTTTCAGAGGTGACATATCTGGTAAAAGCCCTCCCAGTCAATCTCTGGTTAGAGTTTGCTGTGTTTTAAAGATATCCTTGAAAAGGGACATCTTATACGCATTGTGGTGGATAGTGTACCCTCCAGAAGCATATTAAACCCTCCACCTGGCGACTCCATAATCCCTAAACGATTTAAAGACTCCACTAGTGATCAGTAGGCCTGCTGATTACCTTGGTTCACATTAGACTCCACTGGGAGACCAGCGTCCATAACAACATCAACCACATTAGAAGTAACAAGTAGGGTTGAGCTGCTTGGTTGGAAAACAACACTCTGGCTTTCAGAACCATTCACACAAGAGCCTACCCTAACCCAAATCCACCTGAAATAGTTGACAACCCTGAGAGCATCCTCAAAGGATCTCCTACACATAAACAATCAACTATTTCCAGCCACATCCATAGCGCTAACTCTACACCAGAAAACTTTATATCTCTATCAGACCCATTCTTTGACCTAGGCACTCAAAACAGCTTACCAAGAACTAGGTCATTCAGTGTCCTAGACCAGCCAGACCTTGGGCTTCCTGGTTCACCACACCAAAGTGGTAGACACCCTGGGAATAGACAGACCCCTCCATCTACACCTCCTGATATCCACTTCATTTAGAACTTGGGCCTCAGTCACCCTAGATCTGCTCAACAAACTTCTGCGGGTCACAATACCCCTGTCATCCATATACCAGCTGCCCAAGTCAACCCTTTACCCCATCAGAACATCATTATGGCAGCCTGGTATGCACCTTTGGTTTTACCTCAGCCTCTAGTACCCTTACCCAATGATTATCAATCAAATATATCGCACTTCACTGCAAAAGAGTCTACCACAGCCCAACACCATGTAGATAGGATGGAAGATTCTTTTGACTACATGGAGATAGATGATGACATAGTCAAAATGAGAATCTTTACCCAAAGCTTAGGAGGTGATGTGAAGAAATGGTTCAAGGGCCTACCTCCGGGTAGCATTAATGATCTTCCATCTCTATATCAGACTTTCATAAACAAATGGGAGGCTAAGGCCAACCCTCGCCAACTCCTAGCAGAATATATGAGCCTTAAAAGAAACGTAGGAGAGAGCGTCCATGATTACACAACGAGATTTAATAGCATTTACAATGCTCTTCCTCCACACATGAAACCTCCCCAAGGTATGGATCTAGCTAAATACTCTGAAGGCTTTGATTCTGACATGGCCTACCAGCTTAGGGAGAAAGATTACAACACGTTGGAAGACATGCAAAAACGAGCAGTGAGTGTAGAGGCTAATCTGATTGAGAAAAGAGCAAGACTAAGAGCTGAGAAAAGGGTAACATATAGAGATGACAATATAGCTTCCACGTCTGACCCAAATTATGACCGCATGTCCAAAAACATGGAAAAGCTATACCAAATGATGGAAAAAATGGTTGTAACAGTCAGTAGCCAAAACATAAATCAAAACCACAACTAGAACCAGAAATTTAGAAGAAACAACACCACTCCCAACAGACAAAGAGAATCAGATCAACAAGTTATTCCCCCATTCCAAGAGAAATTTTTAGATGAAGATGAGGGAATCATGGAAGATTCTGAAGGGAACACAATAAACATGTTTGAAACAGAAGATTCAATCCATAACTGTTACTCAGAAGAAGATCAACCCTCACCCTCTGGTTGGGATGAGGAATGGTCTGAATCTGAAGATTACAGGTTAGGATTTGAGAATGCCATGATGCAGGTCAGAGAACAATATGAACTTAGAAGCAAGAAGAGCCAGGAAACTCCCAAACCAAAAGCTTCTGAGGTCATCATCAAGAAAAGACCTGAAAAAAATTCTAAAGTGACGGCTGAAAATAACAAATCAGCAGCTGAGAGTTCTGGAAAGAACAAAGAAAAAGACAACCAAAACACCGATACAGAAGGTAAACCAACTAGCAGCACTAACAACCTTTGCCAAAATTAGTGCTCATTGACATCACCAAACAACATAACCGAAATCGACTGGCAGTTCGACCACTAAAACGATGGCCAACAAGCGATTGAACATTCAAAGAAATCGAGTCCTCTTTCAATTTGGAGAGTGAGATTGCAAAAATTAAAATCTCTGTCCCACTCTCTGAGTTGGCCACTCAGGATGTATATAAGGGCTAAATTTTGAAAGCATTAAATTTAGGTGAGAACAGTGACACTATAAATCTGAGTGATGATCAACCTGCCCTTCTGTTTGGTCCAAAGATAGAAGGAAAGTTTCAGGAAGGGGTAGTGCCCCCTTTTTATATCAGTCTTAACGTCCATGATAAGATTCTCCACAATGCAATGCATGATTCTGGGGCATCTCACAACCTGATGCCTAAAGTAGTGATGGAAAGATTGGGCCTAGAGATAACCCGTCCCTATAAAGACCTATATTCATTTGACTCTAGCAGAGTAAAGTGTCTTGGCCTAATCAAAGATTTATGTGTGAGCCTTGCCCAGATTCCAGCAAAATGTATGGTCATGGATGTGGTGGTGGCAGATGTGCCACCCAAGTATGGCATGTTATTATCAAGATCACGGGGAGCCAAGCTGCAAGGAACAATGCAGATGGATGGGGCTTATGCCACAATCCCAATCTTTGGCCAACTTAGAAGACTGTACAGGGAAGCAAAAATGAAATTCCTGGTTAGTAGCCCTGAAAAGCCTGAAAATTCTCCTCTATACTCTGTACATACAGACCTGGACTCCTTTATCTTCTGCAATGATGAATCTTTGGGGGGACCAGAATCTGAAAACGTAGATACAAGCAAAGGTACACATGATGAAACAAAGCCAATGGACTTTAACATAATGGCTACCCTAGACTCAGAGGAGGAAGACCTAGAAAACTTTGAACAGTGCACTGAAACAACAACGCAAAGTCAACCAGAAACAGAATGTAATCAGCCAACTAGTCACCCCTCTGATTTCCACACACACGACGAAAAACAAAACAACCCACAGCCTAGTGCAGCTCCTATAATGCTACATGATGGCAAACCCAGTTGTAGGGAAGGAAATGATGATAAAACGAAAAATGAACCCTTGTGGGAAATGAATTTCGATGGGTCATGCACCAAGAGAACTGCTGGGGCAGGAGTGTGGGTACATAACGCAGAAAGTGGGTACGCAGAGAGCCATGCATGTAACCTGCATTTCAAATGTACAAACAATATTGCAGAGTATGAGGCTCTTATCCTGGGTCTAAACCTATTGAGGAGATTAGGAGCCCGTAGGATAACCGTGCATGGGGACTCTGAGCTGATCATTAAACAGGTGAATGGTGAATACACAGCGAAACATCCCAGATTGAGAGCTTACAGGAATGACACTATGGATTTATTGAAAACATTTGTTGAGTACGAATTACTATTTGTTCCTAGAAATCATAATGTCATTGCGAATGGATTAGCTTGCCTAGCCAGTTCATACCCTAAGACTCCAAGCGACCAACAAATCATAATACAAACCAAATTCAGACCTGCAGTGCCGGATAACGAAAAATACTGGCAGGTCTTTGAGGGCGACAAACAGATTGAAGATTTCCTGATAAGCAGAAACGAGTTTGAGATTTCCGATTCAGAATCTATGTCTAGTGATAGCTACCTAAGTGAGGAACCATCAGACGATGAAGAAACTACACCCCACGATGTAGAAATAAACGCTTTAAATGAAGAAACTGGAAATTCAATCACAAAGTGTGAAAACGCAGACAATGAAGAAGTTGAGGTGCTGCAGGACAAAGATAAGAACATACCTCGAGGTCTGGCACCTTTAAAAGACCTTTTTGACTTTGATGATGTAGCAAAAAAGCCCACTATAGAACATGCAGACTCTAATGCTGAGGAATGCAACATAGGCACTAAAGATAAACCCAAGATGATCAAATTGGCTAAGTCCCTGCCTGCAAACATGAAAAATAAATACATTGACCTATTCAAGGAATTCATTGATGTGTTTGCTTGGAGTTATGAGGACTTAAGGGCCTATGACACAAACATCATACAACATAAGATACCCTTGAAAGAAAATCAGAAGCCCTTCAGACAAACACTTCGCAGAATAAACCCAAAACAATTGCCTGCGGTGGAAAAAGAGATTAAGAAGATATATGAGGCAGGTATAATTGTACCTGTGAGGTTCTCTGATTGGGTATCCAACCTAGTGGCTGTGAGAAAGAAAACAGGGGAGATCAGATTGTGCATAGATTTCAAGAATCTTAATAGAGCCTCACTCAAAGACAATTACCCTTTGCCAAAAATGGAACATATTCTTCAGAGGGTAGTAGGCTCTAAAAGGATCTCCTTGCTAGATGGTTTCTCAGGTTACAACCAAGTCTTAGTAATCCCAGAAGATCAGCTCAAGACAGCCTTTACCACTCCATGGGGTACCTTTATGTACGTGAAGATGCCTTTTGGATTGATGAACGCTGGTGCAACCTTCCAAAGAGCAATGGACATAGCTTTTTCATATGAAATAGGTCACTTCATTGTCATCTACCTGGATGACATAACAGTCTACTCCAAGACTGAGGAAGAACACCTAGAGCACCTGAGGAAAGTGTTTGAAAAATGCAGAAGGTTTGGTCTGTCACTGAATCCCAAAAAGACTATATTTGGGCTGTAAGAAGGAAAACTTCTTGGCCATGTCATATCTGAGAAGAGAATTAGGATAGACCCACAAAGATTTGAGGGAATACTACAAATCACACACCCGAGAAACATCAAAGAGTTACAGTCCTTCATTGGGAAAATCAACTTCCTAAGGAGATTTATTCCCAACTTAGTTGAACACCTTAGAAATATGACCAACATGCTAAAGAAAGGTGTAGGAGTCAAGTGGACTGTTGAAGCTAAACAATCTTTTGAATCAGTAAAACTTGCACTCACCCAAGCCCCTGTTTTGATTAGCCCTAATTTCTCAAAGGATTTCCTAATATTTTCATTTGCCTCTAAGCATACAGTGGTTGCAGTCCTATTGCAGAAAAATCCAGAGGGAATGGAACAGCCAATTGCATTTTTCAGCAAATCACTAAGAGATGCACCCTTGAAATACAACATAATGGAAAAACAGGCCTATGCCTTAGTCAAGGCCTTAAAGGACTTTAGGGTGTACATATTGCATTCCCACACCATAGCTTATGTGCCTAACATAGTAGTCAGAGATATATTGTCCCAAGACCCAGATGGGAAAAGGGGCAAATGGATTGATGTGATCCTTGAATACGACCTTGAGATAAAACCCACAAAACTGATCAAAGGTCAGGGCTTAGCTAAGTTAATGGCTGAATCGAATCTGCAAGCCCTTGAAATTAACATGGTAAATGCCTTGGATGAGAAGGAAGGACTGCCTGATCCCACTGTTGAGGAGAAGTTTCAGAACTCTTATTGGTACTCTGATATCCTTTATGTGCTCACCAACCTCAACGCTCCACCTGAACTGTCAAAGACCAAGGTCAGATTCCTAAAACTAAAAGCCATAAGCTATTGCATTCTGAATGAAAACTTATATTGGAAAAATCCAAATGGCCTATTGCTTAAATGTTTGCCAGAAACTGAAGCTGAGAGGATTAAACAGGAATTCCATGCAGGAGAATGTGGAGGCCACCTGAGCTGGAAGGCCACTGCAAACAAAATACTCAAAGTTGGTTACTATTGGCCCACACTCTTCAATGATATCCATAAGATGATAATTTCCTGCCACAAATTCCAGATTTTCGAGGGCAAAAGAAAACTCCTCCCCTTACCTTTACAACCCATCATTGTAGAAGGTCCCTTTATGAAATGGGGCCTAGATTTCATAGGGGAAATTCACCTTGCTTCTTCTGCACAACACAAATGGATCCTAACATCCACAGACTATTTCACTAAGTGGATAGAGGCCATACTTATTAGGAATGCCACAGATTCAGTCATCATTAGTTTCCTAGAAGGTTATATCCTCTCTCGGTTTGGCTGTCCAAGGAAAATAATCACTGACAACGCTGCTGCTTTCGGATCCAAGAAAATGGTTGATTTTTGTCACAGGTGTCAAATAGCACTTAGTCATTCAACTGCCTATTACCCCCAGGGTAATGGACTAGCTGAATCATTGAACAAAAGCCTGGTGACCATCATCAAGAAGCTGTTGGAAGAGAACAAAAAGTCATAGCATAACAAGTTAGTACATGCTTTGTGGGCTGACAGGCTTACAACAAAGAAATCCATTGGCATGTCACCTTATCAGCTTGTCTATGGAACGGAAGCAGTGTTTCCCACCAGCCTTGGAATACCAGTGATTAAACTTGTTCAAGAGATACAAACATAAGAGGATAGCATGGTGAGAAGGGTAAACTAGACAATTCATCTCCAACAAACGAGGGAAGAGGTCTACAACAGAGCAGTGAAAGTTCAAGAGAACATAAAGAGGTTGTTTGACAAAAGAACCAAAGCTGCTGATTTTAAAATTGGAGATAAAGTTCTGAAGTGGGACTCAAGAAGAGAGGATAAAGGAAAGCACGACAAGTTTGACAGTCTGTGGCAAGGTCCATACATCATCCAGGCCACTGTGGGTCCAAATGCCTTCTTCCTACAAGAATTAGATGGTACAGAGCTGTTTGGGGTTCCTGTTAATGGTAGGATGCTCAAACACTACTTCTGCTGATTTTCAATTTCCAGTTTTCATTTCCATTGTACATACCATTGCAGTTTTTGTTTTCAAGAAAAAGAGAAAATGTTTCAAAAAACAGAGAGAAAGAGAGGTTTAGACATGCTCAAAACATGAACCTCTGAAGTGCAAAGGATTGGCTATAATATGATCAAAACCTGAGCCAAAAAGAAGCAATGTGGCTAGTCCTAACATGCTAAAAAACTGGACCAGCAAAGAAGAGAGAAGAATCATCTCTAACATGCCCAAAAACAGAGCTGAAATGAAGAAAAGAAAGTGACTCTAACAAGCCCAAAACTTGAGTCACAAAAAGAGAGAAGGATGCTTCAAGATTTCAAATTTCAAACCTTCAAAGTTTTGTTTCAGTTTTTTCAGCAAATTTCTGTCCATGTGCAACTATCTTTATGCCTTGGATCTACAGCAAACTAGACTGTCTAATCCTAGTTTGTCTGTTTTCCAATTTCTATTGTGGAATGTAGATAAGAAATCTGTTGGACAGTCTAATCCCAGCAAATATTAGATTAGGTAGAGAAACATGTGAGACCAACAGTCCAATCTGGTCTCATGGAGCAATAAGGGTAGATTTAGAATAGGTTTATTTTATGTTATAAAAATAAATGATGTAAAGGGTCTGCTAGTTGAAATGCACCCTAGAAGAAAAATGCTAGGGTTGTAGGATGGGTAGGTAGATTGTTTAGGAATGTTTCTGCTGATCTATCATATTTGTGGCAGCTGAAAATCAAAAGAAGAAAGGTGGCTCAAGCAGCAGGCATCTGGCCTACACCAAAGATCATTTTCTGAATTCTTGACTCCTTCAAGAAGAAGCCATCCCCATGTGGAGCCACTGTTAGCCCCCTATGAATTCCTTGACAAGCAAGTAAGGGGCCATTTGTTTATGAGTCTTCAAGGAATGCATTTCCCTTGGAAACACATCATCCTTTAAGCCTTTTATGTTCCCTGCCTTTGACTGTTTCCCTCTGCTGTTCTTGAGTCTATGAGCCTCACTAATCGCAAAAAATTATGCTCCAAAAGGCCCTCATTTGCCCTTTGTACCTCTGCAGAATGTTCCATTTCCCCCCTTTTTTCCCCCCTTTTGTCAAAGTCCCCTTTTTTCCCTCTAAGTCCCCCTTCCTTCCCTAAATCATGCCCAGAGTCCCCTTTAAATCCCACATCCACCCTTTGTCTGGTTTAATAAGCACTTTCCCTCCCTATCGTTGCCCATTCCCAACCTTAAATTTCATAAAAATGGGCAAAAACCCACTTTTTGACTTTATAACAGGGCTTAGCCCCTTTCCTGCCAGCCCCAACCACTTCCGCACATATACCCTTAGCGCTAAGATCAAGCGCTTAATGCCTTGGGCGCTAATCGCATCAGAAAACCGGAGCGGAGAGTTGCATTCATTTGTAACATCGAAAAACTCTAATGTGATTGGTTTATTCTATAAGTCCTCCGCTATGTTCTCCACCGTTGATCTACCACGTAGATCGGACGGCCTGCGCTAATCGCAAATCCTTTCAATCGCAATAGATATGTTAAGTCCCCCGATCGGCTCATCGCAAATGTTTGCGATGCGATTGATCGTAACTTGACTTTGATCATCGCAATCGCAACTCCCCTCCGATCATTCCAATCCCCGATTGCGATCTCCCGACTGCATTCTCCACCGTGGATCCATCCCGTTGATCCAACGGCCATCGCACTCCCCGCCCAATCGCAATCGCAAAAGTCTCCGTGTCATCCCTTTCGCTCATCCCGATTGCAACTTCCTGATCTCATCCCAGCCGCCCATCCCCCTTGCTCATCCAACGATCACCGCACTCCCCGCCCAATCGCAATCGCAACTTCATAATGTGTCACTCCTTTGTTCCCTCCGATTGCGATTGCGATTGCGATTTCCGTATGGGCCCCACCTCGTACGATCATTCCCATCGCATTTCTGTTGCATTTCGTTCATTTCCTTTGTATTTCCTCCTTAGTCCAAAGTTTCGTGTGTTGCATTAAAGTTTAAATGTTTCATATTTATTCCGCCCATTTCATATACCATCCCGCTGTTGCATCTCGGTTGTCGATTTCCGCCATCAGACCATGATTGAACGGTCCATACGCATTGTTCTGTCAAACCCTATTGTTCGTTGTTTATGTCATATCAAAGCATTTTTCACCGTTGTTTCATATAAGCCACGATTTTACCACCGCCGCGCTATCATTCCCTCCCCCCTCCATAACCAGCCTTCCCTTTGCATGGATTTCATGACTAGGTGGCATACTTTTGCAGAGTACGAGCGACGGAAGACCGCCATGATTCAAAGTCTCAGTACAACTACAGAGAAATAGGAAAAGACCGTTTTCAAGAGCCAAACTCATGGAGAAAGGGGCTGAGAAGACATATAACAGGGCTTGCATTAAAGGAACAGAGTTTAAAACTCTGTAAGTCCTCTCCAGAGGCTTTAAAGCATAGGTTTCGCATGTCAGAGGCAAACCAGCGCACAAAAAACAAAATTATCAGGGTTTCACATCAGCAGATTGTTCTAAAGGACAAAATGCCCATACTGTTTCTATTCCATGCCATGTTCCAGAGAAGATTTCCGCCTTGACCACAGTCCTAAGCTACCAGAGTAGTTGTTAATGCGGTATGGCAGACTTCACCGTCTTTTACTTATCCTTTTGTTTATTCACCAAAGTACTTCAGAGTACCACAGCCAGGGTACACTAGGGACGTAACCGAAGTAAATGGAAACATGAAGAAGACCACTCTTCCTTCTAAAGAGTGCCAAAGATTAATGCATAAGATTTAAAACATAATGGGCTTCGACCCTCTTTCCTTCTGAGTTTTAATTCTTGATTTAGTTCTTCACCTACCTCCTCTGCCCTCTTTCAGCTATAAAACTCATGAGAAAATTATTGTAAAGGTTGTTGATCAGTTATCAGAGAATTGCAAGTAGTTTCTTTTGAGACACAGTCTCTGTGTAAAGTTGTAAGATAGGCTGAGGAATATGATTTCAGACTGAGTATTCGGCTGTTGGCAATGTTGTACTTGACTGGTATTGCTATTTAATATGACAAGCACATTTCTTTGGATCCTGATCTAAAGCAGCGGTGATGTTTTCCTATCTCTGTGTTTATTTTCTTTTCATTTCATTTCTACTAGCTTGCATCAGAATATTGGCATAGGATTTACCCTTGTTAGGTACCCTATGTTTATGCTCTCCTTGCCATTGATGTTTTTCTTCTGAATGTGTTATCTAAGAATTGATTTTAGTTAGTTTAACCAGTGTAGTGGATGATTATTGCCTGCTCTCTGATGTATGAATTAAATGATCTATTCTTAGATGTTCCTTGTTAAGGATTTAGTTGGAAGATTTGGGAACACTGGGGATCAGAGTTAGCCCTGTCCACTAGGATCCTTGTGTGACCAGCCGGTCTTTAACTTTGTGCCCTAAATATGTGTTGTCTCCTCCACTCCTACCATTCCACATCACACTAGCATCTTTGAGATCCTATGTTTTAGATGACTAGCCCAATTGAAAGCCTGCCTATTGATTAGCAAACAAATCCTTTCCTGACTCCATTGCCAATGGTCTTGAATGCTCCCTGGAATACTTCACCTCTGCCCTATTCCTCTTTGCTCATCCTTGTCTTACATTGAACCCTTCTTTCCTGATAACCAACAACCAAACAAACAATCAAACAAACAAACCCTGAGTCTTATAACTAGCGTAATATCTTAACACTAAGCTTCAAAGTCATACACCTTTGACATATCATAGAGAGATCCCTCTCTGGACCCAGGAAGGGCTAGATCCTGAGGTCTGAAAGTGGTTTGATGTTGTCTCATCTTTTGGTCTTGCCAATCTGGCCAAAACATGGGAACTCCAACACTCACAACAACTGTCATAACACCAATTAGGTCATGCATTCATTAACGAGACATTCATTAATTAAAATGTGATAAGAGACATACTTAAATTTGCCATATAACCATGCTTATAACCAACATATATCCAAGTAGATAGCAATGATAGAACAACTGTTAAAGCCACATAATAACAAGTATAATTACTCATCAAATATAAGAGAAACTTAGCCCTTATTAACCATACACAAAAGCCAACCAAGTCAGGTATTTCCACATACCATCCTACCATAGATTAGGCTAAAGCAAATCTTTCTTTCAACCAATAGCCCCCGTGCCATATTCCAAGCATGAAAGTGGGGTTTCATGGGATAAACCGATCCATAAATAGCCAAGGGAATCTAGAGGTTAAACCACCTCCATCCTCACCATACTGTTATCTCACCTAAACTAGTCCCGGGATCACAAAACCAAACCGAGCTTGGATGCCTTAGAATTCCTTCACCATCCCTTGCGGATTTTTCTTGTTTCCACCCACCTGTTGAGGGCTTCCTGGATAAAACCATCTCCACCCCCAACCCTTGGGATTTTCCTAAGACTACCTCACTCAGATCCAAAACCTTATGATAATCCAAAACTCAACCGAGAATGAATCCCATCACACCATGGCTATCTAGAAATGACAAGGCAAGGCTAAAACCACTGTCAACCCAATAAAATCCATGCCACCGACAAAAAATAAACCAAATATACACATGCATATACCATGCATGCCAAAACCAGATAGGAAATCATACATGCAACCTGTTACCTGCAAGTATCCCTGCTGACGCTGCTTGATCCAACCTTTCCTCACTTGATCCTTGCTTCCTTTTCTTTCTTTGTCCTTCCTTTGCTTTCCTTGCCCTTCCTTTGCTTGCTTTCCTTCTCCTCTTGGTGTTATTATCCTCTCTCAAACCATTTCCAAAACTCAACTGACAAAAGGTCCCAAACCGATGCTCTCATGTCTTTTTTTATTATTGATGCCTCTAATTTTTTCATTTTCCTTAATTTTCCTTCAATATCCTCCTCACATGCAACTTGTGGCCTTTCACCTCCTTTTTCTCCTATTTTATTTTATTTTCATAAATAAAATGCCAAAATGCCTTTTTTCCTTTTCAAAGCTTTTTCCATTTCCTTTGCCAATTTCCCCTTAGCCATAATTCACAACAAGTGATGCCCACTAGGATATTTTCCCCAACATTCAACTTGGAATATGTGTCTCATGACATTGGTCTTATTTTGCCTTTATTAACTTTATTACACGAAGTTTTAACTCAGGGCCGTTACAGTCTGGATGGTACCCCATTTTGCTGTGGGGGCAAAAATCTCCTCATAATTGACCCCTTATTTTTGTGCAAAGCCTTTTGCCATGAACTTTGATTTATGCTTGTCAAGTGAGCCATTTGCTTTATGCTTGTTCTTGAAGACCCACTTGCAGTTAATTGGTTTGGATTCAAATGGAGCGTCCACTAGGTTCCATTCTTTATCAGAACATCATACTATTTTTTCATTGCTTCATTCCATTCTTCATGAGAAGCAACTTCTTTAAAGGAAGTTGGTTCGAAATCTATAGACTGTTTTAATTCACAATTATAAGAAACATCCATATCAATAGCTGAATCAAAATCGTTTACATCGCCTCCATTCTATTTAGTAGAGCTTCTTGTTCCTGTCTTTCCAACCTTATTGGGATGAACACTTTCAAGTGTCTTAGTGTGCCATTTTGGAGGACCTTTCTGAGATGGCCCAAGTTGTTCAATTGATTGAGAAGGGGTTGAATGAGGATTTAGCCTTCCAATTCTCTCAACCACATCACTCAAAGTGTCTTCTTGATCAGTGGTGGAGTTTCGTGAAGGGGGGGATCCCTATCCTAGATCAATATGTGGAATATTCTTTTGAAGCACTCTCTCATGATAAGCCTCCTTGTCATAATCTCGATGAGGTGGTGCCAAACTAGTTGTGAGATCATGCAACTTGTTCGAGCAAGAGAGTAGAGGATTATGGTAAGAGGAGGTGGAGCTAGGAAGAAATCATGAGTTGTCATGTTAATTAAATTGCAATAATTCCACATGTTTGATCCCATTCGATGCACCGTTGTCTGAGTCATCCCGTGGTGAGTTTCAACCATGGTTGGGGGATGGGTGAATAAGAACCTTGACCATTAGTTAATAGAGTTCCAACTCGGTGGTATATAACCTAACTTGCCAATAGGTAAGCTCTTTTGTTGTTTTGACATAGAACATGGATCACTTTGAATTCGTGGAGGCGTTTGAGAGCGAGACTAATTCTCGTGAATATGCTTTTCAATCTATTATCACTTAGAAGAGTTTAATGATGAAGATCCTTGATGACTATAGAGGAGTTATTGATAATTGTTATTTGTTGAAATTTTAATGCATTTGCTTACTTGATGCCTTGATACACAACATAGGTTCTACCTTGTTATTTGAGACTCTACCAAAGCTCCACATGTATGCTAGTTCTTCTATTCTTTTGTGGCCCAAAATGACCCCGCACTTGCCACCCTTACAAAAACTCTAAAATTACATAAACAATAACTATATATAATTGCACTAAATCACTAAATTAATTTAATATAGGAAAAAAACACTATTAAATAGGTGTCCTCAATGACTTCAGACCAAACCTATGGTGTGAGAAACCGCAACTGAAGGGCATCTAAGCCATCAAAATCACTCGAGATCGCCACACCAGCGCTTATCATAGTTAGATTTTTTAATTTTTTAATTTTTTATTTATTTTATTTTATTTTTTTTTGTCTTTGAGAAGGAATTGGAACAAGTGACTTCTTCATCACAAATGACTTAACAACACACTCTTCACCATCGAATCATTTTTTTTTTCCTTTAAGAAGGATTGGAACCAATGATTTTTTCATGACAAATGATTTAACAACACACTCTTCACCATCAAACCGAAACCCATTAATAAATACACATAATATTTAAATAAAAAATATAATAAATACAAAATCTCAAATTTATAAATGAGTGGTACTCACAGTTCAACTCATAAGTGCCACCAAGTGAGATTCCACTTGTTTACTTTCGTTAATCAAGATTCTATCCGCCATTGCCATCGCTTTCCAATACACCAAATTCCTTCCATTGCAAAACTATAAAATTCAATACAAATCCTTCTATCTGCCATGGATTGACAATAAACAGCGGGAAAACAAAGTACCGTTCTGTCCTCTCCTCAGCAGGCACAGCCATGGAAAACATGCAATACGCAGAGGAGCTGATGAGAGAATTCCTAATATTCAGAGGCTTCACAAATACACTGAGAGCCTTTGAGACCGAGATCTCCACGGACATAGGAAAGGGATTCCAGGTGGATAAAATTCTGGATCTCATCTTCTCAGTCTACGTCCCCAAGTTCGACGCGGAGAAACTCGTGGGTCTCATGGGCTTCCTGAAACAGTGCTTCTTCTCGCCCGCGGATGCGCGGTTCAATTCAACTTTGGCCAAACTCGAACTCTCGACTATTCGCTACTACATCGTCTATGCATTGCAGAAGGGCAGGCAGGACAAAGTAGTTGAGTTCTTTGCCAGGTATGGCAATGATTTGCTGCAGAATGCAGATGATTGGAGCTCCTGGTTTGGTAAGCCTCTGTTTATTATTTATTTTTAATTGAATCTCTCTGTTGTTCTTCAGTGATCATATATTTAATCTTCAAACCCCATTTGCAGCTATTCCCTACATGAGAAACCCCAGCATGGATCCTCAATTCAGAGTCTTCTTCTCAAAAGAGTGGCTGGATACCTTACTCGTCTCATTTCGGAATTTTCTAAGCGAGATTTTCAGTGGAATTCATATCCTTTTTGTATATAATATTCATAGATAGCCGTTTTATTTTTATGAGGACTTGTGAAGTGGGGTGAGGGGTGTTATCTAATTTTTTTGATCCCACGAGGTTAGAACAAAATCTGTGCAAAGTGAAATTATTTCAATGGTTATTGACACTCCGGAGATTGGTCCCATTTATAACCATATTGCACTCTACAGTGAAAAACAAGAAGACATTAACGATATAGTTCTGCATTCCAAATAAAGTAAAATTACAAATCCTTCAGATTCGTTTCGTGTAGATTGCGATTCAGAGTAAGTAGGCTCACTCCCTACCCTGTCTGTCAATGCAAATTATGTTGATGGCAGATTCTTGACAATGCTCGTCATTAATAGTTTAGACAAAAAAACCCAACTTCAAATCTTGAAAAATCCCTTTGGAATTAGCTGAGCCTCGAGTGAGTTGCACCTGCTTAATTCTGGTTAGTGCTATGCCTGGCTTTATTTGTTCTTCAGCTACGGCAACTGAGCTGACAATTGCGTGGACTGGATGGTCAAGCAGTTAAATCAAAGCACTTTAAGTGCACAGATCCGGGTTCCACCATCTCCGTAGCCCTCACCCACCAGGTCTTGTTGCTGTGTTAAATGGGAGACCAGATCAAGTCCCAACCACCTTAACGACCCACAGCGTAATCGCAATATGATGATGCTACTCCTACATTGACTGGGAAGACAGGTGTCTACGAATTATGAATTATATGGATCCCAACTTGCAGAGCACTATTTGGGTTTGCCCCACTACATTTGGCAGGTTCATTCTCAGGGACAACCTGTGCCAATTTGTGCCAATTTTTGTAACCCCAGCAGAGCAGCTTGCCAACACCTTCACAAAACCAACCTCTGTCGGAGGCCACCTTTACCAGTTTGTGGAATCATATTGGCGTGGGAGATATGGTGTTCAAGGGGGATTATATGTAAAGACTTCTGTATGTGGCTCCTGTTCAGCCCCTGGCCAACATTTTAATAATCTTTATTTTCTGCCAAGGCCAACATTTTAATAAACCCACTCCCATTTTCAGCTAAGGCTGACCTAGACAAATTCATTTATTGTATTTCTAGAAATGGTTAAGTCCTATCCAGTCAACATTCATTTATTGTATTTCTAGGTTTGGTTAAAGCTGACCTAGACAATGTGGGCCCATAACCCTTCTCTTGGAAAACACTTTACTCTTAGTTGTGTATATACTTTATTATGCTGAGAGGTGTGGTCTATTTCAGAATAGCGCTTCCAGGCTTTCCATTTTTTAAAGGATAGAAAATTATGGATGGTCTAGATTTAATAAAGGGAGAATATTCTTAGACATATGCACAATCCAATGGATAAAATCAAGGGTTTTCCAACAGTTTTTCAGTTTTTGACATCCACTCCTCTTGTCCTGGCATTAAAAATTCTCAGAGCTACAAATGGCACATAAATATTTTGATTGCTATCGGCGTTTATCAGCTATTTAATTTATATGGCTGTGCTAGTAATATATTTACACAACTCTCAGTTGTAATTTCATATATCTTGTGACCATTATTCATTCTTTATGCAAGTGATTTAGCTTATGTGTGCCATAAAGCGTTACGCTTTATTGTTCATGCCTGTTTCTGTCCCTAGAACACTTGCTCTTGATTCTGCATTTATAGCACACTTGTGCTTTATCTCTATAGTGCATTTGTGCTGGTTTATCTTTAATGCAAAATTAAGGTTTTCAAGTTGTTTCCTTTTGATCCCTCCTCTTTCTTGTGAATCTCACAAATATGCACAATAACATTGGTTCTGTTGCCTGAAACACTGCATACTTAGTGTTTGTGTTTGTGTGTTTCCTTGTAGTGGTGCCACCCACAAATGTCCAGGCTTCCTTCCTGGCATCCTGAATCCAGGGATAAATGCTACCAAGAGTGCACTGAAGCTAGTTAGTGGTTTATGTGCACCCTAAACCCTAATGCAAAATTTGACTTGGCTGTTAGAAAACAGTTTCACTATTTCTCTTCTGTGCATGGTTTGGACTTTGTTTGCTCTGATCTTGGTAGATGTAGAATCTATAGAACATTTGCAGGTAGTTGCAGATTCATCAGATTATACCATAAAAGACTGATACAAGCTTGAGGTTGGAGACTCCTTTCTCTCCTCCACCGGGGCGCACCTCCATGATCAGAGTTGAACCGGTTACTCAAGCTCAGAAGTCCTGTTTTTTGCCCATGTGGTCCCTTGCAACTAGTTCTAGTACCAGTGTCGCTTTAGTGATGGCTACCCCAATGATTGGTGTGAACAACTTGCTCGCACATGTTCCACCATATGATGGGTTGTTTGATGGACACAATGGCATGGTCATAGTGCAAAACTATCTTATCTCCTTTGCTAGGTAAAATCACCTATTGGTTTAAAATTTCCATTTGCTAGGTAAAGCCACCAACTGGTTTAAATTTTTTTATTTCAACAGCACCTCGAGGAAGAGTGTTATAGCCAACTCATTGTTTGGAGCCTCATGATATTTTTCTATTTGTACTGTTACCTCTTAAAATGCATAAGCATTTTGAGCTTTAAGAGGATCAGTTTCAACAGTCAAATGAGTAAAGGTACATCATTCCTGGGGTGCCATCTTCAAATCATTATGTTGCAGCAGTGAAGAGACCATTTTCAGCATGTTATTGTCATATATATAAAGTTCGCAATATACGGACATTCATTTTTGTAAAGAGCAATCTCTAGGTCAGCAAGGAGACAGTTATGCTAAAAATTGTTCTTCCTAAATCATGGTCTCAGCAAGAAAGGAGATCTGGTAGCAGGCAGATCACCCACAGTCCTATAGCATGACTCATTTACAGCAGAACTGAGATATATACAATGGTATCATTTCAAAATTGAGTTGGAAGGCAATATTAGCATGGGACTATTTCTCTGGAGTTATTAGCAGCAATGTGAATGCTGCCTTTTCTTCCTACAGTCAGTGTGTCTTATGGGAAAGGAGTATACCCCCACACATATGGTAAGGCATCATAAGAGCAGAAAACTATAAGACATTCCCTTTTACTTAGTGCATCAATCAAAGTTGGAGATAGGCAGTGACAAAAAGGCATGCTAGCAGGACAGGCCATTGCCTGAAGCATCGTTTATTTCTGTGCATCCACTAGAATTGACAGGGTATTCTGTCAAATAAAAACTAAATAATTTGAGGGAAAACTTGGTCAAGAGAAAGGCAAAGCTATGATCATTACTGCATTGGATAAGGTTGCTTGATTGTGTAATATTCGTGAATACGATACAGCATATAATCTAGTTGTCAATGCATATGCTTTCTTATATGTGGACAAAGGAAAAGTAACGTCTAGATGAACTATCCATATGAAAAGTGGATAACACTACAGAATCACCAGGCAATGCTATCTGACTCAGAGTTGCCATGATCTGGTCAGCTACTGGGAATTATCTATTCTGAAGAGGGGGGACTGGAAACTGTATACAATAGTCTAAAAGAGAGAAACTGCAACAATCTGATCTGGATTGACCCCAGATCATGCTGTTATGACTTTTACTTAATGCTGCCATCTGAGCAGGTACTACTGCACAGTCACCTTTGGCTCTCTCAAAAGATTTGAAGAATCCTGTAGAATGTGATGGTTTAAGAAAAGCTCATATTTGTGAGTGTTGAAATTAGCTCGGACAAGTGTCTTCCACATTGGGTTGGTGTCTAGCATGTGGGAGAATGTTCAAAAAGTGGTCTCTAGAACATTATAAGTTTTAAAGTTAGAGTGGCTTTTATGCATTGTGATAATGAGAGATTAAATCACAGCCCTAGATCTTATTGGCCAAGGATTTATTCTGAGCCATTAGATCTTAAGTTTAAGTTACAACCATTAGAATGAGACATATAAGGAGTTTCTAAGGAAAGTCACATTTACTTTTTATTTTTGCTCATTCTTGAGGAGAGAGAGAGGAGAAGAAGCGTTGAAGGAAAAGGAGGAGGAGCAGCAAGAAGGGGCACGAGTTCCAAGAGATTTGGGATGCAAACCAAGGAGAATATTCCAGCACTGAGCCTTCATTGCAGAAATTTTGAGGCTGATTCATTGCACAGAAATCAAGACATTCTTGCACAGATTTTGAGGCTGAAGTATTGCACAGAAGTCAAGGCACCTTGCACAGATTCTGAGGCCGAGTCATTGCACAGAAATTGAGGCACCTTGCACAGATTTCAAGGCTGATTCATTGCACAGAAATCAAGGCATGTCTGCATAGATTTTGAGGGCAGTTATTGCTGCCAGTTCAGACCATACTGGCTGTACAAGAAATCAGGCTCAAATTTTGAGAAGTTTTGCACATAAATTGAGGTGGTGAAAGGGCACAGTTCTCGAGATAAGTGCTGTATTTATTGCTAGAAATTTTTTGCTGTAAACTCATTTTTCTGTGATCCTATAATAAAATTTACTTTCTCTGCTAGTTTTCCCTTTGGGCATTTTCTAGGGGCATTGCCCAAAAAATTGTTTCTTTTATGTGATTGATTTTCCAAGTTTCCTCTCAATATTTGAAGTAAATGATTCAATGTGCTTTCATTTATAAGTTCAAATGAACATGCAATTATGGATGAGCATTAAACTGATAAAACTTATTGAAATTGAAAACTGGTGATTGGGTCAAAGATTTTTTTTTACATGGTATCAAAGCACACGATACTGGAAGGGGAAACCAAATAAGAAAGACACTAGGATTTGCAAGAGAGTTGCAGATTGTTCACCAAGAAAAGGGTTGGACCTTGTTATCAGTTGAGTAGGTCATATGACTACAGGTTTGAGGTTCGAGGATAGATTGGAGGGGGTAGGAAATTTCAGCCCATGGAAAGCGAGGATAGTATTGATTCTGGAGGAATATGAGTTGTGGGACATAGTTGAGAAGCTTGTCACAATTCCTATGGATACAACACTTTTGGTCGAATATAACAAAAAGAATGTTAAAGCCAAAAGGGTTATTCTTGATGCCATTAGAGACCATGTGATTCCTCATGTTACAAGTAAGAATAATGCATATGAGATGTGGGATTCTTTTTGCAAGTTATACCAAAGCTCAAGCCAAAAGAGAAAGATGGAGTTAAAAGAGAAGTTAAGAAACACCAAGATGACAAAAAATGATATAGTTACATCATACCTTACCAGAGTGTCATTGGTGCATGATGAGTTGGGTGCTGTTGGTGAGAAGGTGGCATGATGAGTTGGGTGTTGTTGGTGAGAAGGTGGAGGAATCAGACTTGGGTGTAGCAGTTTTGATTCTTGAATGGTTTTTCTAAACCATGGGATAACTTTGTGCGTGGGATTGTTGCCAGAGAGAACATGCTCAATTGGGAGAGACTTTGGGACAATTATGTGCAGGAAGATATTAGACTTGGTTTAGGCCATATAGGTCAGCAACAGGGGGATGATGAGGAAAATGTTTCTCTTTCAGTAAAGGGCAAGAAAAGGTCTAAGATGTTGATTTTTTTGTAGCATCGGATGTGCTCTAAGCCTCAAAATTTGCAGGGAGGCTAGGACACATGTATTCCATAAGACCTAGAAATCATTTTGGGAAATTCCACTCGGAGACATTTTTATCAAAATAATTAATTATTTTTAATGGATGCTTAAGTCTAAACTTAGGAAATTAAAATAATTAAAGGGCATTAATGAAATTGGGTGTGAATCTTCTAGAAAAACATGGAGATCGAGTCAAGACGATTTGAGCCATTGATTAGGAATTAATCTGAGTCGTTGAATGTTCAACGAAAAGATTCTAAGAAGAGGCTCGATGGGCACTTGGAAGATACATCGAGTGAGATCAAGAGATCAATTTCTCAAGAAAGCAACGCAGCAGTTGCCGGAGAAGTCATTGAGAAGATTTCTTGCAGTGAGGGGCAGAGATAATTTTTCGGTTGGAGGTTTCTTGATCTGGGGATACATTGCAGAGAAAGCAAAGAGAGATCCAGAGACGCTGCGCAGTGCCACACTGGGCAGCGTAGAGCTATGCTGAGGCAACGCAAAGCCTGTGTGGAGATCCGCAGATCCGCAGAGGAGCAGATCAGATCTAGTGCCAGGAGCTGGGTTGTGAGACTAGAGGGTTGGAGGATCGAGCATCCAACCAACAGATTGATCAGCCAGAGGGAGTGATGCAGTGCTTATCAGTTGTGATGCAGAGCAGCGCAGTGGCAACGCAGAGGCAGCTTGGGGCTAGCCATTCAGAGGCTGGATCAGTGCTGGATTGCCAGTGATAGTGTGAGGTATTTCTCACTAATTTTCTGCCAGTCAGATTTTCTGTATCGGATAGCTAGTAAGACATCCAAGATTGTATTCATAACTACTGCTTAATAATACAAACCCTCAGCTGCTACACTAGTTTTCCCGCGTTGGGTTTTTCCGGGGACTTAGTTAAAAAATAACAGTGTCATGTGTGTGTTTATTTCTTCTTGCTCAGTTCTTGTTTCCACATATAATTTATAATTAGTGAAAGTTGCAGTTGTATTTACCTCGATATTTATAGTGTAACACAGTAAATAACTTGCATGGAATTAACAAGTAAGAGAAGTAATATAAGATTGCTGCAGTAGGGATTTAGGATTACGAATTTTCACACAAGAAAGGTTCGAAAGGTGGGACCAAGTAAAAGACTTTGGGACAATTTCGTGCAGGAAGAGATTAAACTTGGTTTAGGCCATATAGGTCAGCAATAGGGGGGTGATGAGGAAAATGTTTCTCTTTCAGCAAAGGGCAAGAAAAGGTCCAAGAAAGGTTCTAAAGGTGGGACCAAGTCAAAGGGTGAACAAATAAAGGACATGAGCAAAGTCAAGTGCTTTGCATGTCAAAAGTTTTGGCACTATGCAGGTCAGTGTCCTAACAAGAAGAAGAAGAAATAGGTTGCAACTTCAGCCAAAGTGGATGAGTTTTCCATTCAGTTTGAGAGCGAGTTTTATTTGCAGATTTCCACAAGTGCAACATCTACTGGTGTTTGGGATATAGATAATGGGGCCTCCAACCATATGTCAGGTCTGCATGAGCACTTTACAGAACTTGCAAAGGGTGGTGTGGATCTTGAGTTAGTGCTTGGAGATGACACTAAGGTCAAGGCAGCTTTGCATGGGACAGTATCCTTTTAGAGGGAGTCTTGACTACCCATGGTAGTCAGGGATGTATTGTATGTTCCTTGGTTGATGAAAAACTTGATATTAGTTTGTACCATAGAGGACAAGGGGTATTGGGTGGTGTTTCGAGATGGACAATACTCATGCATCCTAAGGGATCCAATGTCACAACTGCAAAAGTGATTGGGATCAGACAAAGGAAACTATAAAAGCTCATGTTTCAACCAACTCATGCCTTGATACACAGTAACAACAGTAGTGATTTGTGTGAGTTATGGCATAGGAGGATGGCTCATTTGCACCATGGAGCTCTGAGAGTACTGAGAGAGATTGTTATAGGAGTACTAGAGTTCAGTATAGAGCCTCATGATGCGTGGAAAGGGTGTGCACTTGTATAATACACAAAGACTGTTTTTCCAAGCAATGATAGCAGAGCGACAAAGATTCTAGATTTGGTACACTTAGATGTATGTGGTCCAATGTCATTAGTGTCTTTGAGTGGGTATGAGTATTATGTTGCCTTTATAGATGATTTCTTTAGGAAGACCTGGATTTACTTCATGAAGACCAAGAGTCAGGTCTGTAGCCGGTTCCAAGAATTCAAAGCTCTTGTGGAGAACTAGGCAGGGAGGAAAAACAGGGGGTTGGGTTAGACAATGGGGGTGTGTATACCTTCAATGACTTCAAGAATTTTTGTGCACAAGAGGGCATTAAAAGAGAGTTGACAATTCCTTACAACCCGCAGTAGAATGGGGTTTTCGAGAGGAAGAACAAGGCCATTGTTGGGGCAGCAAGAGCCATGTTACATGATCAAGGTATACCATTTTCCTTTGGGGAGAGGCATGCAGCAAAACTATTTATATTTAGAACAAGAGTCCTCATAAGGTGTTGGGGAGTAAAAATCCCAAGGAGACTTTTATAGGGAAGAAGCCAGAAGTGTTGAAATTTGGTACCGGAGGACAGGTGGTTCCCTAAGGCTTTGATCTTTGGCCTAGGGAAAAGTGTCCAAAAGAATTTAATTTTTCTCCTAAAGTGACTTTATAATTTTTATAAAGTCAAATCTACTTTTAAAGTGACTTTAAGTGATAAAGTTACTAAAGTGACTTTATAAAGTTATAAAGTCAAATCTAATTTAAAAGTGACTTTAAGTGATAAAGTTATTAAAGTCTAATTTTAAAGTGACTTTAATAAAATCAATGTAAAATTAGAAAGGAAAAGTGACTTTGGAAATAAATGACTAAGTGGGTCTTTATTAAAGTGGGGTGAATTAAAAAATAGAAAGTGAGATTTAAATGAGCATTTAATCTCAGCCCTAGATCTCAATCTATTTCAGCCATTGGATTTAGGGATTCCCCAAAAGTCACTTATGGTTAGGTTAAAGGAGGAAAAGGAGGAAAAGATCATTCATTCTTTCATGAGCAGATTGAGAGAAGGAGAGCAAGGGAGATTTCTGGGCAGTGAGGAGGAGGCAGCAGCTTGGCACACATTCCAAGGCAGCGTTTCAGCAAGTTCGTACAACAGAGTTTGGCACACATTCCAAGGCAGTTTTGGCACGATTTTCTAGAAGACCGTACAACAGCATTTTGGCACGATTTCCAAGAGTCTGTACAGCAGTTTGGCTTAGTTTTCAAGGCAGCAGGGAGCTGTTCTATTTGGCACGGATTTCTAGGCAGGCCGTACAACAAGTGGCTGTCATTTTGCACGGAAATCGAGGCAGAATTCGTACAAGTTTCTGCTGTCCTTTTGGCACAAAAATCAAAATCCGTACAGCAGCATTTATTGCTGTTTTGCACAGAAATCGAGGTGGCCATACAGATGCATTTATTGCAGATTTCTGGGCACGAAAATCGAGGAAATTCGTACAACATTTATTGCTGTTCCTGTTTTGCTGTTTGCACATTTTCCGAGGCGGTGGTTAAGCACGGAAAACGAGATAAGTTGTAAAAGTTTGCTTGCTGATTTTTTTGCTGAATATTTCTCTCACTGTAAAAAGCATTTTCCAGAAATAAGAAGGAGCTTTCGAACTGGTTTTCCCCAAGAGTTGTAGGGGGTTTTTCCAGGGTCATGTTGACCAAAAATATCTGTGTCAAAATGTGTGAATGACTGTTTTTATGCTTGCTGATTTTTTAATTCTGCATTTTCCAGCATTCTGAAAAATTTCCAGAATTTGTGTTTTCAGCAAAATTTATTTTCCAGTTTGTTAAATGTATGGATATGGGAAAGGGCATTTAACTATTTTGGAGTAATAAGGTGAAAACTGAAAACCGGGGTGGGAAACTATAAATTTTTACATGAAGTTGGGCACTTGAGGATTTTTGGGTGCTTGACTTACTTGCATGCCCCTTCAAAGAAGAGGACAAAGCTAAATCCCACAATAGAAAAGGGAATTCTTGTTGGGTATAGTGAGACTTCAAAGGCTTATCGTATGTACATTCCTGCTTTGAAGAAAATAATGGTTAGGCAGGATATGAGAGTTGAGGAGGATCGAGCCTTTAGGAAGTTATTGGAGTTAGAAAAGGCAGAGCAACAGGATTCTAAGTCTGAGGTGGATATACCACAAGTTATAGGGTCACAAAGTACAAGTTCATGGGTTTCAGGAGTTATAGGTTCCTAGGTGATAGGTTTAAAGAACATTGTATTCAAATATATGGTATTTAGATGAGAGGGATGAGCAGGAGGATTCGCTCCACATGAGGTTACTTCAGGGAAGAGGAAGCCAAGATAGCTCTAACAGAGTTTGAAGGAAGTCCATGAATCTGTGGGGAGTCTTAGGAGGGCTATTAGGGAGAGTAAGGCACTAGAGAGGTTTTGTAGCTATATGGCTTTGGTGAGCAGCATCACTGAGTCTGTGTGAAATTTCCATGAATGCACAAATTGGAAATTATTCTCCTAACTGAGTACAGTTTATTTGTTTACGAAAAATAACAAATAAATCACTGATGCATGTTGAGATTTTGTGTAGTTGGGGTAGCATCGGGTGTGCTCTAGCCATGAAACTTTGTGGAGGGGCTAAGAAACACATCCACTCCAAACCCAGAAAGCGTTTGGAGAAATTTCAGTTGGTGTTCAAATTATTCAAGTAATTAATTATTTTAATGTATTTCCTAAATTCTAAACTTAGGAAAACTAAGCATCATTTGTGTCTTGAGGATGCTAAAATCATTGCCAGGGAGGAACACTATCGTAGAAGAAAAATTAGAGAAGCGCTCGAGATTATAAAACACCCGCATAACATTAACAAAGATGGAGGATACGAGATTAGTGACAGTTGGCGACCTCTAATTCGACAGATGTACTTCCAGGGTTCATCCTCATCCAAGGTATAGTATCACGGGTTTGCTTCTCTTATAAAATTATTTAGAGTTTGATCGGTGCTAACAACAATTTGAATTAGTTACTTTTAATAATTATCCTTATTAATTAAATTTTATTTTTATTAATAAAAATTAATTAATTAAGAATTATTATTATTTTTAACAAGAACGGGTATGGATTTCTATTAGAGTTTGGCCAAAATGCCTTTCACCGGTTACATTAGGTCGGGCATAGCCCTTAAACTTTCTTCCACTAACTGATCGTAGGCCCCAAAATTTGGGAATCCATAGATTTTACTCGAGACTATCGAGTCTATCTCCGTTATTTTCCCTATCTTAAATAGACATACAAACTGTTTCAGTAAAATGCAGAAAAACATAGCAAAGTTTATGGTATGGAATCCCACTCCTCACTTCCTTCTGTCAAGAGGAAGCCTGCGGGAAGTGGAACTGCCCTGTTGGCTTCCAAATCAACATCCTTATTATTTTCCCTCAGAACATGAAGAAAGGATGCAGTCCGGAAAGATTTCACCAGAATTTTGATTCTTGAAATCACTCTTGCCAATCTGATATCTGCTGGAGAGGAATCCTCCACTAAGACTTTGATAATGGACTGAGAGTCTCCAATGATACTGACATCTGAAATTCCAGTAGCCTTTGCTTGCTTGAGACCTTGCAGAAGTGCCAAGGCCTCAGCTTGCATGCTAGTAGACTGCCCTAATCCCCAAGCGAACTTTGCCACGATTATGCCCTCTTTATTTTTGATAATTCCTCCTGCCCCAGCCAATCCGGGGTTGCCTTTCGCTGCCCCATCGAAAAACAATGAGTATCTGGACTGCCTGAGGAGCAGATCTGATAGATCATTCTCCTTTCCTCTGAATTGCCACTCTTTTATGTCCTCGTGCTGCCTTATATCGCCAGAGAATTGGAGATCCAACGAGGCACCCCATTCTAAGTCTTGCTGGCTTAGATTCAAATCCGGCAAATGTTCCCCCAGACTTTCTTTCCAAAGACTTTTTATTTTAATGATGATGAACTGCGAATTTAAGCTTTCATCTCTGAAAACTCTTCTATTACGCTCAAGCCAGATTTGCCAGCAAACAAATTTCGGCAAGGAGAGCCATGCATCTTTAAAATTTTCATTCTTTGGGAGCGTTTCTGGATAGAGATTTCGCCAGTTTGCAAATAGATTTGTGATAGACATGGGTAAGATGAATTCAGTTTTCCAATAGCTCAATAGGCCTTGCCAGATTTCTCTTGAGAATTTGCAGTCTAATATGATGTGCTGGGCGTTCTCTTCACTGTCACAGCATAAATGGCATCGAGAGGGACCTTGGAACCCTTTCTTCTTCAGTCTGTCAACTGTTAAAATCCCTCTGTGACATAACAGCCAACAAAATGAGTCAACCTTTGGCATGGATTTGAAATTCCAGAGCCCTTTCCAAACAGCAGGATCAGGAGGGGCATTAGGACGGTCTTGAAGGCTTTTATATCCCTGCGCAACTGTGTACAACCCTGGAGCGGCTCCCCAATCGCGGGCATCCTTCTTTCCCACGCGCAGAGGCGCCTTACCATTTAGCAGAGACAGGAGGAGATCACGAGCGAGAGTCAGCTCTGGAGGAATGGGAGGAAGTCTCCAACGCAGCCAATTGCTGCCTGCCCACTGGGAGATGTCCCAACGAGTTACGTAACCTGCGTTGTTCAGCCACAAACGAAGCGCATGCAGAGAGCAATGAGACGATAAAGGAGGATGCATCATGATGCAATCGTCCCATATCCTAATTTCTTTGTTGTTGCCTGGAATCCAATACGCTTTGTCTCTGATTAAAGGGGCTGCTTTGTGGCAGAGTTTGATCAGATGCGAGCCTGTGGTGGGCAGAGAGGTGTCCAGGCATCACTTCCTCTTCCCCCTGAAATATTTCCTCCAAAGAGCTCTTTGCGCCCAACCTGGGTGTGGTCCAATGATCCTCCAGAAGATCTTGGCTCCCATGGCTATGTTTTGGAGGCTGAGGTCTTTGAAGTTGAGGCCTCCTTCAATCTGAGGCTTGCAAATTTTCTCCCAACTTACCAAAGGGATTTTCCTGTCATTGTGATTGCCCCCTTTCCAGAAGAACTTACGAATGAAGGCTTCCATTTTTTTGATGATGCCTGAGGGTGCAAGAAAAACAGAGAATTGAAAAATGGGGAGGCTACTGAGAACGGATTTGATGAGGACAGTTTTACCGGCAAGGTTTAACCAAGAGAATCCCCAAGCTTGAATTTTGGCCTTAAATTTGTCCAACAGAGGAATCCAGTCTCTGCTGTAAGCCAGTTTACGGAAGATGGGAAGGCCCAAATAAGTAAAAGAGGACCAAGAATGGGAGGCAGAAAATCCAAGGATTCTGGAGATGGCACAGAGGGTGGAAGCAGAGATATTCCAGCAAAAAGCTTTGCACTTACCTTTGTTTAAACAACTACCTGTAGCTTCACTGTAGTCGTCCAAGACCTCCTTAAATCTTAAAGCAGATCTGGCAGAGGCAGCCCCTAACAAGAGGGTATCATCCGCAAACAGGGTGTGATTTACATTTTTAACCCCTCTGGCTATATTGAGCCCCAAGATCTCTTGGTCAGCCAATTTCTGATCAAGGTAGAAACTCAGGACAGAAACATGAAGGACGAAGAGAAGCGGAGAGAGGGGGCAACCCTGCCTAAGCCCTCTTGAAGCTTTAAAAAAGTCAGCTGCTCTCCCATTCACCAAGGGGGCGATCCAAGGATCGACAATACAAGCACGGATCCAATTTAAAAAGCCCATTCCAAAGCCAAATTTTTTCAAAACTTCCCAAAGAAAGCTAGGCCGGACCCGATCAAAGGCATTTGCTAAATCAAGTTTAATTACCATACCTTTCTCATTGCGAAGATGGCTTGAGTGAATCGCCTCTTGCACGAGAATGAAATTGTCAGCAAGCTGTCTCCCCTGAACAAATCCGCCTTGGTTCTCTGGGATGATGACTAGGAGGATACCTTTCAGCCTGTTGGCTATTACCTTTGTGATTAATTTATATCCAATATTACAAAGAGAGATGGGCCGGAACCGATTAAATTCTTTAGCACCCTTTTCCTTGGGAATTAGGGCGAGAAAAGCTGAATTGGTGCTGCCCCCTATTTTCTGGCAATTTTGGGATTTCAAAATCATTTTGTAGAGGTCTTTCTCCACAATCTGCCAGCAGGTTTGAAGGAATCTTGCAGTGAAGCCATCCGGGCCTGGGGCTTTGTCTGGCTCCATGTCGGAGAGAGCATCTTTTATTTCTTGTATAGAGATCTTCGCTTCCAGCTGTTGATTCATTAAAGGAGAGATCCTAGGGGGAACCGCCTCCAAAAATTTAGAGTTTGGGTCGGTCACACCCTCTTCTTTGTACAGGTTTTGAAAGTGATTGAAAGCTGCTCTCTTTATGCTCTCAAAGTCTTTGTGTCTCGAGTTACCATCCTTGATTTCTACAATAGAGTTGAAGCTCTTTTTGGCTTGAGCTTGTTTGTGGAAGAAGGCAGTGTTTCTGTCTCCCGCTTTAAGCCATAAACTCCTAGACTTTTGTCTCCATTGCTCTTCCTCCGAGAGGCAAGCTTTATGGAAGCTTTGCTGAAGCTCAGCTTCCTTATCCAATACTTCTTTAGTGATTTCAACATCTTCGCTTTGGGCCTGATGCTGGGCAAGAAAGTCTTGGGCCTGCCTTCTCTCTTTTCAAGTGGAGGGAAGAGATTTGGCCCAAGATTTAAGAACAACTTTCAGTCTTCTAAGTTTTTCCTCCCAAATGAAGAAAGGTGAACCTTTCACTGGCGTTTTCCAACTGTCCAGAACCAGATTCAGAAACTCAGGTTCCTTGACCCAAAGAGGATTGAACCTGAAGGGAATGGGGCCAAGATCATTGTGGCCCAACATCTCAAGCATAATGGGCTTATGATCAGAAACACTGCATGGGAGTATATGCAATCTGAATTCTAAGCCCAGCAAAAGGAGGGAACTCTGCACCAAACATCTGTCAAGTCTAGCAGCAATGTGACCAGGACCTATTCTTTTATTGGACCAAGTATACTTACCATTTTCTGGGGGGATATCTAGCAGATCCCAGTCCTGCATGAGGTCTTCCACCCACTCCCTTGCAGGGTCCCTTATGATTGTGCCTCCTCGCTTTTCCTCCATGCGCAAGGTAAGATTTAGATCACCTGCAACAATGATGTTTTCCAAGTTTTCTGACTCTGACAGATGCCTGATGGAGTCCCAACACTCCCTTTTCTCCCCTATATTTGTTGGAACATAGACATTGAAAAGACTAAGTGCCTCCCTCGAGTCCAAAGGTTGGAGCTTCAAAAACAACCAATGGGTGTTGTGCAGCTCGGTGACCAGCCTATACTTGAGAGGATTCCAAAGAGAGCCCAGTCCCCCAGAGGCTCCCCGTGCTGAAACTGCTTGACCGCTACTTCCTTTCCAGAATTTTTTACTGATTTGGAGAAACTCATTGTCCTCCATATTGGTCTCCTGAATCAGAAGAATGTCTGGGGCTTCTCTTCTTATAAGGCTTCTCGTTGCTTCTTCTTTCACTTTGCTCCCCATTCCTCTGCAATTCCAGGAGACAATCTTCATCATTTATTTTTATGGTGAGGGGCTCCCTTGGAGCCTTGCACTTGATTTTTAATCATCTTCGTATTTTTGCCAAGGAGTTTCTCCAGAGTGGGCTGACTACCCTGAAGCTTATCTTTATAAGTTTCTTGGTCTCTCTTTTCTCTAGCAGATTTACAGCCCCTTGCAGATCTTCTGACCGATGTCTGCGTCTCTCCTATTTCTCCATCCTCCTTAGACTCCTCCGAGTCATGCTCCTCCTCGGAGGCTTCTGTTTGCTTATCCTTATTTCTTGCCGTGGCACTTTCTTCAGGACTTGTTCCTGCTGAAGTCATTTTCTCTGAGGATTTATCCTGCCTAGCTTCTTCCCGAGGAGTCTCTTCTGTAGAGCTTAAGTAATCATACCTGTTTCCTTGGCTTTTTGGCGGAGGATCATTATGGGTGGAGGCAGGCTGGGAGCCTTGAGCCCCAGTCTTCTTGTGAGTTGTCTTTGACCTCTTGACTTGGTTCCAACCGTCTTCCTTTCCTTTCTCTGCTTCCCCTTTGTTCGGGCACCCTCTTGCAAAGTGGCCATAGACGTGACATTTACGACATTTGAAAGGGAGCTGCTCGTAGTCCAGCACTTGCACATGCGTCCAACTGCCAACCTTTATTTTGATGGCCTTCGGAAGTCCCACCTCTAAGTCCACCTCGACACAGATACGGGCGCAATCATACTGATCGTTGTTGTTTGCTCTATCAATGAACTTTCCCAAAGCATCTCCAATGTGCTTGAGGGAATCCCAGTTCCAGCAGTGCATAGGAAGATTAGGGAGCCGAACCCAGACAGGAACTGCCGATGGGACATCCACGGCCGGATCGAAGTCAGGGGTCCATTTATTGAGGTAGAGGCCCTGAGGTCCCATGAAATAGGGCCCATTCCCGAAGATCAAATCTTTGTCCTCCTTTGTGTTGAACTCGAATAGGAAGTAGCCTCTACCTAGAAAATAAGAGGTGACTTTGTTCTTGATCAGCGGAATCCAATTCTTAACGACCCAATTTTCTGTCGATTTTGGCGAGGGCCAAAGGCCCGTGAATTGACCCACCAGGGCCCGATCTGCCAGGGACAAAGTGACCTGGATCGGACCCTCAGGAGGGAGGTTTACCTCAGGAACATCGTCGAGCTTTTTGACGAACTTAGAGGCTTCGGACTTCTTCTTTTTGGGCAACGAAGCTAGCAGAGAGGAGAAGGCAGCTTCAGCATCCGGGGGCGGAGCATGCGGGGCCGGAGGGGCGAGCCTTGGGCCTCCATGTCAGGGAAGGATAAATCAACAATAACACACCCGATCCGCACCGAGCAAGAACTGGAGTCGAGGCATCACAGAAGAATCTCCAAGGCCGAGGAGCAGGTCCAAGCAGAACTGACGAGGGAGGAAGCGGCTCTGTGAGACCCTGAAGCAGGATCTGGAGGGAAAAGAAGGATCCGAACAGGTTCGAGAGACCCAGAGGTCAGGAGGACCAGGGTCAGAGGCAAAGACGGCCAAGAGGGCAGAGCCCAGACTCAGGCTGCGCAGAGCAGGCGCAGCAGGCAGCGGGCTCCACCAAAACCCTCACTTCGCAACAAGTTCTAATTAAGAAATTTTTTTTTTTTTAACTGTAACGGATATGTTTTTATTAAGTAAGAAAGATTATGGGTCTTTGCCGAGGCAACCCCTTTTACAAAGCAGAGATCTATCTACTGCAACTAACAGTCAATAAGTACTTTCAAGGCATCTGGACGAAGCTTATGTTGTTTACAATGATCTGCCCTTTCATGAGCGAGCTGCCTTTGTTTGCCATCTCATCTGCTTCATTGTTTGACGTTCTCAAAATGTGATGAAGTTTACACTTGTCAAAGTCTCGGAGGACTCTCTTCAATCTGTCCAAAGTTTTGTTGAGGCTGGCATTGCCGAACGGAGTCTCCGTGTTTATATGTTTTATTATCAGTTCTGAATCACCGAAGACTTGGAGCACTTTGATTCCCTTATCTCTTGCCATAAGACAAGCTTTTAGGAGCCCTAGGATCTCTCCGTGATTGTTGGATTTCTTGCCAAGTCCCCAACAGAACCAATCTTTGGAAAACCCACCAGGAGAGTAAATAACTCCACCCGCACCAGCAGCACCCGGATTCCCCTTGGACGCCCCGTCGAAAAAGATAGTGGAAATGTTTTGGGACCTCCACCAATTTTGAAAAAAATCATCCTCGTCTCATATGCGCCATTCAGGATTGTCACCTTGCGGGGGTTGAAGGTACTTACGTGGATGGGGCGCAAGCATACCAAGCCAGCGCTTTTCTTCGGGCAGTAGCAAATGATCTTCTTTAAAATACTGAATTTGGGCCGCTTCCAGGAGGAAGGATTTAGCTTTTGCAGCGACCTGCAGAGGGGTATAAAACAGCTCTTTAAAAATCTTCTGATTGCGGGCCAACCAGATCTGCCAGCATACATATTTTGGGAGCGCTATCCAGATTCTACGCCAGAAAGATTTGGAAGGGATTCGATGGGGATAGTGTTGACTCCAAGAGGCAAAGAGATCTGCTACTGAGTTTTGCAAGGGGTCTGGAATCTGCAAGTCCTGAAGAGTGAGAACCCAAACCTATTCAGCAAATCTGCACTCCATGAAAAGATGCTGGGCTGTTTCGAAATTGTTACAGCATAACACACATCTGTGAGGCCCAGCTATTTTCCTTTTTTCCAGATTATCCCCCGTAAGCTGCTTGTTATGGACCAAGGTCCAGAAGAAGAAGTTTACTTTTGGAAGGGAAAGCGGCTCCCACACATTCTTCCAAAACTCCTTAGTTTGACTACAATTCCTTATGTCCTGTAAATCATTTTACCCAGCTGCGGTGGTATAGACTCCAGACTGTCCCCATCCCCAGCTATCTTTTTTAGATCTGCAAACAGGTGCAGCATCATCCAACAGATCGACAAGTAGTGCTTGTTGATGGGAAAACCGTGCTGACACTCTGTGGAAATCCCATCCGTTCCAATCTCCACGCTGATCCCAGGTCGAGATATCATACAGTCTGTTTACACCTGCGCGCTCTAGCCAATTCCTGAGGTCTGCAATGTCTTCCATCTGAGCAAGTGGCTCACTTCCCATTATACTGTCAATCCATAGATGCGTACGCTTGCCGTTCCCTGGAATCCTGTAGATTAATTTTTTGAAAAAATTGTTGCTTTTACAACATAATTTCCAGACCAGCGTGCTATTGGGTGCACTAGCTGTCTGTAGGTTGGAGAGCGCGTTAATGGGACCATACTTTGAGCGCAGGGTAACACTGATTGGATGAGAGGGTTCGTTGAACAGCTTCCACAAAATCTTTCCTCCCAAAGCAAGATTGACAAGCATGGGATCTCTAATTTGCAGACCGCCTTCAGACAATGGCTTTTTGACCACATCCCAGTTAACCAGATGCATTTTTCTCTCATTGCCTTTCCCTCCCTGCCAAAGAAAATCTCTGAGCAGCTTGGAGATCTGCTCCATCACATTTCTTGGAGCAAGGAGGAAAGCTGCCTGGAAGATTGGGAGTGCAGACAGCACCGTTTTAATTAAGATTACTTTATCTCCCTTAGTTAGCCAGTTGCCTCCCCACGCAGCAATTTTGGATTTAATTTTTGAGATTATGTCGCTCCATAACGATCTCTTGTTTACTCCAGAAGTTATGAGAAGACCAAGATATTTAAACCTGTCCCAGTTTGCCTGACCTTTAAACCCAAGAAGAGCAGAGATTGCAGTGAGTTCATTCTGATCTATGTTCCAGCTATATATTTCGCTCTTACTCTCGTTAACCAAGGCACCTGAAACTCTGCAGTACTTTCTGAGGACTGAGTCGAAAGCTCTGGCTATTTTGATGGAGGCTCCTCCGAGTAGGAGAGAATCGTCGGCAAAGAGAGCATGGTTCAATGGTTCAGCTCCATTAGAAGGTTTGAGGCCCGGAATATGACCTGCTATTCTTTCAGCAGTAAGCTTACGACTGAGGGAATCTGCCATTATGATATACAGGAAAGGGGAGAGTGGGCAACCCTGCCTGATACCTCTCTGAGCTTGGAAGAAGTTAGCGGGTCTGCCATTAACTAACGGAGCAATCCATGGACTATCAATGCAGGCTTTTATTAAATGGACAAAATGTATCGAAAAACCAAAGGAGAGCAGGACCTTAGATAGGAAGCTATGATTAACTCTATCAAAGGCGTTAGCCATATCTAGTTTAATCAACATACCTTTCTCCTTTCGTTGCTTACTTGAGTGTATTGTCTCATGAACTTGGATCACGTTGTCTAGAATGTGCCTACCCTCCACGAAGCCACCTTGGTTGCTGGAGATCAGTTTTTTTAACAATGGCTTGATCCGACTCGCCAGAAGTTTTGCCAGGATTTTATAAGAAGCATTACACAACGAGATAGGTCTAAATCTAGCAAAGGAGTCAGGATTGGTGTCCTTAGGAATTAAAGCCAGATAAGTGGACTTGGTTCCTCCACCAATCTTGGCTTTCTGCATGAATCCTCTTGTCATTTTAAGCAGATCTGCCTTGATAATGTGCCAGCAGGATTTGTAGAAGTGGATTGTGAACCCATCCGGCCCAGGAGCCTTATCTGATTCCATGGACCAAATAACTTTTATGATTTCCTCCTCAGTAATGGGTCTGCAGAGGTTTAAGTTGTCTTCAGGACTGATAAGGGAGGGAACACTGGAGAGAAAATCATCCACCTCCTCATCATTGCTTTGAGTTTCTTCTCTGTACAAGTTCCTGTAGTGGTTTTCAGCAGCGGCTTTAACTTGATTGAATCCTTTACATACTTGACCCTCAGCTGTTTTGATTTCTGCTATGTAGTTCTTTGACAGTCTAGCTCTATATTGCCAGTGGAAGAAGGGAGTGTTCCGGTCCCCGGCCTTCAACCAAAGGCTTATGGATTTAAGCCTCCAATATTCTTCTTCCTTACGAAAAGATTGGTACGCTGCTCTTTGTGCTTTTACTTCCTCCTCGAGCAACTCAGATGTGATATCTCTGTTTTCCATATCAGTTTGCAGATCCGACAAAGACTGCACAGCCTCCATTCTCTGATTGATGGGGTTGATATCCGGTGCTTTTATCCAGTCCTTCAGAGCTTGCTTTGTAGCTTTCAGCTTTTGCTCCCATACGTAGCTGGTGGATCCGGAGATTGGTTTGGCCCATGCTGCCTTGACAGTCTCCAAGAATCCATCTCTCTCGATCCAGAGTGGGTTGAATCGAAAAGGAAGCGGACCCAAGTCTTCTTCATCTTCCAAATGGAGCTGGATGGGTTTATGGTCTGAGGAGAGCTTGGGAAGAATTTTGGTGGTTATTTTCTTGTTCATCATAATGGAGCTTTGTACCAAGAAACGGTCTAAACGAGCAGAAATGTGCTCCGTACCAACCCGATTATTAGTCCAAGTGTAAATGCCACGAATGGGCCTGAAATCAAGAAGGTTCCAGAGCTGGGTGATCTCCTCAACCTTGGCCAACATAGGGTCACTAGAGCTGTTCCCCCCCCTCTTTTCTTTTTCTTTCAGAACAATGTTCAGATCCCCGGCTAGTATGATATTGCTGGGATTGGTCTGTTCAAGAAAGGCCTCAAGTGTATCCCAGCATTCTCGCTTTTCAGAATAAGTCACTGGAACATAGAGATTGAAGAGAGAGATGGTCAACTTACTTGCCTTATGCTTCAGCTCCGTGTATATCCAGTGCTGGGTTTAATGGGACCTAAGCAGCTGAAAGAGGTCATCCATCCAAAGTGTTGCCAGCCCTCCAGAGGTTCCCCTTGAGTTGACTGCTTTTCCTGCTTTTTTGTTCCACCTTGTTCTACCTAACTCTAGAAGGGCCTGCCCTTCTATTTTGGTCTCCTGGAGCATAAGAATGTCTGAGGGGTCTGCTTTCAGTAGGTCCCTGACTTAATTAAGAATTATTATTAGTATCTATAGTTTAGAAAAAAATAAAATTAAAAATAAAAATTATAATTAATCTTTCAAATTTATTATAATATCAGATTAATTAGGATTGAAATAAAAATTTTGATTATAAAATTAATTAATAATAATTATAAATAATAAAACTTATTTTTATTAACATTTTTTTACTCTTTTGAATAAATATATGTTAATATTAATTAAGTGAGATATTATTTATTATTAATTAAATTTGTAAATAATTCTAATTATTATGCCATAGTCTAACTAGACTGCTTTTTTGCCCTGAAAATTATGGAAATTCCTGTAAGATTTTAAGAAAATCCAGCAAGGATTTTTGTAAATCCACATTATAACTATCAAACTTTAATATTTTGGGTGCCTTGGAGGTTTTTGATGGTGCTGAATCCATTTCCACCATCAAAATCACGATTCAAACACTGTTACTGTAAGATTTCTTAAATTTTTTTGGCCCGGATTCCAGCCAATTTTGGCCGTCCGAGCAATTCCTCCGTCTCGTTAGACAACTCCAATTATTATTATTACTACCATCTAGGAGATTATATTATATATTTCTCACTAAATTAAAGATTAAGAATTAACCCTTATTTTATTTAATTAGATAATTTAAATTAGCAATAATTATTATTTTAATAAAAATTTTAAAAATTTGTTTAGTAACATTTAGGTTTTATCAATTATAACTAATTAATTAATATAATTATTACTTTATCTTTTTAAATTTATTATAAAACATTTTATTAAAAATAAATTTATTATAATTTATTTATTAAAATAAAAATTTATAAAAATTTATTAGAATAGATTAGTTATTTATTAAAATAAAATTTATTAGAATAGATTAGTTATTTATTAAAATAAAATAAAATTATTAATGTTATTAAATTAATAAATATATGATATCATATATATATTTTTAAAATTTTTATCATAATTTATTAAAATTTATAAATTATTTATTTATTTATTAAAATAAAAATTTATTAAATAAATTAATAGATTATTAATTAGTTTGTTCTTGTCGGCTCTTTTTTTTTTTTCTCTCTTTATCACTATATAAACCCTGACCTTCTGTCCTCCGTTCGTTCTTCATTTAAAAATCTTGTCCTGAAGATGGATCTCCATTGGGATTTGAAACGTCGACCATTGTTTTTTAACACTGTGGATAATTTGGAGATTTCTTCAATAAACGATAACCACATAAGCTTGAAACCATAATTAACATGTGCTGAAATGTTCTAAGTGATGCAGATCAAGTATTCTTTTAATCTCAACCTTTGATAAGTGATTTAATTGTAGAAATTTCCTGTTTTCCCACCTAGGTTTTCAGTTTCAGCTTATTTCTCTTTTTAGTTAAATGCCCTTTCCCATATCCTTACATTCAACAACAGGAAAATAATTTTTTGCTGAAAACACAAATTTTGGAAGATTTACAGAATGCTGGAAAATGCAGAAATAAAAATCAGCAGATACAAAACAGCCATTCAACACATTTTAACACAGAGATTTTTGGTCAAGGTAACCCTGGAAAAACCCCCTATAACTCTTGGAGAAAACCAGTTCGAAAGCTCCTTATTTCTGGAAAATGCTTTTTATAGTGAGAGAAAAAAAACTCAGAAAAAATTAGCAATTACAGATTACAACTTATCTCTTTTTTCGTGCTTTACCACCACCTCGAAAAACTTGTAAACAGCAAAACAGAATAGCAATAAATGCTGTACGGCCTCCTTGGTTTTCGTGCCCAAATTTGCAGCCTTAAATGCTGCTGTACGGACTGTCTAGAAATGCGTGCAAGCTGCCATAAATGCTGCTGTATTGTTTTTCTCGATTTTCGTGCAAAAAAAGTAGCAGAGCTGCTGTACGAATTTCTGCCTCGAAATCTGTGCAAAGGTACAACCACTTGCTGTACGGCCTCCCTTGAAAAACGTGCCAGCAAAACAGCTTCTCTGCTCCTCGATTTTCGTGCCAACTTGCTGTACGACCTTCTTGGAAACTGAGCCAAAACTGCTGTACGGATTTTCTAGAAAATCGTGCCCAAAATATGCCTTTCACTGTGTGCTAACTCTGCTGTACGGACTTGCTGAAACACTGCTTTGGAATGTGTGCCAAAGTGCTGCCTCTTTCTCCTCACTGCCCAGAAATCTCCCTTGCTCTCTTGCTCTCCTTCTCCCAATCTGCTCATGAAAGAATGAATGACCTTTTCCTCCTTTTCCTCCTTTAACCTAACCATAAGTGACTTTTGGAGAATCCCTAAATCCAATGGCTGAAAAAGATTGAGATCTAGGGCTGAGATTAAATGCTCATTTGAATTTCACTTTCTATTTTTTTAATTCACCTCACTTTAATAAAGACCCACTTAGTCATTTATTTCCAAAGTCACTTTTCCTTTCTAATTTTACATTGACTTTATTAAAGTCACTTTAAAATTAGACTTTAGTAACTTTATCACTTAAAGTCACTTTTAAATTAGATTTGACTTTATAACTTTATAAAGTCACTTTAGAAGAAAAATTAAATTCTTTTGGACACTTTTCCCTAGGCCAAAGATCAAAGCCTTAGGGAACCACCTGTCCTCCGGTACCAAATTTCAACACTCCCTCTTACCGAGGAAGGTGTTCCTAACCACACCCATCTTGTCTCTGAAGTAGACATGCTTGCCCCGTGGTAAGGCTTTGGTAAGAATATCTGCAACCTGCTCATCAGTGGGAATATACTCAAGCTTCACAGCTCCCTTCTGAACATAGTCTTTGATGAAATGATATTTGATCCCGATATGCTTTGACCTGTCATGAAATACTGGATTCTCTGTGAGTTTAATGCAACTCTGATTATCACAGTAAATCACTGAAGGTCTCAACGGTTGACCAAATAAGCCAAACAACATCTTGCGAAGCCAGATGGCCTCACAACTAGCTAGACTGGCTGCCATATACTCTGCTTCTGCTGAACTCAATGCTACTGACTGCTGCTTTCGGCTGAACCATGACACAACTGCCGAACCCAACCCAAAACAGCACCCTGAAGTGCTCTTCCTATCAGAAGCACAACCTGCCCAATCAGAATGAGTGTAACCTACCAATCTCACTCCATCCCCCTGCCTGTAGTCCAGACCATAATCCACTGTCCCCTGCAAGTATCGCAAAATGTGTTTTGCAGCCACCCAATGAACCTTCCTAGGCTCACACATAAACTGACTCATCGTGTTGACTGCAAAACAAATATCTGGTCTAGTGTTGACCAAATACATCAAGGAACCAATCAGCTGTCTGTACAATGTGGGATCCACCAACTCGGAATGCGAAGCATGAAGCTTCTTCCAGTTGGTGATCATCGGTGTCGACATGGGTCTACAATCCTCCATGTGGAATCTGCCAAGGATGTCCACAATATACTTCCCCCGTCCCAGGAAGAAATGCCCCTCCTCCTGCCACACCTCCAAACCCAAAAAGTAATGCATCAAGCCGATGTCCTTCATCTCAAACTCCGCCGCAAGATCTCTCTTGCAGTGCTCTATGAGTCTCTATGCACCTGTAATGACCAAGTCATCCACATACAGCACCAGAATGAGAGGCTCCTCACCTATCACAATATAGTAAAGGTTCGGATCTGCCTCACTCTTTGTGAAACCCATCTCTTGCAAGTATGTATCTATCCTGGAGTACCAAGCTCTGGGAGCTTGCTTCAGGTCATAAAGGGCCTTCTTCAGTCTGCACACATGGGACTCCTTCCCATGCACCTCAAAGCCCTGTGGCTGCTCAATGTACACCTCCTCCTGTATGAAGCCATTGAGAAATGCGGTCTTCACATCCATCTGGTGGATCTTCCAACCCATCTCTGTTGTTATCGATATAATGGAGCGGATCGAAGTATATCGAGCCACGGGAGCGAAGGTCTCCTCATAATCAACTCCCTCTACCTGGGAGAACCCTCTAGCCACAAACCTCGCTTTGAATTTCTCAATGCTGCCATCTGCAACATGCTTTACCTTGTAAAGCCATTTGGAAGTAACCACGGATTTGCCCTCGGGCCTTGGCACCACCTCCCAAACATCATTCTTCATGATAGAAGAATACTCCTCCTGCATGGCCTCTCTCCAGACCTGCTGGCTAGTTGCCTCCTCATAGCTAGAAGGCTCAGAGTCAAGGATGCTGGTAGCCATTGCCATATAGCTACAAAACCTCTCAGGTGGTATGCTCTCTCTGACCGGCCTCTTAGGCCCAGCAACAGATGTGGCCTCTCTCAAGGTGTCCTGAAGCCACTTGGGCTTCCTCTTCCCTGAGCATACTTCTCCCATTGGAGAATGAAACTTCTCCTCCTCATCATCATCAGGAGCCTGAATTCTTGACTGTCTGTTTGCTGTCCTCCTGCCTGCACCTGAACCTGTAGAAGCTGAGGTACCGTGTGAACTGTCCATCAGTGGACTCCCTAGTGAACTGCTTTGTGGACTGCTCTGCATGTTGCCCGAAGCACCACCCCTCTGACTCGCCGACCTTGCTCAGCGACGGACCTGACATCGTCATAGATGTACCTCCGGATCCTCATGATCCCTGCCCACTGGATCCCTGCGACTGACTCAACTGCTGCTGAGGGTCTGGCTGATCCAGATACTCTAACTCCCGTGACCTCCTAAAGGCCCTGTCCTCCTCGAACTTCACATCCCGTCTGACAACAACTTTCCTCTGCGCAGGAATGTAAATCCGAAAGGCCTTGGAGGTCTCACTGTAGCCCACAAAGATACCCTTCTCTGCGGTGGGCTCTAGTTTGGTCCTCTTCTCCTTGGGTATGTGGGAGTATGTCATGCACCCAAAGATACGAAGATGACCCATATCAGGCTTCTTCCCAGAAAAAGCCTCCTCCGGAGTCATGTGCCCCAAGGCACGATGCGGACTCCTGTTCTGCAAGTAAACAGCTGTGTTGCAGGCCTCTGCCCACAAAAACAATGGCAACCCCCGATCATGTAACATGGCTTTGGCAGCCCCTCCGATGGATCTGTTCTTCCTCTCCGCAACCCCGTTCTGCTGGGGGTTGTAAGGAACAGTGAACTCCCTCCTAATGCCTGCCTCTGCACAATAGTCAACAAACTCTCCGAGGGTGTACTCTCCTCCATTGTCCGACCTCAGGGACTTGATCTTCCGACCTGTCTGTGTCTCCACAAGAGCTCTGAACTCTTGAAACCACTTGAAGACCTCACTCTTGGTCTTCAAGAAATAAATCCAGGTCCTCCTGGAGTGATCATCAATGAATAAAACATAGTACTCATATCCACTCAAGGAAACATCAGACATCCGACCGCTCACATCGGAATGAATCAAATCAAGTATCCCAGTCGCTCTGCTGTCACTGCTGGGAAAAGGGGATTTAGCAAACTTGCCCATCGCACATCCTCTGCAAGTATCAAAGTGATCAGTACTGAAATCTGGCACACCTGTAGTGATCTCCCGCAAAGTACTCAAGGTTCCATGATACATATGCCCCATCCTGCGGTGCCAAATCTCACACAGCTCAGAACTGCTAGCTCTGCTGTCGGTACTACTGCTCAATGCCAAAAGGGGCTGAAATGCAAACTTGTACACCTTTGCATGGCGTACACCTATCACTCTAGCTGAATCAGCTGGAGCGCCCCTAGGATATATTAGCCCTTGTCCTCCCCTGAACAATATCTCATATCCTCTGTCCTCCAAAGCTGAGACGGATATGAGGTTCTTCCCCATCCCTGGCACATAAAGAACATTTGACACCTTCAAGGGAGGTTTGGGTTCCCTATGAAATGTCAGTGTTCCCACACCGACTGCTCTAACAACTCTGTCATCCCCGAGTACTACCTCTATATCAGTGCCACTCTTTGAAAGCTCTGAGAAGTACTCACGGACTCCTGTCATATGACGTGAAGCCCCACTGTCCACATACCAGATACCCGAAGATGCTCCGCTAGTCGAGGGAAATGCATGCTCCCTCTGAACCTCTGTGGCAGGTAATCCTGCACTAGAGGACTCACACACAATGAACCCAAACTCCCGGTCAAAGCGATCTGCAAAGTCCTCAACCTCTGCTGATGCTGCCATGCTCTAGTTCTTCCCCTTCTTCTTCTTCTTCTCCAGACACACAACTGCATAGTGTCCCATCTTCTGACAATTCCAACACTTCACCTTGGAATAGTCCTTCTGTGTGTTATCCTGTTTACCTTTACCTTTGCCTTTGCCCCCACCATTGCTTGTGGAAGGCTGCTTCTTCCCTTTGCCTTTCTTGCGTCCTGCCAACAGTGCTACATCCTCATCCTGCTCAACTGGCTTGGCTGCCCCAAGCTGACCTTTCCTGATCTCTGTCTGAATGCAATCATCCCAAAACCTTTCCCATGTGGGAAGGGTCTCACGTGCACAAACCCCATCAGCAAAGTTCATCCATGAACGGGGGAGGCCATTCACTGCAATCCGCACCAACTCAATGGGTGGAATGGCCTCTCCAATCGCTGCCAACTCATCTCTCACATTAGTAATCTTTGTGAGATATCCAGCTGCACTATCATTGCCCATCTTAATGGTCTTCAACTTCTCCTTCAGGACCATTTTCCGGTTCTCATTGGTACTCTGGTAGAGATTGGACAATGCTGTCCACATCTCATGAGCATTTCTCTTTCCTCTCACATGAGGAATGCAATGGTTTTTGACTCCGTCTAGAATCAGTCTCTTACCCTTGTTGTTCTTTCTATTATAGGCTGCCAACTGAACAACATCAGTAGGCACAACAACAGGGTTCTGTGTGGTATGCACCATGATGTCCCAGACTTCTGCCTCCTCAAAGATACTCTGCATTCTCTCCTTCCAAACGCTGTAATTGGTATGCCCATCTAACCTATCCTCCACCCTCAATCCCAATGACATCTCGCTGTCCTAAAAACTGAAAAATAGCACTGCTGTAGTAAAGATAAAAATTCAGTGTGTGAAAAATCAGCTTGCTGGAATTTTCTGAGTGAAAAATCAGCAGACTGTATTTTTCTTCTTGCTGTCCCAAACTGCACTTTCAGCACCCAAGCTCTGATACCATGTAGAAATTTCTTGACTTTTCCCACCTCGGTTTTCAGTTTCAGCTTATTTCTCCTTTTAGTTAAATGCCCTTTCCCATATCCTTACATTCAACAACAGGAAAATAATTTTTTGCTGAAAACACAAATTCTGGAAAATTTACAGAATGCTGGAAAATGCAGAAATAAAAATCAGCAGATACAAAACAACCATTCAACACATTTTAACACAGAGATTTATGGTCAAGGTGACCCTGGAAAAACCCCCTACAACTCTTGGGGAAAACCAGTTCGAAAGCTCCTTCTTATTTCTGGAAAATGCTTTTTACAGTGAGAGAAAAAAAACTCAGAAAAAATCAGCAATTACAGATTACAACTTATCTCGTTTTTCGTGCTTTACCACCACCTCGAAAAACATGTAAACAACAAAACAGAACAACAATAAATGCTGTACAACCTCCTTGGTTTTCGTGCCCAAATTTGCAGCCTTAAATGCTGTTGTACGGACTATCTAGAAATGCGTGCAAGCTGCCATAAATGCTGCTGTACTGTTTTTCTCGATTTCCGTGCAGAAAAAACAGCAGCTGCTGTATGGATTTCTGCCTCGAAATCTATGCAAAGGTACAACCACTTGCTGTACGACCTCCCTTGAAAAACGTGCCAGCAAAACAGCTTCTTTGCTCCTCGATTTTCGTGCCAACTTGCTATACGGCCTTCTTGGAAACTGAGCCAAAAATGCTGTACGGATTTTCTAGAAAATCGTGCCCAAAATATGCCTTTCACTGTGTGCTAACTCTGCTGTACGGACTTGCTGAAACACTGCTTTGGAATGTGTGCCAAAGTGCTGCCTCTTTTTCCTCACTGCCCAGAAATCTCCCTTGCTCTCTTGCTCTCCTTCTTCCAATCTGCTCATGAAAGAATGAATGACCTTTTCCTTCTTTTCCTCCTTTAACCTAACCCTAAGTGACTTTTGGGGAATCCCTAAATCCAATGGCTGAAATAGATTGAGATCTAGGGCTGAGATTAAATGCTCATTTAAATCTCACTTTCTATTTTTTAATTCACCTCACTTTAATAAAGACCCACTTAGTCATTTATTTCCAAAGTCACTTTTCCTTTCTAATTTTACATTGACTTTATTAAAATCACTTTAAAATTAGACTTTAGTAACTTTATCACTTAAAGTCACTTTTAAATTAGATTTGACTTTATAAAATTATAAAGTCACTTTAGGAGAAAAATTAAAATCTTTTGGACACTTTTCCCTAGGCCAAAGATCAAAGCCTTAGGGAACCACCTGTCCTCAGGTAACCAAATTTCAACATTAATGACGACCGTTGAAATGTTCAACGAAAAAGTATAAGAGAAAGGCTTGAGGGTCAGTTGGAGACACACACACATAGATGCAGAGCTGAGGGATTGATCTGGAATTCTAGGGTAGGGTTTGCTAAGAATTTCTGGAGGAGTTTTCTGCAGCGAGGGGTAGTATTGTCTGAGGGGATGATCTGATCCCAGAGCCAAGAGTCAGCAAGAGGCAGATTAGCAGATTTTAGGGACAATGTAGAGGAGCAAGGGCATCAACAGTAGCTCCGCAACGCAGAGGCTTCTGCCACTACGCAGGTGCTATGCAGGGCCAGGAAGGGGTAGCGCTGCAACTTCAGAGGACTTCAGAGTTACGTAGAGGCCTCCAGAGGTAGCGTAAGGACTGTGTCACCCACTTTGTGGTTACGCAGTCCCTCTCTGAGCAGCGCAGAGGCATGCAAAACCTAGTAGGGTTGACACTGGGGCTTCAGGGGCAGCGCTGGGGTTTTTAGGGCCAGATCCGGGCTGAGTCTTGTAAATCCCGTTTGAGGGTGTGGATCAGTCAAAATTTTGGTCTCAGAACAACAGGTTAGTTGTAGATCTATATTTTTCTCTGTCGGGTGAACCAGATCTGGTGCCTAAATTTACTGTACTCAGAATCTACTTAATAATAATAAACCCTCATATTTGCTGCTCTGGTTTTCCTGCTTTGGGTTTTTTCGGGGACTTATGTCCAAAAATCAGTGTGTCACTTTGTTTGAATGAGCGTAATATTTAGTAAATGATTTGCATGTGTAGGTTGTTAGTTGTGTTTACTTCGGTATTTTCTGAATCTTATTTCTGAAGATAACTTGTATAATTTAATCAAGTAGGAGAAGTAAACCATTATGCTACAGTAGAATTTTCACATTGTATCAGAGTGATAGCAGATCAAGCTGAATCTCCAACAAATCAACTGAAGAATATTTTTTTCTGCTGGACAGTAGCAGAAGCAATAGATCCAGAAGGGGCAACTTGGCAGCAGGAGGACGCAGACCCAGGAAGGGGTTGCGCTGTAGCTACCGAAGGCCGTTAGGCTTACGCAGAGCCTTCCCAAGCCAGCGTAAGGATTGCGTCATCCAGTCTGGGGTTACACAGTCCACTTCTGAGCAGCGCTGAGGTTACGTTGGGCTAGTCAGTGAGACGTAGTCCAGTCATTCTTCCTGTTGTAGAGAAGTTTTGCCAAGATCCAGAAGCAGCGCTGGTGTGGTGGAGATTCTGCCGGTGCATAATTGTGCCTAGTTAAGTCAACAAAGAGCGGGAGGAAGATAGTCACTCAGCAGATTTGAGCCAAACAAATTTGAGATTCGATCAGGAGGGTGATCAGAGAGTACTGTCCGATTGTGTTTGGGTGAAGATTTCCAGGAGGGAAATCAGTGGCCAGAGGGAGAAACTACTATAGAGGGTTTCTAATCACCAAGAAACCAAGATCCAACATTTTCTGTTGAGTATTGCAAAAGAAAGAGGGAGAGGAGTATCTGTTCTGACAGATCTGAGCAGATGGCGCGATATGGACTGAGAGATCAGGATAGGTTGGACGACATGTCCAACTTTGTTATCTGGAGGGCCAGAACCCTGTCAGTTCTGGATGAGTATGGTCTCAAAGTTCATGCAGAGAAAGTTCTAGCTGTGCTAACCGATGCAGATCCTCTAAAGAAGTACAAAGAAAATCAAGCGTGTACTAAGCATTTGATCATGGACGGAGTCAAAGGCCATGTCGTGCCTCACGTTGCCGAAAAGAATATGACTAATGAGATGTGGGTAGCATTGGACACGATGTATCAGGGAGGCTCTGTCCAACAAAGGATGTTCTGGAGAATCAGATGCAATTGTTCCAAATGATGAAGGGTGAAGAGATGGATCCATTCCTCTTTAGACTTCAGACTATTCGGGATCAGCTAATTGCCATGGGTGCAAATCGCGATGAGGGGCTCCTAGTGAGGACGACCCTAAATGCAGTCTCAGAAGAATGGGAAATGTTTGTCCAGAGCATTCTGGGTAGCGTTACCTTCATGGGCAGACATGTGGGCAATCCTTCGTCAGGAGGAAATGAGGAGAATCACGAAGAGGCAAAGCAGTGGAAGCGGATCAGCCAGAGCGAAGAAAGAAGAGGAGTATCATGCAACCCTTGCATCAAAGGAATGAAAGCAGCAAGGGAAGAAGAAGAGGGACCTTTCCAAGGTCCGATGCTTTAACTGTGGCAAACTTGGACACTTCGCCAACACTTCTCCTAAGAAGAAGGACAAAAGATCTTCTGAATCCAAAGCTGCAGTAAAAAGGATGATGGCTCTGATGATGATGTAGCCATGAGTGCTTATGTGCCTCGAGAGAAGATGTGGGGTGACATGGATCTGTAGAGCAGCTACAGACAGGAGTGGTGGGATCCTTGGGTCAACCCTACTTTTGGATCACATACGAGCTATGGGAGCCTTAAGACGGTAGCGGGATGAGTCGGGAGATGGTTGCAGAAGGTCACAATGAAGCAGAAGGGAGAGTTGAAGAGCTGAAGAGGGAGCAACAATGTGGAAACTGTAGCGCAGAGGCTGATGGGACTTCAACAACGCAAAGAGGCTGTGCTCATGCAGTGCAGAGCTGCAACAACGCAGTGGCTTCAGGAGGACAACATAAATCAACAGCCTAGGGAGCTTCAGTGATGGGAGGCAGCTTGACTTATCTGACAAAGATTGGGCAGGAGTCCTTCAGTTGCTTACTTCTCGACAACTGAGTTGCAGTGCAACAGTTGGCAATGGCAGTGCTATGGGCAACATGATGCAGCAAGTTGAGAGGGAGCTGCAATATAGATGTGGCAATGTTAGTGGCAATGACATGGGTAGCAGTACAAAGAGCAACAATGCAGTGGATGGAGGGCAGCAGGCCAAGCATCAGCAACACAAAAACCAATTCCAAGATCTTGCGATACATGGTGTGGATGTATTGCTAGAGCACATTTCGTGCTAAGAGGGAGTGTTGAGATTTTGTGTCGTTGGGGTAACATCGGGTGTGCTCTAGCCCTGAAACTTTGTGGAGGGGCTAAGAAACACATCCACCCCAAAACCCTGAAAGCGTTTGGAGAAATTTCAGCTGGTGTTCAAGTTATTAAATAATTAATTATTTTAATGTATTTCCTAAGTCTAAACTTAGGAAAATTAAATAATTAAAGTGAGTTAATTAACACATGTGCTGAAATGTTCTAAGTGACGCGGATCAAGTAGTCTTTTAATCTCAGCCCGTTGATAAGTGATTTAATCACGACCGTTGAAGTGTTCAACGAAAAAGTATAAGAGAAAGGCTTGAGGGTCAGTTGGAGACACAAACAGATGCAGAGCTGAGAGACTGATCTGGAATTCTAGGGCAGGGTTTGCTAAGAATTTCCGGAGGAGTTTTCTGCAGCGAGGGGTAGTATTGGTTGAGGGGATGATTTGATCTCGGAGCCAAGAGTTAGCAAGAGGCAAAGGAGCAACTTTCAGGGACAACGCAGAGGAGCAAGAGCAACAACAGTAGCTGCGTAGTGCAGAGGCTTCAGCCGCTACGTAGGCCCAGGAACTGGCAGCACTGCAGCATCAGAGGGCTTCAGAGTTATGCAGAAGCCTCCAGAGGTAACGTAAGGATTGCGTCACCCACTCGGGTTACACAGTCCCTCTTTGAGCAACGCAGAGGCACGCAGAGCCTAGCAGGGTTGACGCTGGGGCTTCAGGGGCATCGCTGGGGTTTCTAGGGTCAGATCCCGGCTGAGTCTTGTAAATCTCGTTTGAGGGTGTGGATCAGTCAGAATTTTGGTCTCAGAACAACAGGTTAGCTGCAAATCTATATTTTTCTCTGTCAGGTGAACTAGATCTGGTGCCCAAATTTGCTGTACTCAGAATCTACTTAATAATAATAAACCCTCATATTTGCTGTACCGGTTTTCCCGCTTTGGGTTTTTCTAGGGTCTTATGTCCAAAAATCAGTGTGTCACTTTGTTTGAATGAGTGCAATATTCAGTAAATGATCTGCATATGTAGGCTGTTAGTTGTGTTTACTTCGGTATTTTGTGAATCTTATTTCTGAAGATAACTTGTATAATTTAATCAAGTAGGAGAAGTAAACCATGATACTACAATAGAATTTTCACAATGCATTCTTCACAAATAAAATACATTGCGGAAGAAAAATAAGGAACTGAGAAGTAGATGCACACACATAAAACAGACACCAATATTTTTGGACTAAATATCCCTGGGAAAACCAGTGCAACAGATGAGGGTTTATTTTATTATGCAGCTATTTAATAATAATTACAATCTAGATACTCAATTGGCAATCCTCCAACAAATACACTGGCAAAATAATCTGAAGATTCCAGATCTCCTTTGCTAATAAACTCAACCTCCTCTGGCTTGCTCGAATCCCATATTGGCTACTTGCATTGTAGCCTGGAACTCACACTATTGGGCCTGGATAACTCATACTGCCTCAAAACTGGCTCAAAAGGAACCGTCTTGCCTCCCTTTCTCACTAGAAACCACTTGCTCTGCCTTCTAGAAATATATCCGTCCTCTAGTTGCTGATCTGTGGCTCCTTCAGTAAGTCGCACTGGGGTTTCTGGCAATTTGCACTTCTTGTACTACCTCATCTGCAGATGTATTTGACCTCCCTTCTCCTGCCTCTTTGGCACTGGAAAATACCTGGGACTCTCTTCAGAATCATGCTCCCTCTCTTTGGCTTGAATTTCACCCTTGTTGAACACTGCAAACTGGATTGCTCGATCTACCTTAGCTAACTCACTCTCCCTCTTGTATCTAACTCCATTCCACCGACTTGCTCTTATAATCTTTTGCTGGAGCAGCAATGACCAAGATCTAATCGTGATCAATGGCTCAGATCATCTTAGACTTCATCAAGTTACTTTCTGGAAGTCTCTAGAGCAAAAGTCGATTTCCTCAATTAATACCCATTAATTAATCAATTTTCCTAAGTTAGACTTAGAAACTTTTTAATTATTGATCAATTAATTTGTTGTGTAACCGGCTCCAAAAATAGAAGAAAAAAGATATCAACGCCTTAGAAATAAGCCACTTCGAGGGGGCAACCTCCAATACATTACATGAATGAGCAATTCTTGGATGATACAATTTACAAAACCTCCTTTCTATATATAGGAGTCCATGTGGCCATAATGTAATCGTAGTGGGCCACAATGTAATCCTAGCCGACCTAACAATAATAATTTAAGAGCACAATAATAACAAAATGGGGGTTACAAGGGTACAATAATAACAATAAGGGGTTTACACTAACAATAATAAGGGACTATACTAGTGATATAGGGACCTAACATGCCCCTCTCCTCCAAAAAAAGTGTTGTCCTCAACGCTTGAGTAGCTTCGGGTGCTTCTGTATAAAATTCTCATCCTCCCATGTAGAATCTTCAGTGGGTAAGTTCTTCCACTTGATGAGATACTCTGAAATTGATCGATTCCGTAGCTGTCGAGTTCTTGTTTCCATGACCGCTTCAGGTTCCAATATGATTTTCCTTCCTCATCAAGTTCTGGCAATATTGTTTGAACTGGAAGATTTTCACCTATAACCTTCTTTAAGCATGAAACATGGAAAAACGGATGCACTCGCGAAGAAGCAGGAAGCTCCAATTTGTATGCCATAGTACCAATCTTTTGCAACACCTTGTAAGGACCATAGTACTTTGGCGATAATTTATTATCCTTCTTTGCTTGCTTGAGGGACATTTGTTTGTATGGTTGTGGCCGTAAAAATACCCAATCTCCTACATCAAAACTTCTCTCGCTACGATGTTGATCTGCCTGTTGTTTCATTCGATTTTGTGCCAAATTCAGGTTATCCTTTAAGAGTTGGAGAACTTCTTGCTGATGCTCGATGTGATCTTCCACTGCTTGAACCTTCGAATTTTCCCTTAAAGATGATTTGATGGATGGTGGATGATATCCATAAAGTGCCATAAATGGGGTCATTTTTGCTGCAGTATGGAAGGAAGTGTTATACCACCATTCAGCAAGAGGTAACCACTTGACCCATTGTGTTTGTTTATCAGATACAAAACAACAAAAATATCCTTCCAAACATTTATTTACTATCTCAGTTTGACCATCAGATTGAGGATGATAAGATGAGCTATGAGCTAATTGAGTACCCAAACAAGAAAATAACTCTGTCCAAAAATTTCGAGTAAAAATGGGATCTCTGTCGCTCACAATAACCCTTGGGCTTCCATGTAGCTTTTGAATTCTGTCCATAAATGTAGTAGCAACTGTACTTGCTTTAAATGGATGAGATAATGCACAAAAGTGTGCATACTTGGTAAGTCTATCAACTACCACCATGATGACACTCTTTCCATCGGACTTAGGTAAACCTGTGATAAAATCCATTGAAATCTCCTCCCAACGTTGACTTGGAATGGATAAAGGTTGTAGAAGTCCCAGGGTCTTAATTGTTTCCACTTTATTCTGCTGGCAAACCAAACATTCCGCCACAAACTTTTGAATATCGGATTTAAGGCCATCCCAAAAAAATTCTTTCTTCACCCTGTGGTAAGTTTTTAAAAATCCTGAGTGTCCTCCTAAAGGAGAAGTGTGCAATTCCGGAAGAATCTTTTGTTTTAGTTGGGAATTCTTACAAAGATATAAGCGATCTTTGTACCATAAGGAATCATTTTTCCAACTAAATGTATCAGATGTACTAGGATCTTGCTCCAACTTTTGAATGAGTGTCCATACATCTTTGTCCTTCTTCCATTCATCTCTTGCTTCGGTTATCCAATCTGGTTGGATAATAGAAATGGCACAAAGCAATGCTTCCACCTCTTCATTCTTTCTTGAAAGTGCATCTGCAACAACATTAAGCTTTCCCTTTTTGTAGATTATTTCAAAGTCATAACCCAACATCTTTGTGACCCATTTTTGCTGCTCTTCTGAAGATAGTCTTTGTTCCAAAAAGTGTTTAAGACTATCATGATCAGTTTGTACCTTGAAGTGTCTTCCCATTAGGTAAGTTCGCCATTTCTTTAGTGCATGCGGTATTGCTAACATTTCCTTCTCATAAATAGGTTTCTGTAAATACTTTCCTTTGATTGGACGACTTTCAAAAGCAATGGGTCTTCCTTCCTGCATTAAAACTGCACCAATTCCATTTCCTGAGGCATCACATTCCACAATAAAGGTTTTGTGAAGTCTGGTGTAGCTAAGACCGGTGCTAGGCACATTGCCTCTTTAAGACGTTCAAAGGCCTTAGTTTCTTCAGGAGTCCATGAGAATGCATCTTTCTTCAATAAGGTTGTTAGAGGTGCTGCTATTCTCCCATAATTCTCAACAAACTTGCGATAATACCCTGTTAACCCGAGAAATCCTCGCAACTGCTTTATGGTTTTGGGAACTTTCCATTCCTTAATGGCTTTAATTTTGTTAGGGTCTACTTTAACACCCTCGTGAGATACAATATGACCCAGATATTCCACCTCTTGTACTCCAAAGAAACATTTGGATTTTTTTGCATATAATTGTTTCTCCTGCAATAGTTTGAACACCCTGTCAACATGTTCAACATGATCCTTCCAAGACCTGCTGTAGATTAGTATATCATCAAAAAATACTAGCACAAATTTTCTAGGGAAGGGTTTGAAAATGGAATTCATCAACCCTTGAAATGTAGAAGGTGCATTGGTAAGGCCAAAAGGCATGACCAAAAATTCATAATGACCCTCATGAGTTCGAAATGTTGTTTTTGGAATATCTTCGGTCTTCATTCTAATTTGATGATATCCTGAACGAAGATCCAACTTGGTAAAATAAATTGCTCCATGTAATTCATCCAATAATTCATCAATCACAGGAATGGGAAATTTGTCTTTTATGGTGAGCTTATTGAGCTCCCTATAATCCGGACACATTCGCCATGATCCATCCTTCTTGTGTACCAATACTACAGGAGCAGAGAAAGAACTTTGACTAGGTTGAATTATACCCGCCTCTAACATTTCTGCAATCATACTTTCAATTTCGCTCTTTTGGACGTAAGGATATCTATAAGGCCTGATGTTTGGAGGAACACTTCCTGGAATCAAATGAATAGCATGATCATGATCACGAATAGGTGGGAGTCCTTTGGGAGTTTCAAACGCCTTAGAATGATTGTCCAAGACTTGTTGGAGATCTGCAGAAATAGATGATTTTGATGTTGGAACTTCTAGTGAGCATAATTGTGCAATTACACCTCGTTGTTCTTTCTTTAGAAGCTTTGTCATGACATTAGAGCTTATTATCTTTCTCGGCTTCCCTGCAATACCCCGTAATTCGACTTCCTTTTCTTTTGAAAAAAAATTCAAGAAAAGTTCTTGAAAATTAAAAGCTACCGTCCCCAAAGATTGTAACCATTGTACTCCTAGTACAACATCAACACCTCCCATAGGAATGGAAAGCATTGGACTAGTCAATACATATTCCTCCATGGTTAGCTTGATATTATGGCATTTTCCAGAGCAATTTATAGTTCCTCCATTTGCAACCATCACTTGACATTCTGGTGCTGGGTACAAGAAACAATTTAATTCCTTGGCTACCTTACAATGAATAAAATTATGGGTGCTACCTGAATCAATCAACACTATTACCTTTTTCTTCTTGATTTGTCCTTCTATCTTGAGAGTTTGAGGAGTGGTAATTCCTGCCGGTGCATTACACGATATGGTCGGATTCATTTCTTCCTCTTCTAGGGCTGGTTCCTGGTGTATATCCTCTTCTTGTTCATTTTCTTCTTCCTCTTCACAATCTATGTAAAATAATTTCTTCTCAGCACACTTGTGACTCTTAGTGTATTCGCTATCACAACTGTAGCAAAGCCCTTTTGCTCTTTTTTCTTCCAATTGTTGTGGTGTCAACCTTGTAGGTTGTGGAAATCTAGGCGTAGCAACACTTCCTTCTTTATAGAATTGAGTGGTAGGCTTCCTTGTCGCCATTATTTTACATTCAACTTTTCTTGCCAACTTGAATGCCTTCTCCAATGAATCTGGTTCCAAAACACGAACTTCATGTTGGATGTTATCCTTTAAAGTGCCTATGAAGAGATCGATCTTGTGGTCCTCTGGAATATCAGTTACCCTTATATTCAATTTTTGGAAGTCCTCAATGTGCTGCCCCATTAAACCCTTTTGTTTGAGATTTATCAATTGGCTAAAGAAGGTGTTGCTCTTTGTATCCTCATAATGTCCTATCATTTCCTCCGTAAAAATTGACCAAGTGACAATTTTTTTACGAGAGCAAAGCCATCGATACCATACAAATGTATTTTGTTCTAAATGTAAAGTTGCAATGCATACCTTTTGTGTGTTTTGCACGTTATGAAGATCAAAATATTGCTCCATCTGTAGTATTCATGTTATAGGATCCTTTCCATCAAACTTCCTCATATCCATTTTTGGAATATGGTGGTTCTTCCCGCCAACATTAGAGTTTATGAAATCACGATTGACATTTATTTTGTTCTCATCATGAGGTTCTTCTACAATCTTCTCACCACTAGGAAACATTTCTTGTATCAACTTTGTCAAACCTTCGATGTCTGCTTTTAGATCATTCTTCATGTTTTCCATGTTGTCTTTCATATCATCCATCTTAGCTTCCATGCCATCCATCTTAGCTTCCATGCCTTTCTTCAAAACTTCCATTTCATTTTTTGTTGCTCTTTGCGAGAGTGAAATTTGTTGCATTTGCTCTTGTAATTTTGATAGATCATGCTGCAATTCTTCATCTTCATGAGTCGTAGTAGAGCCTTCTGAAGGCTTAATGGGTGTTGAATTATTTTTACGGGGCATCTTTTAGAACCCAATACTGATATCTATTCTACAATATGCCCTTGGAATCAATTCAAATTGATTCTTCAAACAAGACTTATGCAATTTGCAAAAAAAATACACACCTTTTTCTTGCTTTTGAGGAGCTCGATATTGAAATTGGGTTATCTCTGTAATTGCAGCACTTCAATATTTGAATTTCTGTACCGACGTAGCCCTCTGAATTATCTTTCGAATGCCACAGGTCTGACCTGATTTGGATTCTCCAAGACAAAGTTGTGTCCAATCTCCCACAATGACCTAATTATGGACTGGTTCAGTATAACGAACTTGTACGACTTGCCACGTGTCACTGTTTCGTCCTTCGGCTCTGAAATTGATAGCCAAGAAACTACAGTCCGTGTACTAGCGATCACTTTTTACGGCACTCCAATCCGATGCTCAGAGAGAGAGTTATGAAGATTTTCCCATGATCACCTCTTTGAGATGAAATTCAGGACCCTGAAAAAGCACTACCTTCCACAGATCATATCTCCAAAAATATTGCGAACCAAGATCTGAAATTTTTTGACGATGTTCCTTAGGATTTCGGCTTCGCACCCTATGAATTTCAGCTTCTGAGACTTCGTAGAAAAAAATTATAGCGCAAATGCCACGATGACCTATTTAAGAGCCTGAAAAAATACCTAACTTTCACAGATCATATCTCCGAAAATATTGCGAACCAAGCTCTGAAATTTTTAGACGATCTTCCTCAGGATTTCGGCTTTGCACCCTAAAAATTTCAGCTTCTGAAACTTAGTAGAAAAAAATTTATAGCGAAAATGCCACGATGACTTGTTTGGAGCAGCGAAACCCTAGAATCCAAAGCTCTGATACCAAATGTTGTGTAACCAACTCCAAAAATAGAGAAGAAAAGAGATATCCACGCCTTAGAAATAAGCCACTTCGAGGGGGCAACCTCCAATACATTACATGAATGAACAATTCTTGGATGATACAATTTACAAAACCTCCTTTCTATATATAGGAGTCCATGGGGCCATAATGTAATCCTAGTGGGCCACAATGTAATCCCAGCCGACCTAACAATAATAATTTAAGGGCACAATAATAACAAAATGGGGGTTACAAGGGTACAATAATAACAATAAGGGGGTTACACTAATAACAATAAGGGACTATACTAGTAATATAGGGACCTAACATAATTTAATTGAGAGGTTTCTAAGTGTTTTCTCCCGAAACCTTTTCTGGGTTTTGGAGATCTCGTGTTCCTTAGCCTCTTAGACACAAATCGAGACTAGAACACTTATATGATGTTACCAAAAATCCATAAACTAACAGTGCGAGCCTTCCACTTTTGAGGAGGTAGCAGACTAATAGGTCTGGAGGGATGCCATGGTGGAAGAGTACAATTCTATCATGAAGAATGATGTGTGGGAGGTTGTACCGGGACTTGAAGGGAAGCTAGTGGTGACTTCCAAGTGGCTCTACAAAATCAAGTATGTTGTGGATGGCAGCATTGAGAAGTACAAAGCACAGTTTGTTGCATGGAGATTCTCACAGATAGAGAGAGTGGACTGTGAGGAAACCTTTGCACATGTTGTGAGATACACTTCGATCAGAGCAATCATGTCCATTGCAACAGAGAAGAGTTGGAGGATACATCATATGGATGTAAAGAAAACTTTTCTGAATGGAATTATATTGGAGGAAGTGTACATTGAACAATCACAGAGGTTTGAGGTGCATAGGAGAGATTCTCATGAGTGTAGGCTGAATAAGGCCTTATATGGATTAAAGCAAGCTCCAGAGCTTGATACTTGAAGATAGATACCTACTTGCAATAGATGGGTTTTGAGAAGAGTGAGGTGGATCCCAAACTATACTACATAGTGCTTGGTGGATATCCTCTTATTCTCGTGCTATATGTGGATGGTCTCTTTATTATAGGGTTAGAGAGACTCATAGCTAGTTGCAAGCAGGATCTTGCTTCAGAGTTTGAAATGAAAGATATGGGGTTGATGCATTATTTTTTGGGATTAGAGGTTTGGCAAGAACCAAGACATATTTTTCTGGGACAGGGAAAGTATGTAGTTGACATCTTGAAGATATTTCAGATGGAGGATTGTAGGCCTATGTCAACACCATTGATCACTAATTGGAAGAAGCTGAGTGCTTCTGAGGGTGAGTTGGTGGATCCCACCTTGTATCGTCAATTGATAGGATCATTGATTGTACCTGGTCAACGCCAAGCCAAATTTGTGTTTTGCTATCAACACTCTTAGTCAATATATGGTTGAGCCGAGGAGAGTACATTGGGTGGTAACAAAACATGTGCTCAGGTACATGCGAGGTATAATGGATTTTGGACTAGACTACAAGCGAGGGGATGGAGTCAGTTTGATCGGTTACACAGACTCAGACTGGGCAGGCAGTGTAGTGGATTGGAAAAGCACTTCAAGGTGCTGCTATTTCAGCTTGGGCTTGACAATTGTGTCATGGCTCAATAGGAAACAAAAGTCAATGACACTAAGTTCTACAGAGGCAGAGTATATGGTAGCTAGTTAGGTGAGTTGTGAGGCCATATGGCTTCGCAAGGTTACTGTTTGGGCTATTTGGTCAGCAGTTGCAGCCTATGGTGATTTATTGTGACAATCAAAGTTGTATTAAACTCTTAACAAATCTGGTATTTCATGACAAGTCAAAACATATTGGGACCAAATACCACTTCATCCAAGACTATGTTCAGAGAGGAACAATTGAGGTTCAATATATATCCACAGATGAGCAAGTTGCGAACATTCTCACGAAGTCGTTGATGAAAGACAAGTTTGTGTTTTTCATAGACAAGTTGGGAGTGGTGAAGAACACTTTCCTCGCTAAGAGGGAATGTTTAGATTCGCTTGGATAAGTGTCTTCCACATTGGTTTGGTGTCTAGCATGTGGGAGAATGTTCAAAAATTGGTCCCTAGAATATTAACTTTATAAGTTTTAAAGTTGAAGTGACTTTTATGCATTATTTAATAATTAATGTGACTTAAATGATTTAAGTTGTGATAAAGAGAGATTAAATCATAACCCTAGGTCTTATTGGCCATGGATGTAATATGAGCCATTAGATATTAGGTTTAAGTTACAACCATCATAATGAGACATAAAAAGAGTTTCTAAGGAAAGGCACATTTAATATTTTAATTTTAATTTTCGCTCATTCTTGAGGAGAGATAGAGGAGAAGAAGTGCTGAAGGAAAAGGAGAAGGAGCAACAAGAAGGGGCATGGGTTCCAAGAGATTTGGCACACAAACCAAGGAGAATATTTTGGCATTCATTGCACATGAATCAAGGCACCTTTGCACATGTTTCGAGGTTGATCCATTCCACAGAAATCGAGGCACCCTTGCATAGATTTTGAGGCTGAGTCATTGCACAGAAATCAAGGGCACCTTGCACAAGTTTTGAGGCAATCATTGCATAAAAATCGGGGCATCACTACACAGATTTTGAGGTTGAATCATTGCACAGAAATAGAGGCACCTTGCACAGATTTTGAGGCCGAGTCATTGCACATAAATCGAGGCTGAGTCACTGCACATATTTCAAAGGCATTTATTGCTGTTCAGACCATATAGGTCGTACAAGTCATACAGGAAATCAGACGGATTTCGAGAAGTATGGCACACAAATCAAGGTGATGAAAGGGCACAAATTTTGAGATAAGTATTGTATTTATTGTTGGAAAAAGTTTGCTGTAAACTCATTTTTCTTTGAGCCTATAATAAAATTTACTCTTTATTGGTTTTCCCTTCGGTGTTTCTCCAGGGGCATTGCCCCAAAAATACTTGTGTCTTCAATGTGATTGATTTTCTAAGTTTCCTCTCAATATTTGAAGTAAATGATTCAATGTGTTTTCATTTATAAGTTCAGATGAATATGCATTAATGAATGAGCATTAAACTAAGGAAGCTTATTGAAATTGAAAACCGGTGATTGGGTCAAATAATTTTTTTTACAGTGATGCTGTTGTTGTGAACCATCATGCATGGCATGATAGCTAGATGCAAGAGATATATGGAATTGATGGCTATTTCTTTGAAGTCAAGGATCCAAACAAGCGAAAGTACTCTGAGATAGCTCCAATTTGGATTTACCTTTTCTTTTCTATGGCATTGTTAAATGACAAAATCATCAAATAAGGATTTTTGCCTCCTAAGTCAGCAGTCTGAGTTTGCATCTTGCGGATCGTTCCAGATTCAATCATACATGTGATTGCTTGCATAAAGTGCACAACTATGAGAGCAAGCCGCCAATATTTAGGCAATAGTCTAGATGCAAAATAGTAACCGTTGCTAACAAAGCGGTCTCTTATAAGGAGAAACCATTCAGCTTTTTAGAGGATCAAAAGCCCCATTGAGGTTGTTGTAACAACTTACACCCTTATCCACTTTTTCTATTCTTGGATAGAGTACTTTAACCACTTTGGACTTGGTTTGCATGAAGAGTTTGTTGAGAAAATGCCTAACTACCCTTCCTATTTTGGGAAGGTGGTTGGTGTGCATTAATGATGTATCATTCTTAGAGTTGGAGCTTGTTTTGGTTTTGTTGGCATATATGTTGAGGCATGTTCACATGGGTTTTGATGGATTAAACACCTTGGAGACCAAGTTGGTTAGGGCTGTTGTGGAGATGTTTGTCACACTTATCTATAGCACTGGATGGAGTGTTTTACTCTAGAAATAATTATAGGAGGAGTGTTGTTCATTTACTTTCTCAACCACTTGATGAAGAGGGCATCCACCTTGAGGAGGCTCATTATTTTATGCAATTGTTTGACTTGCCGTTAAGAGGTAGTTATTTAATATTTCATTATTTTTCTTGGATATATTAGTGGATCTACAATCCACTAATATTATTTTATTACAAAGGAAGTTGAGCTAGACTCTATAAAAAGAATAGCCCACCCTTATTTGGGTGGGGGTTGGATATGGGGAGATCCCCCTTGGAGCTTAGTTGAATATCTTGAATACAAGGAATGTGAAGATTTTATTTTGTGTTACATGACGTTTTGGGACTGATATTGTTGAATACTAATGCTGGAAAGTCCTTGCATCTAATGTGTTATGAAAGGCTAATTCATGGGTAAATTAGTTCCTTTTTAGAAGTAGTTCATTTGTGGGCGATTTCTGTTTTATCTTCTTTGTATTTACTGTTGGAAATATGATTTTGTGTCTAACTTCTAAGTATACCCCCTTGACCTAGAGTGACAAGAATGCTACTGCTGTGATAGTGGATAGCCGTCTTGAGTTCCTTTAAGGTTGCACTTTGTGTTTTAATGCTTTCCCACAAGAAGTGCAAGTTTGGGAGGTAACAGGTGCTATAAGCATAATCATTTACCATAAGAATGCTGGCTTTAGAACCAAACTCTCTGTACATTAATCTATGCTCTACAGACGATCAAGTGTGTGGACTGAAATCACCTAATAACCATTGTTTAAAAAATGGTTCAAATTGACTTGGAATTGGTTAAGTCTAAACTTAGGAAAAGGGGTTAATTAATTAGTATTAATTAAGAAAAGTGTGAATCATCTAGAAACTCACACAGATCAATCCATATATGATCTCAACCATCGATTATGTTTTAATCTTGGCTGTTGGAGTCCCAACTGGAGATTATAAGAGGAGGTCGATGGGTAGATGGAGAAACACACACTTGACACTTGAGATTGATTTCCTTGGGCAGTTCGATTTTCCAAAGAGCAACAACAATTGCTTAAAGAGTTCGAGCTAGAGAAGGGAAGCAAAGATAAAGAGGGGTAGGGAAAGTGATCCAAAGGAAGTTTTCTAGATTCAGAGAGGCATCAACAAGTGGCATAAGTATTCCACGCAGAAGCTGCACAAGGGTTACACAAAAGCTTCAATAGAGCAGTTTGATTTGGCTTGAGGGAAGTCGATTCATCTTCCTGAGGCCAGGAAAGTGTTCCAGAGGCTCGAAGAGTCACTTCCAGCAGCAGAGATAGGTAGGACGATTTGATCACAGGTTGAACAGAGCCACGCGTGTGAGAGGTAGCGCAAGGACTGCACAGAGGGCCTGCGCAAGGGTTTGGACGACTTGATTTTCTGGAGGAGCCAGTGCCGAGATTGCTTGTGGATTGCCAGGATCACTTTTGCTAGATACTTGTTAATTGGATAGCCAGCTGGGCATCCATAGATTGTACTCAGATTATTTCATTGCTGCTTAATAATAAAAACCCTCAACTGCTGCATTGGTTTTCCCAAGTTGGGTTTTTTCAGGGAATTTTGTCCAAAAATAATTATGTCATATTTTTGTGTGCGTGTATCAGTTTTTTCTCAGTTTCCAGTTTATCTTCCGCAAAATTTATTTTGGTGAAAATTACAGTTGCGAATTATTCGTTGTTTGTGTGAGCAAATAAACTGTTAATTAATTTACAGTTAGAAGAATAATTCCCAGTTGCTACAATATTTGAAATTTTCACATTAGTCCCAAAGACCAATTTCATTCTAAATGCTGAAATTTAAAATGAAAAATGTTTAGCATGCTTGCATCATTCCCATTGACTTTGTTAAATATAAAACATAGACTTGTTACGTCTCCAAACCATGTTCCAATTTTGCACCAAGTATCTCTATATCAAATGTATGCACAACATTATGGGAACAACATTTCCAGATATCACATAGACCAAGTTTGAAAAAGCTTGCATATGTTTACCAGATTAAAATGAGTTATAACATATAACAAAGACTAAGTTGAATTGTATGTTGGTGTATTGCACCATTTTGACAACTACAAGAATTTATATCATATAGCATGTCACCTTTAGGCTGTTTCAGGAATCTTCTTTAATAGCTTAGAGGGCCCTAATATAAGTTTACCAATACCCAAATAAGGAATAGGCAGAGATGGGAATCTTTAAAATATATTTTGGAATCTTCAAATAAGTTGAGAATATTTAAAATATAATCTTTCATCAAAGTTTAAATATTTTGTGTCTTCTAGTAAACCAAGTCATTGAAATTGGATTTGTCTGAGTGCGAGTTGACCCCCAATAGATTGCGAGTCTGAGTTAGAGTTTTAAAACAATGCTATTAGCTTGTATTTCATACATAATACTTGGACGCACATTCAACATGATTTTTACACATTGTCATTGACATAGCCTCCCTAATTATGATTGGTAAACTTGCATTGGACCTATTAGTTTTGCTCTAGTTACTACTCACCAAACCCTGTTCAATTTGTCCCCACGCAACAAGCTTCCCTAAGCATAATGTCACTTGCGCAACGCATTCCATTTCCTTAGCTCATAGCACTACCCCAACCTCTAGCTGTTGGACAACACCCTAGATTGAGTTATCATAACATTGCTTGGGCAAATTGGGCCAATGTCTAAGCAATGCCACAAACTGAAAACCAAAATAGAGAAGGTTTTCAAAGGATTATGAGATGTTTTTGTTGTGATATGTGGGGGCATACTACAATGAGTTATCCTTTCAAAATATGTTGATTTAGGTAAAATATCCATTTTTTGTGGAGAAGGTGATCATGATACCTTCAACTACCTGTAGTATAAGATTATTGATCCAAATGATCATCCATGAATTATCTTAGCTATTTTCTTGAATTTTCCACCATTTTAGAAATAGTCTTGAATCTTGTGTATCTGTAGGCCTAGAACTTCTATGGTCTTGTTTAAGGATTGATGATATTTTTCAAGGTTCAAAATTTGAGATATATATTTCAAGTGTACAATTATTTAAGAGCTTTCCAACCAGGTATCTCATTAAGCAATCAGAGTTGGCATGAAAAATTTATGGCCTAGGGTAGATGATGTTCCAACTTAGCTTTTTGGGGTTCACTTTTCTTTAACCACCATAGCTCTTAGGTTAGTGTTTGTTCGCTCTAGGTTTTTAGCTTCTTATTGTAATCAAAAGAGTTTTCTTCCTTCTAGTTAAGGGCTTCTTGTAAATGAGTGTAGCTCTTCTCGGAGATAAGCTACCACCATTCTAGCCACTATGTATTGCTATGTACATCACAATGTATTTTACCATTGATTCTTAATAGAAGAGGGTTTTGAGTGCAATACTTTGCTTTCATTACTATATCTTGTGTTTCTTTCTGCAATATTACACGTGCCTTCATTTCTTCCTCAATTGAATCCACATTAGTGTTATTAGATTTGTCTGCTTTATATAATTTTTTGGGCATGTCTAAATGAGGTTAGGGAATAAAAAGTTGGACCTTGAGTTGGCGGGCCTATAGAGAACCTTCCTTGCCAGTCCAAGCAACCTCACATGGCAGATGACAAGAAAGATGATGCATTAGGAGATATTATAAAGTTGTTTCTCCAGGAAACATTTGAGTCACAAAGGAATGAGATGATGGATGATTTCACCTATGACTCCAAAAAACCAAGTGTTATCATTGCCATTGTAAATATCTGGCTAGACGAACCGAAGGAGATTGAGGAAGGTGAGCACATCTCCCACTCAAAGATGTGGGTTAAAAGGACATCATTTCATTTTGTTATGGACAAGAAAAACCAAAAGAACTTGATCTTAGTAGATACCATCAAGAAGATGAAGCTACCAATTATGCAACACCCTCAACCTTACACCATTGGTTTCCTAACAAAAAGATGAGACGTTTACACTAGTGAACAAGGTTTCATGCAATACAACATCAAGGCCTTCAATGATGAGGTACTGTGTGATGTTGCCCTAATTGAAGTTTGTGATTTTCATTTACGACAATCATATATGTGGAAATGTCATGTTGCTTATCAATCTAGGCCTCCTAGTGTCATTGTCACCTTGGGAGATCGACTCTACATGATATTGAATATTAGTTTTGTACATTGAAACCTCTCTGATAATTTAGGAAGATAATCTCTTAGATTGGGAGATTTGTTTTACTTATGGTCGTGTTGACCATTGGAGTGGCACCTGATGATTATTTGAAGACTCCATGCCCAAGGATATACCAAAGGATGCTTGTACCATCAAATATCATCACAGTACCAGAGTTTTAGAACTCTACTGCTTCTTTTTATCATTTTTTGTTGTACCCAGATTCCATACTCCTGCGGGGAATTGTAATAAGTGATGCTAGTATGATGAGTTTTCAGTCTTGTAACAGGCCCAGGTAGCTTGAGACCTTGCCATCAAGTGAGTATTACTCTAGGAGGTTTTTTTTACTTGGTTAATTATCATCTCCCTACCAAGACTTAATAATTAAGTGAGTTTTTTTTCCTCTAAATATATTCCAAAGCCGGAGTATGGCTTGATGGTGAGGCCTTGGGTGAGTTCTATTGTCTAGGGTCAATGTATATTACCATTCTAGATTACACAAAAAATTTCGTGGAAATTGTTTAGGTCTATGTGGTCATTTTTTATTTTCTTAAATTTCCCGCAGGGCAGGAATTACAATAAAAGTTGTATCTGTAAAGTAATAGGTGATGTCTAGAAAAGTTGTATGGGGTATGAGTAATGAATTTTGCACCTCTCACCCCCAACTTTCTACTATGACACACTTTGAGGGGTCAAAAATGTGTTTAGGACCCCTAAAACCCACTTTTCGTAAGTTTAGTGGAAAAAGTGGCAATAAATTAGGTTAGAAATAAATTAAATGGAGAGAAATAAATTATTCCATGTGACAGAATGACATGGAAATGAATTGGAAATTATCCCAAGTCAAAGAGTTGAGTCAAGGGACATGTGGAGGATGACTGAGCACCTTACATCATAAATGCACCACTCACTCATGAAAATTGAATTTCTTGGAGTTAATGCAACAGTTGCTTATGTGGAAGATCGAACATTTTGGAGGAGTTAATGCACTATAGGAATATTTGATGGATATTTGGTGGATGATTTCTTGGGAGCTTGTCTCACCTTAGCTCCACTTCTTCTACACTTAGCACTCCACTTGGGATATTTCAGTTGCTCTTGGAGGGACCACACAGTTCCTTGAGGTTCTACGCTGAGCTTCATTCAGATCATCATTTGAGGTAGCATCACATGATTTGATTTTGAATTTTGATTGGAGTTATCTATTTTTTTTTGTTTACACTTGGATTTGCTTATTGTGACACATAGAGAATTCAATTTTCCTTGAGGATCTCATGGTGCCACATATGGAATTCGATTTACCTTGGTGTTTCTCTCATCTCCACTTGGAACTCGATTTTCTCTTCCTTGGGATTTGCTCCATATCCATTTGTCTTGTGGACTCTACATTGGGATTTGCTCCCAACTATCTATATAATAGAGCCTTGGGATCTCATTTGTAGTCTGGAATAAGAGCTATTGGGCTTAAGGATATGCTGCTGGATTGTACACTCATTTGCAATATAATACAAAGGCTTTGGGGTTACTTGTGAGGTGTTCTTCTCCTTGTGTATGGTAACTACTTGATGTCCTTGCTCTTACATTTCTATTTGCTTCATTATGCTATTATTTCCATTATTCTTTTCAAGTATGTTGATGTGTAGCTATCTCATATTAACATAAGGATTATTTACTTGCTCTAGGTAGAGGAATGTTTTAGTTGATGTCAAACAGATCTCTAGATTTTTTTCTCCATTGCATTTGATTAAGTCCATGTGGATCTAATTGGTTTTGGTGAAGTTGCGTAGAAAATATTTCTTTGATCAAACTTCAAGCACGAGGGGAAGTTCTCGAAGGAACCAACCTACTCTTGAAATATTCAAGGAGAACTCGAATTTTTCAATTGCCAAAGTCTTATCATTCGGATTTGTCTTGCAGGGATTTCTTTTGGGTTCTAGGCTATTATCTCTTGCATTCAAACAAGTCAATATTTATTTTTCAAGTATCATGCTTCATTTGCTAATATCTTGCTATTTTAAAAGAGCTAAATCATGGCTAGGCAAAGAGGAGAGTTTACTCATACTCTTTGACTTAGCCTTTTGTAGATTATATTGTACTGATACTATGTAATTTTATTTAGCTAACCCTTGTTTTGTTTTGCAGTGTTTTTCTAACTTGTTTCTTGTAGCAACTTGCGGGATTTGTCTTTGAAACTATTAACAAGTTTGCTTGCAGGACTTTGGGCTCTTATCTCAGGCCATTCCCTCTCTTGGCCGTGGGCATTAGGAGGCCTTCTTGGGCAAGGTCGAGTTCCACTTGGGCTGCATTTTCTCTCCCTTGGCCGTGGGCATTGATGAGGCTTAGCCTGTCTTCTCTTCTTGTAAAAATCTGAAGTTTCTTAAGCCTTTCTTTGGTCTCAATTGCAAAATTATTTCAGCGAGGGAAAGTCTATGGCCTAAAGCTTCATTATAAAACTTCATAGTCTCTCGCCTCTTGTAAATTAATAAAATTTCTGATTTTGGGAGCGTGGGTTTTACCCATTGGCATCCTCGTCTCTCCACCTTTGGGAGAGGACTTGTGGTTTGATTTGTTGATCTCTTTTCACCTACATGCATCTTATCTAATTGGCTAATTAACACAACCATGCATCTCACTCATTTTTGCTTTGATTTGCTACAAGTTTGAAGTTCATTTAATTTCATAGCAAATTCAATTTTTATGCAAGCATCTTTACTTTATCTTGATTTTATTTAGCTTGAACATTGTTCAAAGTTTACTTATGCTTCACCATTGAGCACATTTTACATCTCAAGTTTTGATGCATAAAGTACTTGGACAGTTTTACTTTACAAAGCAACATTTACTTATGTCAAACAAATATCTCAAGTTGAAGTTTCTTTCTTTCTTTTGCAAAGCTACTTTTAGAGATCTTACATGCCGCAAGCATCACTAAAACTTACCTCCAACTTAAGTTGGTTGTATAGACTTTAGGGACCCTCTACACTGTGAGATCCAAATTTTTGGGTGAGGGTGAGATCTGAGGATTAGAGTTTAATTGAAATCTTGCTTTTAGAGTTTAACTAATAAAATAAGCCAGGAGCATATTTAAATCACATTTTACTTTACTTGCAATTTTCCATTTTTGCTATCTTGATGGTTTAAAGTTTCACTTGCAAATATTATTTCTCATTTCAAGAAGCACTTTTTTTTTCTTTAAAACAGTAAAGAGTAGGAGGATTATATTAATCTGCGTCCGTATGCAACAAAAATCGGGAGAATTACAAAATGAGTACAATGCCATCTATGGGCAGCATAATTTGCCCACTGTTCATCGAGGCCCAATTTTTTTCCCCCAAAATTACAAAGACCCACATATCTCTTGATTACTACTATATACCCTACAATACTGGTTCAAAAGTAAATTACATTTATATTTCGTCATCAAAAAAGAAAAACACAAGGGGCTGGCTACTCCTCCATTGCCATTGGACAATTGAGATCAATTCCCGTGCTTTCTTCATCTGACCGAGGGCTTTTTTCTTCTAGTTTGAATTGAAGGTCCTCAATTTGCATACACAAAACATCAATTTCATCTTCTAGTTGACGAATTTTCATGTTCTTTTCGATCTGCCTCTCTTGCATTTCAAAAGTCTCCTTTTGTTGTTGATGAAGGCACTTTTGCATAATCGCCTACCCCTCCTTAAGTTCAACATGCTCTTTGACTCAGAGACCCCATTCTGGGGGTACCTCCCTCGATCCTTCACAAAGCGCCCCGATATTTTGCCCGAACGAGGGCGACAACGGCCCCAGGAACCCAAAATTGAGCTTCCCTCATCGGTATGACTCATTGCTTCCATGCCAACAACGGGTGGGTTACTAGAATTGAAAAGACTACTAGAACATAAAGGATTTTACCAGAACAAAATGGAGAAACGCAGAGCCACGCGAAGACCACATAGGACACATAAACACAGAGCCACTCAAAAGTCTCCCTCGTTTAATTCACCGAAATTACCCCCCTCAACAACGACCTGCTCACTCTCTGATCCGGACTTATGCAGGAACGCAATAAAACACAAAAATACACAAACGCAGAGATGCAACAGAAATAACACTTCATTTCATTACTATCAAAGAATTGAAATATGCTTACAAACATAATGGAAATAAACTAGCTAGGGCGCTGGTAGCTTATCTCTGAGAAGAGATGTGGTGGCTACATGCCTCTGAACTGTGTTACAATGAGGCTCAAGGGCCTTTTTATTATTGAACAACATAGGAAAACCCTAAACAACCAATACCCTAACCCCAGGAGATGAAACACTAAGAGTTTGTGGGCACCGTTGGGGTTAGTTGGGCAGCCAATTTCCCGGGGTCGTAACTTGGTCATATTATCTCTATTTGGCGCGTATGATATGTCATCGAAAAGATCTCTCCGAGTACTACAGGTTTTGTTGTAGGCCCTTGCCTACGACTATGAGCCTGCTGCAAACCTAAACAAGCGCTGTTTAGGGGGTCAAAACTGCTCCGGAAGTTTAGGACTTGAATAACTGCTAAAAATAGTAAATGCTGCTATAAAAAAGGAAACTGATGAAATTGACTGGAGGTCTAGGTGGAATAGGTGGGTGGCCACCAATATCCACCTGGATCATTCCTCCCCCCTTAGGAAGCAATGGCCCCCATTGCGTGCAGAGCCTCCATGAGGTGAGGAAATTTCTGTTGAACCTGGTCCCTGGTGAACCACTTGCCCTGGTGGAGGAGTTGGCCTTCTTTGACAACTCGATATAGTTGGATCCTCTGCTGGCGGGTGTTCTTGATCTGTGTGTCCATGATCTGTTCAGTTGTGGCTTGTTCCATGCAGTCTGGGTTTAACTTTGTTGGTGTGAGTTGTTCTGCCATGTCGGATGTGTCTAGTAGAGGCGGAAAGTAGGGTTGAAGGCGGTCCACATTGAACACTAGGTGCAAACCAAGGAATGGTGGAATACTAAGCTCGAAGACATTGTCCCCTACAACCTTGGTGATGGTATATGGCCCATATTGGAGTCGGCTAAGCTTGCGGTGGCGTCTAGCGAGGCGCTCCTTTTGCAAATGTAGCCACATTTTGTCGTCCACCTGGAAGTTGTGTGGCACTCGATGCTGATCATGTCGCTGATTGTACTTAGCATTGGCTCTGTCCAATATTTCATGAACCTTTTGGCGAATGTGCTGAATGCGCTCAATGAAGCTGTTCGCCTTGTCAGCTTCAAACTCGACATGAGCTGAATTTTCCTGAGTAACCGCAAATGGCATGGCTACATCAATGGGACATAGTGGCTGGAATCCCAAGTCCACCTGAAAGGGGCTGTGGCCAGTTGCGCTGTGGAGAGCCCGGTTATAGCTATGCTGTACATAGGGAAGACTCTCATCCCATGTGCGTGGATGCTTTGAGTTGTACATCCGCAGAATGTGTATGAAAATCTTGTTGACGACCTCTTTCTGTCCATCAGTTTGGGGATGTGTTGTCGCACAAAATGTCTAGGCATTGGGACAACGGCTCAGATCGGGAGCTGTCACCCTGATCCCCAATCTCTCTGTTTAAGCTGTCTCCTTATAGCGGACTAAGGGGGGTAGACCCTATGGAAATAGAATGAAGGAGAACTAATTGGGAACCAACCAGTTCAGTAGACACAGTTAAACGACCAAATACTTGATCTAGCAAGATTAAATGATTTGATTAAATTTGAATGATTGATACCAGTGCCTTATGGAGTTAACTATCTTGCTAAGTAAATTACAACCAAGTACTTGATGAGAAACTGCAGCTTGGAGAAATAACTATCCTATATGCAATGCTAACTTATAATGCAGAATGCAAGGAGAATGATTAGAAGACGGAGTGAGATGAAGCAAGCTTCAAAGATAAGAGGTGATGTTAAAAGCCTAAAGCACTTAGATTACAAATAATTTGATTCAACCACTAAGTATTTAAGCAAGAGTGCCAATCATGAAGATGCCAAAAATTACTCAATTAAAAGATATACAATTTGTCACAGATCCACAATAGAGCTTTGAAAAATATCGATCACAATTACTTGAAGGTTTCCCAAAAAATATTAAAAAATAATCCAATATTTCAAGTAAATGAAACAAGAGATAATTAAACATTAGGTGATTTTAATCGATATCAAACATAAAAATTCTAATGCCATTGATCATCAAACTCAACTTAAGCATATGAAAGTAACTAGCACTTAAATCTCAATAATAAAAAAATACCATGAATTTTCAATGCTAAATAAACAGTTTGTCAAATAATTTTATGGATTAAACGATATTACAAAATAATGCAAATCCAATAAAAATTTAATTTTCTCTATAGTCAAACTGAGGATAAATCATGTCAACTCTAGGAATTAAAAATTTCTCCACAACAATTTTTCTTAAGCCCAAAATTTTATCATTTAAATGAGCCTTGAATTTTTATATACAAAAGAATAAAAAAAAGAATTAAATTTATTAATGTTAAATTAATGAATTTTTTGATTTTGTTTTATGTTAGGATAAACAAAATTAAAAGTTAAAGTTAAAAAAAAAATTAATATCAAAAGATAAAGTTAGAAAGTTAAAAAAAATAATTTTAGTTTGATTTTAAACAAAAGTTGAACTAAAAAAATGAATGAAATCGAATCTCATAAAAAAATTTAAAGTTAAATGTTATGATGCTTTTTTTAATTTGAGTTAGGTTTAGGGATAGGTAAAGGAGTGTGAAGATGCAACAGGCGGCGGAAGGCATGGACAACGATGGAACACGCAGGATGGAAGCCAGCAGCAAAGAAAAACGCTATTACAGGTAGCGTGAAGGGAAGGTAATGCGATGGAGTTGGAGCGGGGAAGAGCAGTGCAGCGAGGATATTCGATGGAGACTGTGAGAGGGTGAAGACAACGCAGAGGAATAGATAGGCTGTGGGAAGAGAAAGCCGACGGGGAAAAGGACTCAGTGCGAGGAGGAGCTCACGCAGGCAGGGGACGTCGAGAAGAGGGATGCAGGGAGGTAGCAGCGTGGAGAATGAGGGACTGCAGGCTGGACGCAAATTTGCAGGGATAAAAGTAGTGGATGGCGTACGCAGAAGGATGCAGGTAGAGCTACAAAATGAAGCTTGATGAGGGAAAAACGCAAAGGGGAAAACGCATGTAGCAAAGAGCTTGCGGCTTTGCAGAGAAGAGGAGCAACGGATGAGGGGAGAGTGCAACAGGCAGCCACTGAGAGAAAAACTCAGGCACAACTGGTGCATTTATAAATAATCTCTAAATTTTCCTTCTGTCCAACAATTAATTTTACCCAGAAACTCATATCTGAAATTTTTTGATTTGAATATCCCTGCAAAAATCCTGATCTTGAGATCAGATCTTACCCTCGAGGGCCTAGATCTGTCTCAAATCCAAAGAATTTTCTCAAAAAACCCTCAAATGTCACTTGGACAAAACCAGAAACCAAAACCCAGATACCCAACACATGTACACAAATCTATAATTGAAACCCCGAGTTAGAAATAAGAAAAACTAAAGAAATTTCTAAATATTTACATAATTGAAAATACAGATCTGTACAATGTATTTACAAATTTATGCACAAGAGTTGCAGATTTGTCAGATTTGAGGAGTGTAAGTCCGACTTTGCTCCCATATCTGAAGATCTAAGGCTCTTACTAGCCAGATCTAACTTTAAATTCAATAAAAGTTAAATTTTCTTTTATTTAGGCACAAGCCCTAGAAAATCCCTGCAAAAAGAGAACTTAAGATAAGTTCGGGGAATTAGATCCAGGGGGCTCTTTAGTTCTTATTTCCTTGGGAGTCAGCTAGTCCAGCCGAGGACTTCCCCAAACGCCCAATTATAAATTTGAGATATTTCTGTACACTTCAAGTTAAACTGTTAAATCAATAGAGAAATAAGATAAAAATGAAAATTTCAAGAGTTAGAGATTCCTGCTAACTCAATCCAATTAAAATTCTTACCCTAAATCCAATAACCTAAGCAAGATACCTGTGCAATAGATTACTCTACAAGAGCAATTAATCAAAAATTAATTGAAATAATTATCAACAGAATATAAAGAACAAGTTTACCATAAAATGTCGAAGACGAGCACGCCCATCAAATAAAACCCCAAAGACTTCGTTTGTATTATTCTAGAAAAGTAGTATAGGAGAGCTTCAAGAGCAAGTACACGATCAAGGGATCGGATGATCAAAAAACTGAAACTGACCTTTAATTTATAGGTAAAATCTCCAATGGCTAGTTCGCTTGATCCCCGTCAAAGTAATCTCGATCGTCGAAAAGGATTTGATTATCTTTTAATCTCGTCCGTCAAAATTATTATTTTTTGAGGAATTTCGATTTTTTCAATTAATTCCCTTTTAATAAACTCAAAAATAATAATTTGAGTTAATTACCTCAAAAAAACGACTTTGACTTAACTATCAAGGCCCAAGGGTCCAAAATTTCTCAAAATTTTCAATATTCCCTTGGCCTGGGACCTTTAAAAATTTATTTTTTAGAGACCCATGAATTTTGCCTTCGGAGAATTTAAATTTACTTAGGACATAAAATTAATTAAATTTTTGGCTTAGGATTTTTAACTTAATTTGGCCAGAAAATTTAATTAATAAACTCATGAGGGGATTAATTATTTTTCCAACTCTCTTTACATAAGATTAATACATTAACCCCATGAAGGGGAACACCCATTCGTAACAGACCCTCAATAATCTATCCAATTCTGCGATTCAAAATATGATCTAGTAGACCCAACAATATGTTATAAAATGATCTAGCCAATTAGCTAGGATCATTCCCGGATTACTTTTACAAAGACTCAATAAAAAACACTAGGACTCACTTAATATCTTGACGACAAAATCCACCCTAGCTTTGGGGTGAGGTTGGAGAGGAAAAACTCTGCCGATCATTTGTGTCTAGAGACAGATGAATCAGTGAGACGAAAAACCTCTTAGGATAGAAATCGTCATCAAAATGCTAGGCTTACCTAGGTTGTTACATACATGATGGTCTTACTAAGATCCTTTACATTTTAGATATGCAGAATCGGTTTACATCTTTTACAAAACTGTTGACTGAATAATGAAATCTGTATGGCACGAACGTTCGAACATGATAGATCCCTTTTGCGAAAAAAAGGGGTGTACTGCTATGGTGTCTTTGACAAATAGTGGTCAACAAGATGGAAAATTGTGGACTTGGTGAGCTTGGTGTTCAACATTGACCAGAGGCTCGACCAAAACGTACTAAGAAACCTGCTGTCTCGATCTGAGATGATAGACTGTGGGATCCCAAAGTGCACCCACACTCATTCAAAGAAGAGTTTAGCAGTGGCTTCTGCTGTGATATCTTTCTTGCAGGCCGCCATAATGGCCATCTTCAAGAATCTATCGACGACCACAAAAAAACAGTCGTTGCCATGCTTAGTAGAAGGAAGGCCCGACATGTAATGCATGGAGATGGATTCCCGAGGTGGGAAAGGTGCCACCAAACCGCAGAACAAAGGACAAAGCCAAGGCGGGGCGGTCCAGGACAACCCGCCAAAGCCGCAAGCAAATAACAACATTGTGAAGCCAAAGAAGGACACGGGAAAGTGGTGCGAGTTCCATAAGAGCTCCACTCACAACACAAGTGAGTGTCGGGCTAAGCAATCATTGGTGGCTGAGTTGAAGGCTTCTGAATCAGATGCATGCTCTGACTATGAATCAAAATCCAACAAAGATCCAAAAGAAGGAACCGGAGGCTCCAGAGGAGGGGGAGCGCCTCTTCCATTCCCAAATGTGGGTAAAGGGTTCCCCGCTGTAGTTCATTGTCGACAACGGGAGCCCAAAAAACCTCATTTCAGTAGAGGTCGTGAAGCGGCTGGGCTTGCCGACCACAACACACGCATAGTCGTACCATCGGGTGGCTTCACCAAGGACGAGATCTCCGCGTCAGCCAGTAGTGTCGCCTTCCCTACAGCATCAAGCCCTTCACGGATGAGGTATTATGTGACATTGCCCCTCTTGATGTTTGTGATGTCTTATTAGGCCAACCATACTTGTGGAAGCGACATGTTGTGCATGAGTCTTGGCCTCGTGATGTTATTGTTACTTTGGGCAATAAGTTGTATAGGATACTGGAGGTAGCACTGCCTACCGCCATTTCTTTGGTTACTACAAAACAATGCAGTAAGCACATTTCCAAAACCGAGAAATTTGTTTTCCTGGTGATTCGCCCTCAGGGCAAGAAGAAGATTGTGGCCACGACCTCCAGACAGGGATCCTCTGCATGACACCAACAGATGGACAAAGTTGTGGAGTATGGAGACATCTTCACCTCACCCGCAGGGTGCCTCTGCACTGCTAGGTCAAGCACTCCATCGATCTGACCCCAGGTGCGTCGCTGCCCAATGGACCATTCTATCGGCGCTCTATTCTGGAGAACGAGAACGACGAAATCAAGTGGCAGATTCAAGAGTTGTTGCAGAAAGGTCACATCTGGCAAGTTCATTGCCTTGTGGGAGACCAATCGTGTTGGTGCAGAAGAAGGATAGGACTTGGAGACTATGTATTGACCATCGAGCGCTGAATAAAATCACTGTTCAGAATAGGTACCCGATCCCACGGATTGATGACCTTCTGGACCAACTCAAGGGGGCAAAATATTTCAGCAAGATCGACTTGAAGTCCTGGTATCACTAGGTACCAATCGAACCCTTCAATGTGTGGAAGGCTGCCTTCAAAGCCAAGGAGGGCCTTTTTGAATGGCTGGTCATGCCTTTTGGGTTAATGAATGCTCCCGCAACCTTCATGAGGCTGATGGACGACATCTTGCGGCCATTCACCAACTCATTTGTGGTGTTGTACTTGGATGACATCCTAATCTTCAGCCAGTCTTGGGAAGAGCACTCCCACCACATCCGACAGGTCCTCCAAACACTGCAGCAACACAAGTTGTGTGCCAATTTGGAGAAGTGCACTTTTGGCATGACCCAGGTTCAGTATCTGGGATACATTATCAATTAGCGGGGGAGGGTGGGGGAGGTGCATGTGGATCCAACCAAGATCCAAGTCATTCAGGATTGGCCAACCCTAACCACTCTAATAGAGCTCCGCAACTTTCTGGGTCTTGCCAATTTCTACTACAGGTACATGTTGGGATTCTCTCATATCACTTGGCCCTTGAGTCAAGCCACCAAGGGAGGAGCGAAAGCAAAGTTATTTTGGTCTAAATCTCAACAGAAGGCATTCGTAGAGTTGAAACATCGCCTTTGCTCTGCACCAGTGCTCACATTACCATACTTGCAACAACCATTTGAGATCGAGATAGATGCCTTTGAATATGCTATTGGGGCAGTTCTTACTCAATAGGGGCATCCACTGGCATATCATAGCGAGACACTTTTCGACATAGTCTGGAAGTATCCCACTTATAACAAAAAGATGTATTCCATAGTGTAGGCTTGTCAACAATGGAAGCATTACATTTTGGGGAAGGAAACAGTCATCCACACAGACCATTGACCCCTGCAGTTCATATATACATAAGGGAAGTTGCAGAACGATCGCCATCAGAAGTGGTCCACATCCCTGCAACAGTTTCATTTGAACATCAAGTACAAGAAGGGCAACGCCAATAATGTTGCAGACTGCCTCAGCCGACCACCGATTGTGGTGCTAACCACCATGCTCAACTCTTGTGGGCACGAGACCTCCGACTGGTCGCTTCTCTACAAAAGCAATCCAAAATTCGGCCACACATACAAGATGCTTTTGGAGGATAAGCAAGTTCCAAATTTTCACCTCCAGGATGCACTACTATGTCCCCTGGGACACCTTTGTGTTTCTTCAAGCGAGTGTGCCAAGATGGTTGGGAAGCGCACTACAGTCGGGTTGCTGGGCATTTCGGGGTCGAGAAAACAGTGGCAGTACTGCAGAAGTATTTCTATTGGCCGAACCTTCGACAAGATGTAGGGAAGTAAATCAGATCCTGCATTGCCTGCGCCATTGCCAAATCGACCATCAAGGGGAGGGTGAAGAGGGGAGATCCGCCAAGGTGGCCGAGGTGACAAGAAGAGGAGGGTGATGTGGCGGGGGAGGTGGAAGGGAGGGAGGCAGGGGGAGGGGGGAAGGGTGCAGAGGCAGAAGTGTGGGAAGAGGGGGATGCAATTAGGGAGCCATGAGGGGTATGACGGAACTAATAAACCCCATAATCTCCTTACTATCCATCTTATTATATCACTTTTTCATGTATGATTCAACAATAACTAGCAAGTTTTGGAGTTTGATATCAACAATTAGGGGATAAGAACAATTCCCACTATACCATTCACCTAGTTGCTTTCTTCTTTCATCTTGCAGGCCAAGTTGGCTTGCCTATCAACTTCCTTATTTTGACCTCTTAGGATATGGAAAAACTTTAATTGTCCAAAGTGAGGTATCATTCCCTGGCTTCTTTGGAAAGTTGGTCAGCCACTTGGTTCCTTTAAATATGAGCAACAGTAATGGAGTCAAAATGTAATTTGAGAGCCATAACCTCGTCCAACAGTGCTCTAAGTGTATGTACATGACATCGGGCCTCATTGTTGAACCAGTTACTTACAATCTTGGAGTCCCCAAAAATATGAATCCTGTTGCAACTATTCTCAAGGGCAAAGGTAAGTAGGAGTCTGAGGCTGTTGAGTTCAAAATGGTTGTTTGAACCCGATCCCAATCCCATTTTGATCTTATAATAGTGAGAGTCCGAAAGGAAGAGAGTGGCCCTGCCATTGCATCCAGTGTTGTTTGAGGCCCCATCAAAATATGCCCAGGGGTAGGATTTATCAATAGGTTTAGGGATGAGCACTCTGCAATGAGCGTCGGGCTCATCATCAGGGAGTGAGAGGAAAAGAGCAGTTATGGTGTTGCAAATGTGAGGCCAGTCAATAACTGTGTTTTGAAAGATGCACTGGTTATGAGCCAACCAGATGGCCCAAGATATCAAAAGGGGAAGGTTCCTATCTTTCATGCTAGTTGCCGATTGCCACCAGTTCTGCCACGCCTCAGTGACAGTGCTGCCATGCCAATTGTATGCAGTGCCCAGAGCAGTAGTGGACAGTTGCCAAAGCATTCTAGTGGATGGGCAGGAGCGGAAGAGATGATCGATGTCCTTAGGATGGATTTTGCAAAGGCAACATCTGGAGGGTCCATGAATGGAATGTTTGGTGAGATTGCCATCCGTTGGGGCACAGTTGGTAAGTATGCACCACATGAATAATCTAGCCTTTGGGGGTGCCTTCAACTTCCAAAGATGCCTCCACCACCACTGACTATCACGAGGTTCAAGCTCCGCAATGAGAGACACATACCCCTCCTTTGGTGAGTAGATGCCTCGAGGCAATAATGCCCATAACAGTTCATCCTCCCTCTCTGTAATTCTGATATTAGTAGTATGGAGCACCCTGAGATATCTATTCCACTCAGCCTGCTAGATGTCCGAAATGCCGAGCTCCTGTGACGATTTCCAAGCCTGAGAGATCCAAGTGGTATTGCCCATGTCCGCAATTTGAGATAAAGTGTGAATCATCGAATCCATCAGGAGTTGTCTTATAGCCAAGGGTAAGTGGTACTCCTGTCCACATCCAGACTAGGCATCCACTCCAATCCTAACCTTAGCGCCTGATCCAATGCTCCAAGTAAGTCCTCTTTTGATGATATGGATGGATCTGGTAATGGCTCGCTAGACAATGGAGGATCCGGGTCTGTTTCTGGTGGTACCTCTAATCTAGTCTAGGGTGTTTAGTGGTGCAATATATTGGTAATAAGTGACCTCTTGCCATAGGCTGCTAGCTCTTAGTAATTGCCACCCCATCTTAGTTGCCAGAGATGTGGCAAAGAGATTTAGGTCTTTTAGCCCCCATCCACCCTAGCATTTGGGTTTGGTGATCCTTTTCCAACCAGCCCAAGCAAATGTCTTGCCCTCCTGCTTCCCTCGCCATAGGAATCTTACGCAAATTTGTTGGATTCTGGCAGTCACTCTTTTGGGAATCCAGGCCAGTGCCATCTAGTAGACAAGTATTGCCTCCAGAACCGATTTGATAAGCACTACTTGATTATCGCCCTGCTCTAGAAAGCCATCTCTACTGCCATATATTCACCCTCTCAACTTTTGCGATTAACTAGTTATAGTCAGTAATTCTGTAGTCATTTGGCTTGAGGCAAAATCTCAGGTATTTGATGCCATCCTCAATATCCCTGTGACCAAATTGGAAATGAAATAGGGCATGTCTGCTTTCCTGAATGGAGCATCTCACCATTATAATAGTAGACTTACTGTGATTGGGATTCATACCCATAGCCTTGCAGAAAACAGACAAAATCCTCTTGAAGCTATTGGTATCTTGGATGGATCCATCAAGAAAAATAAGCACATCATCTACAAATAATAGGTGGGTCAAATGAATAAATTCAGATATTTTGACACCTTTTATTGACCCCTCTGCCTTGGCAGTTGCCAAAAGCTTGGTCAACCCTTCCATGATCAACAATAAAAGTAGCAGAGATAATGGGCACCCTTGACGAAGCCCTCTACCTGCATGAAAAAATTTAGAAGCTGCATCAATAATGAGAATGCTGAAAGATGCATTAGTGATACATCCCATGATCCAATTGATGAATGAGTGAGGGAAGCCAGTATGGAGAAGGATGAGCTGTATGAAGGTCTAGCAAGTGCAATCAAAAGCCTTGCCTAGGTCAATCTTGAGGATGGTGCTTTTAAGACTTTTGAGTGTGATTGAGTGCAGGGCTTCCTGAGCCGTACCAATAGCTTCATGAATTTGCCTTTAATGGAGGAAGGCAAACTGTTCCTTGGATATATGTTTAGATAATATTGGCTTGATACGGTTGGCAATGATTTTGGTGTTGATCTTGTAAATACAGTTGCATAGGGATATGGGCCTATAGTCATTGAATGTCAAAGGTTTGCCAATCTTAGGGATGAGGGCGATGAAGGTGGTATTGAATCCATCATACATTCGGCTAGTCGTTCTACAATCCTCTATGAATTGTAGGAGATCCCTTCCAATGTCCTCAAAGAAGGCGAGATAGAATTCAATAGGCCATCCATGCAGACCAGGGCTCTTGTCCTTAAACTATTTTAGTACTGCTTCAACTTCCCCTAAAGTTACAGCCGCGTTAAGGTTTTCAATATCATCCACCTCCACGTACCTCTGCATGGTCCTGGCAATCTGTAGCACTTCTGATATGTTGGCCACCTTGGGGTCTCTGTAGAGATGAGAGAAATGTCTTATACCCATATCTGCAAGCTGGGCATGATTTTTGGCCACCCTTCCAACCTGGTCCTTTAGTTCCCAAATAATGTTGGCACTCTTCCTACCCTTTGCACATTGCTGGAAGAATTTGGTGTTATCATCTCTCGCTTTGAGCCAGATGGCCTTGCTTTTGAGTTTCCAAGTTTTTTCCTATTGCCTTAGCAGTTTAGCTTTCTCCAATTCTAGTTGGATTAGTTGGTTCTTGGTCTCAGTGGATTGAAACCCTAGACAATCTGCTCCCGTCAGGCCTTCTATTTCACTCTCAATCTTCTTCAATGCTTCCTCATCCCGTCTTCTCTTCTCTCTAGCCCATTTTATTGTTCTGTCTTTGATCCTGGACATGTTGTTGGCGAAGACACGAGCTGGCAAAAAGTCTGGCAACAGTTCACAATGGGTCCAGGAGATCTTGACAAGGAGGTGAAAGGAAGGGTCCTCCAGCCAAATAGAATTAAATTTAAAGGGGGAGTGTGGTTTGAAGTTCTACCCAAGGATTTCAAAGTATATGGGGGAGTAATTGGGTGATCCTCTCGAGCCAACCCATTGCCTAGCCTTTTCGATTCTATTTGCCAACTTGGACTTGATGAGGAATCGGTCTAGTCTGCGCACAAGGGCTACCTCCCCAGTCCTTCTATTGCGCCAAGTAGGAAGTTTTTTGGGCATTACCAAATCTAGCGGGTCAGCTTCATCAACCATATGTTCAAAATATTCCGACAGAGGGCTTGGTAATGCATTAGGCCCCAAAGATTCTGCAATGCCAATGGAAAAATTTAAATCTCCTTCATGATATCTGAGGCCATCAGATTGTCCCAATAGGCCATTCTACTGTGACAAGGGCCATATACATTTATCAATCGAGTGGGCATATCTAGCTCAGATGCTGAAATGTCAACACCGAGTATACCATCCCTACCCCACTAGTTTTTTACTTGGATGGTGCAGTTATTGAACCCCATTGCGCAAGCTTCGGATCACCCTCGCACATCCAATGTCTGGAAGCTCTAGTTCGGGAACAGGGAGATTAGAATTTTGTGAATAGTCTCTCCATCCCCCAATGCTTCTTGTAGTAATATTACATCCGCTTTCTCTAATGTCAACAACCTTCTAAGTGATAGTTTTTTGTCAGGGCTAGCTAACCCTCTGCAATTAAAGGAGAGGCAAATCATGGATCACCCATGTCAAGGGTATCCTTTGCTCTAAGTAGCATGTCAATAGATGATTGTTTCCCTGATGCTACCTCCAGACCAGCTCGGAGGATCGCTTTTGAGAGTGAGGAAGGTCTATCCCTAGCTGATTTAGACTGATAACCTATGGGATCATCACCTAGACCATAAGAAGGGGGGGTAGAGGCCTTAGCCGAGGATCTAAGATTGTAACGGTGACAGGAGCTGTTGCTCGAGTGCTCGGAAAGGGACCGGGAGCTTGTGACTCCCACAAGGGTAAGTGGATCTGGACAGGCAGTTGCAATAGGGCAAACAATAGGATCAAGATTACATTTTAATAAATAAACACTGGAAACATTATGTGATAATGTCGGAGATACAGTGCGATTAAATTTAGAAATAATGGTACAAGGAGAAGAGATAGGAGTACTGGGGATTGGTCCGGCTTCCACATCATGAGGATGAGAGCCTCGAGTTAGAGGAGCTTGTGTCGCATATTTGCGTGGCACCTTCCGGCGCTGACGCTGTGAACTAGGATTTGACGAGGGCCCCTCCTGAACAGAGACCGGGTCACAGATGCCAACTGTTTGAGTCCCCGCATGCACCAAAACTTTAGATGGTTCCACATTGGCCGCACTTATCAAAGGGCATTCTTTGTATAAATGCTCAACTTCGTTGCAACGACGACACCTGAAGGGCACCCCCTCGTAGTCCATGATTTGGCACCTTGAGATATCCCTGAACTGCAAATTGTAGCTCTCGACGAATCCTTTGCGGGTATCCAAATGCACTAGTATCCTTTCCACTGAGATGTTTCTGGTCTCTAGATAAGACCTGTCATGGTCCAGATAAATTCCTAGATCTTCTCATATGAATGGAAGTGCTTCCATCGTCCAAAATTGAAGCGGAAGTCCAGGCAGACGCACCCATATGGGTCCTACCCCCATCTTTTCCTTATCAGGGTCGAAAAGAGGGGTCCATTTCTTGAGCAGGACAGGGGTCATTTCTATGTGTCAGTACTTGGTGAGCACCCAATTTGCCATCTCTGGGTGAGGAAAGATGAGCGCAAACCACCCTCTGTTCATTGTGAGAACCCCAGGGAGTTGCTCCAAGATATTTCCTCAGATTTCTGTAGTCCAAATCTTGAGTCTGGCTATAGAGTAATTCCTTCCTCGTACACAACCAAGAAGGACCGTTTGTGAGCTTTCTTCTAGCTTATCCATGCTAATTCCTTCACCGAAGACCAAGGTCCTCCTCTATTCCCAACTCTTGGTGCACTTGTGCTTCTTCTTGCTTGCCTTGTGAGTAGGCCTATCTTGGATGTGGCCCTCACCTTTCGGTTGCGTGTCATTCGAGTTGGACGTCCTGATATCCTCCGTCTATGGTACCACCTGTGTGATGCCCTCAAAACAGCTAGACGCGACCACTACTGGAGGGCTCCTTAGACACGACGGGACGTTACAATCATTCGCATGGTTGATGCCCAGGTGCTGAAATCCAAAGGACCCATCTAGGGCACCGTCAATAACCCCCGAACCCACTGTGACCAGAGCCAACACATCTGGTGTTGATTGTGCCTGATGCTCCCATAACCTGAGTACTGATGGAGAGGGTATGGAGAAGGATGCCCAACACATCTGGTGTTGATTGCGCCTGATGCTCCCATAACTTGAGTACTGATGGAGAGGGTATGGAGAAGGATGGCGAAACCAGTGCCTCCGGGGTGGGTTCTGAATAATCTGCTGCTAATGCCGGATACAAATCCCTAATTGCATGTTGTGCTTGTGAGGACTCACCAAGCTCCATGTCCACCTGTTCCTTCGCTTCTAGGTCAACGGCTGGAGACAACCCATCTGTCTGTTGATGTGTGAAACCCGTCCAAATATGTGACGGTTCCAGAGTGTCGGAAGAGTAATCCAACTCCACCTCCTCCATAACGGCGTTTCGAGTAGCTCGCTGTTGTTTCCAAGAGTTTACCCCGAGTTTGTAGTGAAACCCTTGTCTGTTCCGAGGAATGCACACAGTGTCTGTATCCGTCTATCGTAGCAGCTGGGTCCAGGGCATATGTAGAGGGTCTAATAATTACCCGAATGTCGAGTTGTTAGGACCTCTCAAAATGCAAGGAGCGCGCACCTGCCTGCCTTCAACCGAGATGTCTGTGACCGGTATAGCTCCTCTAACCCCGTGTAAATCTTGTGATCATGAGCATTCCAACCTCACCAATAATCTTTGAATAACCTCCTTCAAGCTGCCCCTCCACAAATAGTGACCCAAACTGCCTTTATGCATACAGTGTCTAGCCACCGTGGGTTGTTTCCAGGTTCCGCCATCGGATGATCCTGCGTCGCTTGGGATCCGCCATTATTAGGGTTCTAGATCTCAAGCCATTTTTTACTTGAAGGCACTAGTCTATATTTTAAATCTACATTTCAAGTTTGCTCATATGTTTGTTGAATGCTTGAAGACAAGTTATTTTTGATAGACATTGACAAGGATTGTCTCATTTACATTTTTTGCAAGTAGACTACTAATTGTTTTCATTTTGGCAAGATATATTTGCATGCTTTGATTTATCAATTGATTATACATCTTAAAGGCATCCTTATATCTTGTAATGAGTATTTCATTGTGCTAATGATTTTCTTGTTTCACTTTCAGGATTACTTTTGCTTTCCATTTGAAATCATTTCATTTACTTTAAGAAAATATCTTTTCATTTTAGAGCAATACTTTGAAGGCACTAGTTGTTGATATGGATATGCTTATCTTATGTGTTGAAGGTTGTTAATGGTTATTGCTCACATCACATTTGCTTATAATCTTTAAAAATAGTCCATTTTACTTTAACATTCTCCTAGAAACTTCACATCGTTAACTTAGTTTTCCATTTATGGACCACCCCCCATAGCTAGCCTAGGAGATAGCTTAAACAAAGAGAGTTGGGAATAGGTGACAACCCCTTCTCTAGGTTCCTTGCCACCAACCACACCTTGTGGGGTTAAAGACTTTTCTCACTCACTGGTAGGTGTGTGTGATAGGCAGCAAGGTCAACAGGCCCAATTAGAAGATGCAAAGAAAATAACTACGATAATCAAAGCCTTTCCAAGAGGTCCCTCCATGAAGGAGTTATAAATAGATCAATTGGTGGAAGAATATTCAATATAGGGGCATCCTCACCTATGGGAGTACCTCTACATTGTCAATTAATTCATGCAATTGATTGATAACTAGGTGACTCTCCACCAAATTCCTTGTATATAGATGCTGTCTTGTGGAGAATGAGGGGATCAAACTCTAGATTCAAGAATCAATATAAGAGGGTTGCATTTGGCGATAATGATGGGACATGGCGACTCTATATTGACTATAAGGCTGCCAAACAATCATAGTTAAGAACTTGTACCTAATCCCCTAGATTGATGATTTGCTTGACAAATGCAGAGGAGTTGAGTTTTTCAACAAGATTTATTTTAAGTTGGGTTGTTGCTAGGTATTGAAGGAGTTGACTGACATGTGGAAAAAAACCTTCAAGTCTAAGGAAGATCTCTTTAAGTGCTATTGGGCTTAACTAATGCATTGACAATGTTCATGAGAATGATGAATGATATTTTGTGGTTCTTCTTCAACTATGTTTGTGTTAATTTTGGGTTGTCAAATACCTTTGCTTCTAATAGGGTAGTAGGTTCTTGAGTATTTTTTGGTACAACTTTTGGTCCATGATGGACACCAAGTTGACCGTATTGACTACATTCCATCTATAGATTGATGAACACATTGAAGTAGTGAACATGATTATGTGCATTTCTTCTAATGTACATCCACAAGCAATATTGCAGCAAATTTAGTTGTTAAAACAATACTTAAACTGTGGGAAATAAATGCTAAATTTGAGAGTAAACTAAGGACAAAATTTACAACAATTTTTCATGGTTTAACAAATAAGACCTTGACGTCAGCCCTAGAAAATGGCTAAAAAGTGCATGAAAGAATTGAATTTTGCTTCTCTAATGCGCTTTGAAACAATGTCTAACTCTATGGAAATACATCAACAAGTCATTAAACACTGAAAATATAAGCTATAATGTAACTCTAACTTACCATTAAACAAAAAGAAATACATTTTTCTTATTTTTTTTTAAAAGAAATCTACGAGTGCGATAGACTAGTGTGTTCTCAATCTAGGGCATATTGAGTCTAAGATACAAACTATTCTAGGGTTTCTTTGGAATAACTCTAAATCCGAACAAAATTGGGGCAAATAAAATAATTTACCCTAGGTTTTGAGATTGAGGTTCTTAATTTTCTGGATGGTTAATGGAAATAAAAACCTATCTCTATTTCTCAAATACTTGAAAGAAGGGTTTATCTCAAAGGGGATAATGAAACAAATACCAAATAAAATAACTTAGCACAAGAACGTTAATCCCATGGAACATTGTACTAAGATAAAGCAAATAAACTAGCTTACTTCACCATGAAATATCCAACATCCACCATAAGCATCCATGAAAAGAGATCACATCACATCACAAGATCCACCTAAGAAAGTCACTCAACTAGGCCTGCATTGCACACAAGAGAAAGAGATCACTAATAGAAGTTATAATCCAAGTGTGGCAATGTCAAATGAGGAAATCAAATCCCCTATTTATGTGAGAGTCAACAAGTTGATTTTTCTTTATATTAGGCTAAAAGCCATATAAACTAATAAATCCATAATACAAGGTGGATGGGTCATCAAGTAGACCCCCAAAGATGGCCAAAATAATGAAATAACATGAAAATAAGCCTAAATTAGCTCACACATGTGAGTCTAAAAGCTTCCAAGGGTGATGCCATCTTCCAGAATGCATGTCTCTCCATGAAAAGGTGCAAGGGATAACCCAAGGTATTTGTCTCATCCCAAAAGTCATGTCTTCTCATCAAAATGGTGCCTCATCATCAAAGAAAACCCTCTCAAGGCCAATATCATCCTCTAGAAAGTCAGCATTATCACCAAACACATCATGAGAGTGATGTCATCATGCTAGGGCATGAGGTCACTTGGGTAGAAGGTGTGAAATCCCCTTTAGAGGGATACCGAGTCATCATCATCCTCATTATTATCAAGAAGGTATAATGCCAACTTGGGGTTGTCTTGTCATCTCCTAGACACACATGATCTCCAAGCAACATCCTAACCTGGATCACCAATGTCCAAGGTCAAGGTGCTCTACATCATTGTCAAAGTAACTGGACATCATCTATGAAGAGCTGGAGAAGCATCACATCATTCCTCAAGGGATTTTGTCAACACCCGAAAGAGTCACCTGACACATACTCGAAGAATCAAGTGAGATCAACATCATGGGCACAAGTACCATAAGAGCATCAAGGTGGACCATATTCAATCTCAAAGCCATCAAAGTGCTTCAGACAAGTGTCATCTTCAAATGTCTTACTAGCTTATGTTTGTGTAATGTTACCATATTTAGATATGAGAGGGTTATCACATGACCCTATTAGGTGCTTCCAACCCTAAGGGGAGGTTTAGTTCCTAGGTCAACTCTTTCAAATGATAGGTGCAAGTGAGGGGCGTTATGGCTTGGGGTTTACTTCATGAAAGGTGTCATAGCCTTTATATTGGGTTATGCAAAACCATTGTCCATGAGTGCCTTTTTAGAGGGAGTGCTTAGTTGCTTGAATTACATTCCCTCACCTTTGTTTTTCCAAGGCCTCCTATTTGCCTTTTTTTTTTTTTCTTTTCCTTTTGACATGGCTTGTTTAACAAGCTTCATTTGATTTCTTGTGTAATAATAATGATATAATCCCCCTTTAACGATTGGCACTTTATCACTTCATCGGAGTCAGGGTTGTTCACTGAGAGTTCATTTTACTTTGATAGACATAATGTGCATAGATATTCTCGGGGACGAGTGGCTATATAAGATGGGGTAGAGCTCAAGCTATAATTGGCTTTTTGTTTGCTTTACATCCCTTGCCATTCTCTTGCATTTTGATATTTGGCTCATGCTTTTCTTATAGTTGCGTCAACCTTGAATATTTCCAACCCCTTCTTCTCATAGGACAAGGCCAATAGGGAACCAATACGAGCGACTAAAAACTAGTCAAAATTTAGGATAACGAAATTAGGGGAATAATGACAAGTGTTAAATATGAATAACATGGAATGCTACCATCATCAAAGCCACCTATTTGTGCTCCTCCTAGACAATGAAAGAAAGGCCCTAAGGAAGGTCACACTAGACTAGGGGCAAATGATAACCACCAAGGTGAAGTAAGGGAGAAAGAACACAACTAATAATGATCTATAATCCAATTTCAACTTGGTATCCTTGCTAGAATGCCTTAAACATTAAATGAAAGCACTTGAATGCAAAAATGGTTAATGTCCCTCATAGTGGATGACCGACTTTCATTGGATGAGTAGGCTAGATCACTGAGTATTACGAGTTGGAGAATGGGTGAGAGGCATCTGAGTCTGGCTATCAGATCACGGTAGGGGCTGCTGGCTGGCAAGCTCCATCAGAGGAGAAAAAAAATTCTCCTATGGTTGGTCACCCATGTATGTGGATGGATAACAATACCAAATATGAACCCATCAGCATTGATTACAATGCCTAACCTGGTAAGTGTATTGAGTGAGACATATGACAGAGGAGCCAGCCAAAGGAATCAACCTCTACACCTCCTACATGAAGCTCAAAGCACTAAACCACTCAAGTTGCAGGGCTATAATCTTGTGCCTAGTTACGATGATGTGTAGCCCTTTGTCAGGTTGTATCTAGGCTTGTGTCATTGGCTACTTTTTTTCATTCAGTCATTTAGCTTATTTTTTGCTATACGTCATCTTTTAGGTTCTAGGAGTTGTTTTGGTAGTCCCACAATTTGTCACTACTAGATTGTACTTTTGAGTTCCACTGACCTAATTTTTGGTCATTCATGGAGAGTATTAAAATTATCTTATCTTATGATGACATCATTTGTAGTTGATAAGTAGGAGAAGCGAATGAAGCGTTTTGTTTCAAAAGCATAATCATGTCTAACTTGCATAATGGCTCACAGACTGCCCTTATAGCTCTATATTCATCTTATTCAACCCTTCCGATATCTGCCTCTTTTCAGCAATTAGGCATAACATGGCCCTGAATTGCCACATGCAATTTAAGTAAAACTTACCATCAATATGAACAACTAGAGATGATCCTGCTTTTGACGAAGTGTCAATTGATCCACATCTAAAAGCTACTATCAATATGGAAAGCTCAAAAGATCTTATTTTTGACATAGGATCTACTTATTCTACTTCTGAGATTGATTATCTACTCCCAAGAGGTATAATTGCAGCACAACCCAAATTGCGAAGGACGCTACAATGACTCTTATTCTTTCACTGCTGGATGTCTATGGGTGGCCTAAAAATTGTCTATTTGAGGAATTGCATCAAAACAGACTGAAATACTTAAAGGACAGGTGGGGCTATACATCCTTGCGGAAATTTATTAATTTTGAAAGCAATTAGAAAATTTTAGGAGCATTTTTGTTTTGTAAGGTTCTCTGTCCACTTGATATGCATAAATTTGAAATTATTGAGTAAATGATGATGAAATCGTATGTCAGAATCAGAAGGATTTCTATATTTCGTAGTACAATGCCACTACTCGTTTTTGAGGTTCATGATTAACTCTAGTAGTCTTGCCATTATGTTTTTCATTGGTGTATTCTCAGTAAGGAAGAGGTAGAATTGCTATACCTATGAGGCATGGGTCACCTGTACCTTAATCCCTTTTATATTATTAATGCAAGCCAGCAATTTATTAAAAAAAATAAATTCAAATACTTTAGCTGTTTGCACCCTTGACAAGTCCAAGCCTTCCTGCTCTCTTAAGAGTGAGTTCTGAGCAGATCAACATAAGAGCTCTAAAGAAAGAGATCGAGCATCTGAATTCTGAATGTTCTCAACTACGAACATCTTTGCAGGCTAAGGAGGCAGAACTTCTTCAGTTAAAGAGGTAAAGGTCTTGAACCTATTTCTTTAAAGTTGCATCTGATCTTTTATAATGCATATCATGGATTCCAGCAGCAAAGTCTTGATAAAATAACTGTCTTCCATAATCTCCCTTTTAGTTTTGTTCCACCAGCAACAACGGCTAATAGGCTGGATGAAATGAGAATTGTTCAAGAGTCTTCCAGAAAAACAATCTTGGAAGGTAGACTTGTTCAAGATACTTCAATGTCGAAGGAAGAATCTGAGTCAGCTGCTGCAGCTTTGACTTACAGTTTAGATGAGAAGGAATATGGAAAACAATCCAGCCATCTTGCTTTCCAAGCTTCAAGTTCAGGTATATCTATCCTGGATCAAGTTCACGGATCTTTTAATAATCCGATTGTACGTGATGCAAAGACATCAGAGTTATCAGCAAGAGATCCAGCTGGTGAAAGTTCTGAATCAGGTGCAGTATTCATTTGTCTGTTTTAAGCAATATCTTCCATGTAACAAGGAAAAACTATGTAAATTCATGCTAACATGAAATTGAATTGCATTTCGTCCTCAGATATTTTTGATTTTTTGAAGATGTCTAGCCATTCCCATGTCTACTGAAATGGCTGTTCTCATATTGTAAATACTACAGTATTTTTAGGGTTACACTATAAACAGGAAAATCTGGACACTGGTAATGTATATACATCCTCCAATTTTATTCAACAACATTTGGAGATTGATAGCATATAAAAATATTCGTAGTTTTATGTACAATTTTGCACTATTTAGAATTTTAGTCATATATTTTTCATCCCATTCATCAGTCAAAAATCATCCATTTCTGTTGCTGGACAACACAACAATTAGTCTCCACTTTTTTGTCCTGGCTGTGGAGATGGCCAAAAATCCTTAGAGAAAAGTAATTACATGATCAAACTATTGGAACAAGATAAGCTAAAAACTGAAAGCCACTATTTGGTCTCAATTTGAATCCCTCAGTTTTTTTTTTCTTCAAGATCTCACTGGGCGAATTTTGGAGTTTCTCTAACCCCAACTAACCTGAATCACATCCAAGATAATAGATAGGAATACTGCAAATAGAGCCATTGAAAAACCCATAAGCGGAGTAGTTCCCCATCTAGGAGCTACTTTACCATATTCTGAATTAAGCAGGTCTAAGGACCTTCCTACACTGGTTGATCTTGACTCGGTTTTGGAAGAATAATCAATGGTCTGTGTTGCCATAGAAACTATTATATTGGTTGAGATCTGTTAACTTTGTTATTATATTGTAAATATACTATGATATTGGGATCACCTAATAATGGAAACTGCAACCTTAGTCACCATCTCCATATCTTGTTTACTTGTAAGCAATGTTATTGGAACCGGATCGGTCATTGAACAGGTAGACCCCGACCGGGAACCGTTAAAAAACTGGACCAAAAACTGGTCAACCAAAAACACACAAAATATTCAAATTTTAAAGAAAAACATATATATTCATGTGCATTCATATGAATCCAAACCATTTATACACATAAGCAAAATTTCTGATTTATATAGCATGTTAGGGTGCACATAACCAAAATAACACCAAGTGAAATCCATCTCTAAACTGAAAATACATCAACAAACAAGCTCCTCATGGCTCTCTAGCATCCAAAAAAAATCATGCTACAACTAATACCTACATATCATCAAAATCATTGCTTATATTGGGATCTTCATCATCAATATCACCCTTTAAGCATTAAAATAAGATAGAAAAAACATAGCATGTCAAGTCAAGATTTTGTTTGAGTGATGGGTACATTTTTTAGTAGGCTCATGATAGAGGAGTTCGACAGCCAATGGCACTAACATCAAGGTACATAGAGGGCTTGGTGCTTTTGATTAAATACTAGTTCCATACCCTTGTACATGACAAAATCCAATGGACTGTTGTAACCCCCCAATCCTGAAATCCTAGAAAACCGTTAAGTCTGCTAGATTTTGAGTGAGATCTAAAATTCTACTTTCTTCATATGAAATCCAATGAGGTCAAAACCACTCTCAAACATTCTGAGTCATTTCATGATAATGTAAAAAATTTAAGTAAAAGGATGATCGTTTTACTTTAGGAATTTAACATTCCCATGAATTGTATAGCATTAGTAGGGAAATATGGCCAAATACTAGGCTTCCCTGTCATAAATCATTGATTTTTTGAAAAATTTGCGTTCAAAGGATCCTTGGCAGCAATATCGAGTCGACCGATTTAGTGAAAAAAGGTCTGTTCGGTACTGAATCGACTGGTTTCGTACAAGAATTGTTCGGTTCGATATTGAACCAACCAAAAGTGGTTTAGTTCATCAATCCAAATCGGTTTTTGCCTCAGACCGGTTGGACCGACCGGTTTAGTCCGACCTTGATAACACTGCTTGTAAGCTTTATTGGTGTTAATTTTGGGCAACTAGGTCCAAACTCCATGTTGCACTGCTCATATGATGATGGTCATATTTTTGTTGGATTCCTCTTTCGGAGAGGTGCGAGATTGATCTAAAGATCATCTTGATTAGATGAGTTAAACATTGATTTTGAATTTATTTTCCACATGTGCAAGGTCGGCCAGATTTATCCCACATGCCTAAGAGATGTGTCACACACCCTCATTGATGAATATAAATTGGAGAGACTTGGAGGTCATTTTCTTATCATCTCATCACACATTCTCTCATTGTGATCTGATTGGTTCGATAACCTTTGGAGGCCTTTTTCCCTCACACGTGTGGAGCGAAGCTATTGTTTTCTGCATTGATCTATTTAGGGCTTTTCTGCTGCAGCGTTGACCAATGTTGACCGTGGTCAACTCTTGGTCGTTTGACCTCAATCTTCTGCAGAAAATTCTGATTTTAGGAGGCCGTACAACTGGGCACTAAAATCGAGGAATTCCGGGATGTTTGACCGAAGCCCTAGTTCGCTATGTTGACTATTCTGAAGCTGCCTGTGTTGACTTTTCTGTGCTGTCCCTGGTTTGACTTGCGTTGACTTGTGATGAGGGCTGTGGGTGTGGCACATGAAAGTGCTGGCTGACCGAGAAAGACTTTGCTAGTTGAAGCATCCTGCTGACCACCGTAACGCCACAATATCTCATATCTTTGCTGGACAAAAGGAATTGTAAATCTGATCTATATTTGGCTTGTCTTCTATTGATCTATTATTGTGTTCTATCAGCATTTCATTTTCAAGTTTATGTGATTGGTATTTTGTATTGGGCCTAAGAAAGATTGAAGTAAAAGTGCATCAAGCATAGAATACCATGGTTATCTAAATTTAACAATTGGTTATGCCATATACATTGCCTTGGGGAAACCCTCTAAACAACTTAGGGATCCTTTTGAGGATCATGAAGACTAATTGGAAGAATGACCTTGCCATATAGGGAAAGTCATTCTTTCTTTGATGATAGAGAAGGAATGAAGATTTGAAGAAGCAAAAATATTTCCCCCCTTTAGTTGGAACTTTGGGTGGTTATCGAAAGAAAATAGTGAAAAAGATTATCCTTAGGGTTGATACGAACATGAATGTATAAGTTAATGCTTTCATAGATTCGATCATAGTTTACAATTATGGAGATAACTTTAGTATTGATATTGATTAGAGAAGAGATTGGAGTAATATCATACCACTTGTCTCTTAGTAGTTGGATCTCCTAGGTTTTGGAATGCTCCAAATTCTACTCGAGCATCAAGATATGGGTTGATATTGGCAAAAGAATCTCTGAATATGGTTCTAGCACAATGCCAAATGTGTCTAGAAAAGAAAAGGAGAGCAAATGTAGCATGTCCAAAAGTAAACCATCCCCTTGGACTACTATGAAAAACACCATCGAAATTTAGAGTAGCACGTTCTAATTCAAAAATTTCACCTAATTGAGCAGGTTTTGCATATTTTTTCACTATAGTAGTATCACCAAAGTTGACCTTGTCACCACCATAGAACATAACAGTTACACCTACTTGTTCAACACTATACTTTGATTCTGCCCTCCTATAAGGAACATTGACTTTCACAATTCCTTCGTTGTCTACCAAAACTATTGAAATTATGTAGTTGTGGTCGGTATTTAAGTCAACAAAGTCAAATAGAAATACAATATTATTTTACTGTTCATGTTGGCCCCAACTTGACAGATCAATCCAATCTCTTGAAGGGGTTTGACCCTTGGTCAAAAGTTACCCACATGGTTTGACTCCTATATATTGACATTTGGACCTCCTCATTTGGCATCTCTCATCAACTTGGATTTGTCCAACAAGAAGACTTCTATTCAAATGTGCAAAGGAGGACACTTGAAGTTGACCAGTGAAGTTTGAGCATATTCATATTTGTTTGACCAACATTGACTTGGCATTTTCTGGGTTGCTTTGACTTGAATCTTTGATTGGTTATTGGGCCAAATATTCTGAGCATCTTTGACTAAATGTTAACCGAATTTTTGGGAAGAAATTTGGATGTTGTTCGAATCTATTTGACCAGGGTTGTTCGCAGGTCAACTTGACAGGTTGACTGAATTTTCTAAGGGAGTTGCAGGGCCAAAATTCGGCTTCTTTGACTGCAGTTGACTAGTAGCAGAGGCCAAAATTCGGCTTATTGACAAGATTTGACTAATTGAACGAAAGTTTGATTTTCTCTCTCCTTTGACCAAGTTTTACTTGGATAGTTGTGTGGTCAAATTTGACTATGTTTTTACTGGAAAATTCAGGTGTGCATTTGAATGTACTTGACAGTTTCTCCTAAGAAAAGATTGTTGGGTTTTTCCTTGGTTTGGGTTTTCTCAGGATAAATTTTTTTGTCTTGTGCATTTGTATTTTTATTGTGATCTCTATTTCCCTATTGCATTTATGGTTGAAATTTTCAGAAGTGTAATTGCTTAATGATCTAGAATGTGCTAAAGAGATAAATTGTATCATTGGAAGTAATTATCTGGGAGAAAATTGTGCTTGTCTTAATTGCATCTTAAAAGTCAACATGGTATCAAAGCTTTGGTGAAGGGAAAAAGGGCATTGAGATCACTCTTGTGTTGATTTTTGGGTAGCATCGGATGTGCTCTAGAACATATGAGATCAAGTCCCAGAAATCGTTTGGAGAAATTCCACCCGGTGTGAAAGTTATTCAAATAATTAATTATTTTAATGGAGACTCTAAGTCTAACTTAGGGAAATTAAATAATTAAAGTGAATTAATTAAAACATGTGGGTGAGAATGTTCTAAGTGACGTGGATCAAGTCTTTTCTAATCTTAGTCGTTGATTAGAGATTAGATCACGACCGTTGATTGTTCGACGAGAAAAGTATTAAAGGAAGGCTTGGGGTCAGTTGGAGAAGTCACACAGAGCGGTAGCACTTGAGCTAAGTCGAAATTCTAGGACGCGGTTTGCTGAGAATTTTCGAGTGAGCTTTAAGTGCTGCGAGGGGAAGATCGGTAGAGGGATTTCTGAATCCAAGGTTGAGAATACAATTGCAGAGAGGCAGATCTGTACCAGAGAGGCAGCACAGTCCAGGAAGGGTGACGCAGAGGCAGTGTAGGCCCAACAGAGGTGACGCAGACCTAGCCAGGTTCACGCAAAGCCAACGCAGAGGCTGATGTTGTCACAGGAGGGTGACGTAGGCCAGGGGGGGCTAACACAGAGCCAGAGGTTGCAACGTTGGGGTTTCAGTGGGCCAGAAAGGGCTTGTATTCAGCAGATTAGACAAAGTGACGCAACCACACTGAAGGGTGACGCAGTGACTGCGTAGGCACATGTGGGGTTCCTCATTCTCAGCTGGATCAACCATATTTTCTGTCTCCAGATATAGAGGTACATCTGCTGGGATTTCTCTGTTGGGAAAACCACTACTAATGCCCTTGTTTGTATTCATAATTCTGCATAATAATAAAACCCTCAAGATCTGCTACACCGGTTTTCCCGCATTGGGTTTTTTCGGAGACATTTGTCCAAAAAATTTTGTGTGTCCTTTGTCACATGTGCTTAATTCTTCAGTACTTGATCAGTATGTGTAGGCTACAATAGTATTTACCTTGATGTTTTACTGAATCATTCAGGAAAATAACTTGTTAATTAAATCAAACAAATAGGAGAAGTAAATCAGAATACTGCAGTAGGGTTTCTGTAATAAGGATTCAGAAATTTTCACATCTTGAAGATATCTACTTTCTCAATCTAATTGTTTGACCAAATCTATGACCATGGGTTCCTATACTAAGACAAAAAACAAGTTGGAAGGTGCTACAAACTTCAGGGCATGGAAGACCAGGATTGATCTTATTCTTGTAGAGAATGATGTTTTGGAGCATGTGAAAGGCAAGGTTACTGAACCACAAGATAATGAAGGAAAAACAAGGTACAAGAAGAATGAAATCACAACCATGAGGATTATTGTTGAATCTATCAGAGATCATCTGATTCCATATGTTTCAGGCTTGGACTCTTCAAAGATGTATGATGCTCTAGTTGGATTGTATACCATCAATAACATTGGTCAGAAAATGATTTTGAAGAATGAACATCATGATGTTAAAATGACAAAGGATGATACTGTGGCTTCATATTTTACGAGGATATCTCAATTAGGAGATCAACTTAAAGCTATTGGTGAAGTTAATTCTGATACAGAAGTTGTGACTACAACTCTCAATGGTTTGCTTGACTCCTAGGATTCATTTTCATCTAGTATTTGTGGCAGAAAGGATATTCCAAGTTTGAGGAATTATGGACTTCATGTACTCAAAAGGAATCTAGACTTGTCTCAAAGGGAAAGATTCCAAGAATTCAAGATGGTGATTCTCAAGCAGTTGCAGTCCACTCTAAGAATGGCAGAGGAAGGAGAAATTTTGGAAGGTTTCAAAGGAATGCAGGAAGAAGACTTCCTCCCTTTCAATGAAAGAAGGATATGTCGATCAATGTTTTCGTTGCCACAAGTATGGCCACTATCAAGACAAATGTTCTGAAGAAAATAATAATAGGAAGAGGATGGACAAGCAGCAGGCTTCAACAACAAACAATGATGATGATGAGCATCCACATTAGAAGAAATCCAAGAGTGACACTACAAAAGCATTAGTAGCTGATAAGGACAAGGATATGTTTTACTAGGTTGATAAGATTGCAAATAGATTTTAGTGATTTCTATAGGTAGGCAAGGAGCAAGAGGGAGTTGACAATTCCCTACAATTATCAAAAGATAAGTACTCTATATCTGTCTTCCTTGATTATTATTGTTTTGATTTGTTAGCAACTTAGCCTCTTGTCTTTGTTTCTTTTGCTGGGTTATAATTGTTTTTTGATGGCTTCCTAGTGAGGATTGTAGGTACACTGTGAAGACTACTAAGGCTCTGACAACAAATGGAAGTTTTGGAAGAACGAAGCAAGGTTTGTGGCAAGAGGATTCTCCCTAAAGTGATTCATGTTCAAGAGGGAGAAATTGTATTGATATCTAGAATCATACCAAAAGGGATCCTAGTTCAAAGGAAGCAGGTGGGCGAGCAAGTTGAAGGATGTCATTGTGTTGAGATCCTTGGAAAATCGGTGATGACTTCAAGGTGGATTTACAAGATCTAAAATTTCATAAATGGCATGGAGAAGTACAAACCGAGGATTCTCCCATGAAGAGGGAGAGGACTATGAGAAGACATTTGATCTAGTTGTCAGTGGAAGGACTCACTTGTCAGAAGGAGCAACAATGGTAGGAAGATTTGCTTTCATTATAGAGGGAGCATTCATGATAAAGGGAGTTGGTCTCTAGGATCGAGATGAAGGATCTTGGTTGGATATATTACTTCTTGGGACCAGAAGTGTGGCTGAAGCTAGATGAGATCTTCCTTGGTCAAAATGAAGCATATATTATTACAATCCTTTAGAGATTTGGGTGATGGACAACAAGTCCATTGCCATTCCCATGGTATCCAATTTGATGAAGTTGAGTGGCAGAGGGAGCAACCTGGATTGTCTCAGCAGGATTTATTTCAACGTTAGAGGGAGCACCTAGTCAGGGTTACTGGAAAGCAATTGTGGTGATGAATTCAAGTTGGTCAGTTTATGGTTGAGCAAATACATGTGGCACAACATGTGTTGAGGTACCGACATGGTATAGTTGGATATGGATTGAGATGTATCATACATTTGCAGGGATTTAGAGATTTAACTTGGGGTTTGCTATGATGAGTAGGAAGAGATTTAGCTTGGGGTTTGCTATAATGAGTAGGAAGTTGAAGCAGGGTATTGTAGTTTGTTTGGCAAGTTGTGATGCAGTGTTGCTTCAAAATCTACTTGCATAATTGTTTGATCAAGTGCGGGAGATGCTCGTGATGATAGTCAAAGCATGTGGTACAAAAGGAGCAGTGAGGCTCCTATATATTTCTATAATTGAGTTGGTTGCTGACATTCTCAAAGCCTTTATCCCTTGATGAAGTTGGCATACTTCTGTGACAAGCTTGGAGTGATTGAGAATGCTTCCCTTGGTTGAAGGGAGTGTTGATGTTGTAGTATCAAGGGGCAGATAATCTCCCTTAGGTTGGCTTTGACTGGGAAGCCATGGTTTATGGTTGGGAAGATTGGCCCCGTTATCATCGAGGCCTCCGAGTGCTCCCTCGATCAATGGGTTATGACCATATTGCCATGGGGTTTGGCTAGTGGGTTGAGCGAGTGCCGTATAGCATTGGGTAAGTATTTCTACCCTTCAATGACATGTGATGACATGTGGGAAAGCTAAATGGGCCCCGGGTTTCACCATTGGTTAGGTGGGTTCCTGACATGACACCAAGTGACGACTTGGTAGATTAGTGACCCAAGGGTTTCACCATGGGTCAGGTGGGGTACCTGACATGACTCCAAGTGATGACTTGGTAGATTGTTGACCATAGGACTAGTGGGTAACTAGTTCCTTTATTTGATGCTAATGCGGGGATGCTTTCCACAGAGTTTTGGTATAGAACATGAGGTGGGTCGATTCATCAACATAGTTGAGCTCCTTCAATCTTTTCTTGGAATGGAGAAATTTTATTCAACAAATGTACATCTGTGGAAGTCAAGGAAAATAACTCCCTGGCTAAGAGGGAGTGTTGAAATTATGTAGCTACGGTTGTTATTTAAGTCAACAAAGTCAAAGCGAAATAAAATATTGTTTTACTATTTATGTCGACCCCAACTTGATAGGTCCACCCCACCTGTTGAAGGGGTCTGAGCTTGGTCAAAACCCAGATGGTTTGACTTCTATATATTGACATTTGGGCCTCCTCATTTGGCATCTCTCATTAACTCGGATGTGTCCAACAAGAAGACTTCTATTGACACATGCAAAGGAGGACACTTGAAGTTGACCATCTTCTTATTTGTTTGAGCAACGTTGACTTGGCATTTTTAGGGCTGCTTTGACTGGTTATTGGGCCGAATATTTTGAGCATATTTGACTGGCCATTGACCAAAATTTTGGGTAGAAATCTAGACGTTGACCGAATCTACTTGACTGGGGTTGACCATAGGTCAACTATGACAGTTTGACCGAATTTTTCCAGGGAGTTGTGTGGTCGAAATTTGGCTTCTTTGACCGCAGTTGACCAGGAGCAGTAGAAGCTGAAATTTATCCTGTTGACCAAATTTGACTAGCTGAACAAAAGTTTGATTTTCTCTCTCCTTTGACCAGGTTTGACATGGAAAGTGATGTGGTCAAATTTGACTATGTTTTGACTAGATAATTCGTATGTACATTTGATTGAGTTAGATAATTTCTCCTAAGAAAAGATTGTTGGGTTTTTCCCTGGTTTGGGTTTTCCCAGGATAAATTTTTGTGTCTCTTATGCATCTTTATTTTTACTATGATCTCCATTGCCCTATTGCATTTATGGTTGGAATTTTGAAGTGTAATTGCTTAATGATCTGGAATGTGCTAAAGAGATAAATTGTATCACTGGAAGTAATTATCTGGCAGAAAATTGTGCTTGCCTTTATTGAACCTTAAAAATCAAGAAGAACTACTGGAAATGTTTCAGAAAAGGTAGGCATTCGACATACGAGAAGCTGAATTCCTTCCTTATCTTTGAAGATAGGGTATGCTAACCAACCAACAACTATTCCATCTCCATTGTCAATCACACCTACTCTGGATAAACCCCCCCCCTTAGCTGGATTATTACCAATGCAATTGTAAAAAACGAGTTTCTCAGGAATTTCGACCAAGCTTTAGATAGGCTCAAATTTTCGGCCAAACTGGCACAAACCCATTGATCTATTTCTTGTTGGAAGTATCCCCGATCCCATTGGTAATGAGTGGGATCAAATAATTTGACTGGAGTAGTTGTGGAGCCATACCACATGGTCCTGACAACAATGAAACCTACAAAAAATAGAACAATAATACTGCTGGATAAAACTGTTTCAATATTCCCCATGCATAATCCTACGTATAGACATTGAGGAGGACAAAAATTGAGATTGAATCGACCTGCTAATATACCCATTCAATATGATGAGAAGCTATTCCTCTCAAAACAAAAGGATCAAAACCTTCAATTCCCCACACTGGATCCAGTGGTTGTATTTTTCTTGTTAGTCCATAAGGATTAGACACCCATATCCCAAGACTGTGCAAACTCGTTACATGAAGTGCTCCAAATCCAAAACAAGCTACTCCTAATAGGAATAAATGAATTCCAAATACTTCTGGTAAATCAAAACAATGTTTTCCTGTATGTTCATCACATAATATTTCTAGATCCCAATATACCCATGCCAGATAGTTGCTAAAAAGCACAGGCCAAAAAACATGATATGTGCCTTGGCCACACCTTCATAAGTCCAAATACCTGGATTAATTATAGTTCTAATGGTGATGTTCCATCCACTCCATGAATACTTTATTGCCAAACGAGTCATAAAAGGTATACCAAACATACCTTGTCTCCACATTGGATCAAGAACAGGATCAGATGGATCGAAAATTGCAAATTCATACAAAGCCATTGGATCAACCCAACTAACAACTAGAGCTGTATGTAATATATGTACAAAAATTCATTTATTTCAATTGCTGGACAACACAACAATTAATTTCAACTTTTTTTGTGTTGGTTGTGGAGATGGAACAAGTCAGCATTTTAGGCAAGGGAAGGAGAAACATTGGATTATCATCTTTAGAATTATGCATCATCTAGATTATTCATAGTCATTAAGTTTCAACATCTGTTAGAAAGTTTCATTAATAGAATCGAGCACGAAACTCAAGAACACATTAATACAATTCCAAGATAACATATTTAATGTTAGTTGGAACTGTTTTCTGGGTTTTTGAACTTGGAGAATCCCTATTACGGTATCCACATATCCTAGTTTGGCAATTCACCTTTGTATGATTCATGCAACTTAGGGAGGTTGTTTAAATCAATTCCTTATTAATCACTATATTTATGATGGTGGCACATGTAGCCATTTAGATGGATCTATATTGGTATACCTGTTGCTTTTAATCATTGCATGCATTTTCTTACTTGGAATATAGATACCCAGGAAAACCCCTAGGTATTTCCTCTCATTCTGAGGATGTTACCCAACATAAACTAACATGGCAGAACTTTGGTGACTAACCCAACATATTTAATATTAGTTGGAACTGTTTTCTGGGTTTTTGAACTTGGAGAATCCCTATTATGGTATCCACATATCCTAGTTTGGCAATTCACCTCTGTATGATTCATGCAACTTAGGGAGGTTGCTTAAATCAATCCCTTGTTAATCACTATATTTATGATGGTGGCACATGTAGCCATTTAGATGGATCTATATTAGTATACCTGTTGCTTTTAATAATTGCATGCATTTTCTTACTTGGAATATAGATACCCAAGAAAACCCCTAAGTATTTCCTCTCATTCTGAGGATGGTACCGAACATAAACTAACTTGGCAGAACTTTGGTGACTAACCCGGTTGGAACATTAAGTGAAGCCCACCTAGGCAATGGCCGCCAACCTTGGGACTTGACCCCGAGACCTTCTATTTGCTATTCATGGCTCTCAACCACTCAAGCTAACCGAATGGGCTATCATCGCATGCATATTGTCTTCATTATAAGCCATATTAAAATTTAATTCAAATATTATTGTCCACTAGTGGCCAATGAAATTGCAAAAGAAAAATTTTCACACTGTATATTTGGAGTGCCTAAAGCATATCTCATGAATAGTATTATGGGAAAGTGCAAACAAGATAACACTAGTTGTACAAGAAATATGGTGAAGTAGATGAAAAGCCCAAATGGGTAAAAGGGATGAGAACTTGAAGGAGGGCATAGATTAGGAAGCCCTAGGACAATAAAAACTAAGAAAAATGTACATAGTGCAGTGTCACGTAATAGCTCTGCCAACACTCAAAACCAGGAAAAAATAGTTTTCCATGGGGACACATTCCTAGGGGTATGGGGAAACAACCTTTGCACTCCCCATGCTCCCTAAACTAGGAGAATCCATTGAGGACTTCTTCCCTTGCTGGCCCTAGTACGTCCTTAATACTTTAGGACTTCATTGAGGACATCTATTGGAGAAATGGGACGCCCTTGGTACTCAGGGGTTTGAGGATGCATCCTCTATACTTCCCACACTCGGACTTGAGCACTTCATCAAGGACAACCCCTATTATCCTTTGTATGACCTTGATACTTGTGGATTTCACTAAGGAAATTCCTTGTACAAATGAGATGCCCTTGTTACTTGGTTGAGCAACTAGTCGTCTATTTGGAGATTTTTCACTTTGGCCTTGATTGTTAGGAGTGATGGTCACTCCTTGATCTAGGGATTCCCCAAGGATTACACAGACAAGCCCCCTCAACCTCAAGTACTGTCCATAGGACATTATTAGACAATGGATTGACCCCTTTACAATGATTAATGACTCATTTGAGGAGCCTTCTTCTCTCCTGTTAGCTGCCTTGTTTGCTAGGTCAGTGTGGGGAAAATCCTCAACCCCACAAGGTGTTATTTCTTGGTGGCAAACTAAGAGAAGGGGTTGTCACCTATTCCCAACTCTCTCCGTTAAAGCTCTCTCCTTGTTGAAGTTAAGGGGGTTGGTCCCTAAATGAAGGTTAGATGAGATGTAAGTTTTTCTAGGAGAGTAAGGTTAGTGGAACTACTTCAAGATATGAGCAAGCTTATGAGTGTATGAGCAATATAAAGATGTATATTCACTGATAATCAATACAACAATTAAGAGATAAACATGTAAACTAGTGCCTCGCAAATAATTGCTCAAATGAAATAATAAAATACTTGCTCAAATAGACATTCAAAGTGAAATGACAAGTAGTCCTGCAAAATAGACAATGTTAGATGGAGATAGGAAATATCACTTGCAAGAAATATAATACTTGTAAGAAATGGTCACATAACAAGATGTGTCATTCAATATTCCGTGATCTATACAAGTACATGAGATAACAATTTACAAGCAAAGTAAAGATTGCCAATATAGAGAGTCACTTACTTGCAAAATGCTACTTTGGAAGAATGATAACTTGCAAATGAATTCAAGAAAGATTAAACAAAAGTATTACTTGCACAGTGTAAATGTTGTACTTGCTAAAGGAAATACTCAACAACAAAAGATAGTAACTTCAATAGATAGTGAGGCTATTCACCATGACAAGTACATGAGATAAATATAACTTGCAAGTAAATTGGAAAGTGTTCTAAGTAAGTAAATTAGACCGACATGCAAACTAGTTAAGGTGAGATGCAATTACCTTGGTTAATTTTAATCTATATGCCTATTCTAAATGAGACATTCTCTCTTCAACTTCTTACCAAGGGATAAAGATTGGGGTGATCTGCAAGGAAGAGGGGCTGAGGAGGCACTAAGTCTGTCATTAACGATACCCTTACCTTAATCCTTACAAACCATATGTGTTGTCATTCCTACAAGGGGACAGAGCCACCTTCATAACTACAGGTTCACACACTTTACCTTACTCCGTACCAAATGGAAGAAATTTTCAAGGAAAATCTGTCCTATTATGTCTATACAACCAAGCTTATGCTTGGAGGTAAATTTCAAATGTGCAAGACTAAACTAGAATGCCTAATATGAGATGCTTGAATGTTATTACTTTCCAAATAGAAGTGTTGGTACAATGCTTCAAAAATAAGCAAAATGAGAAAATGCCCAAAATAAATTGCGCCAATAACTTCAAATGGAAAAATAGAGTGGAACTAGCTCAATACTACTTCACAATTGTCGCATGTAAATATAGACTTCACAAGTGGCCCAAAATTTGCAAGTTTGCTCCAAGTAAGCAAAATGCTTCAAAAGATGTATCAATGAGCAATATAATTAAGATAACATTAAGCACACGTTGACATGAAAATAGTGAAGCATGTTGTTGATTTTTGTAGCATCAGAAAATGCTTGTCTCAAATTTGGTGTAGAGGCTTAGACCTTAGTATTCCAAAGAACCCAGAAAGCGTTTGTGGAAATTCCACTTAGATTTTGTTTTATTTGAAAAATTAATTATTTTAATGAGGACCCTAAGTCTAAACTTAGGGAAATTAAATAATTAAAGGGTATTAAATAAAACAAAGTGTGAATCTTCTAGAAGACATGGATCAAGTCATGTTATAATCTCAATTGTTGATTAGACATCTAATCTGGGCAGTTGATATATCAACGAGAAGACTATAACGGAAGGCTTGAGGGTCATTTGGAAAACACACCAAGAAACTGAATTGATCTACGATCGAAATTTCTAGGGCGTGGTTTGCTGAGAAATTCAAGCTAGAGATTTGAGCAGTGAGGGGCAGAGATAGCATCCAGAGAGCAAGATATTTTCTCAGCCGATGGAGCATCAGCCAGAGAGAGGCAGAAGAGATCTAACCAAAGCCAACGTTGAAGGAAGAGGCCTGACACAATGACTGCACAGGCTCACGCAGAAGCAACGCAAAGGTAGAGGAAGGGTTTTCAGAATTTTGCTAGTGGATCAGTTTCGGAGGTTGGGATCCGGAAAGTGGCACTAGGAGGCTGTTCCTCAGGATCCAAGGAGGCAAAACGACTTGGTTGAGGGCTAACGCTGAGCCTGGAAGGGGGTGACGCAGTGGCTGGAAGTTCCAGAGCTGGATCTGCGCAGAGCTTCTCCGGGGTAGTGTTTTCTTCATCCAGATCAGCGGGAATTTCAGTGATTGAGTGAGGTAAATCCTCACAAATTCTTCTGCCAATATCTCTCTGTAGTTGAATTATCTTAGGGGTATTCAAAGATGTATTCAGAGTCCAGACATTGCTACTGCATAATAATAAAACCCTCAGATCTGCTGCACCGGTTTTCCCAGATTGGGTTTTTCCAGGGACTTAGTCCAAAATAAAGGTGTGATATGTGTGAATGATTTTCCTTGTTTCAGAATCATAAGTATTGTAGTGTAGGTTGCTTCAGTGATTGCTTCAGTATTTCATGAATGTATTCAGAAATAATTGTGTAAAGTAAATTACATAATAGATGAAGTAATTCGGATGGTTGCAGTAGGATTCATTAGATCTAGGAATTTTCACATGGTATCAGAGCATTGATGTGAAACAGGAAGAACAGATCTGAATTCTAAAGTGAAGGTTGTTTTTGCTGCAGTGCAGCAGAATGAATCCATTGAAGGATGCGCAGTTCTGGCCAGGAGGGGTGATATTTTAGTGGTAGTCTCTCTTTGAATGGGTCGACAGAGAAAGGGCTTACACATTCGAGATCTTGCTGTGGCAAAGGGAGCAGCGCAAAGCCTCCACGCAAAAGACAAAGGGACGTAGTTTTCTGAAGCTGTTGCTGGGCAGAAAAGCATCAGAAGGAGTCAAGAGCACATATTTGGGGAATTCTTCTGCAGTGATTTCCTAGTCGAGGAAGTCAACATTTCTCAGTTGCTGAGTAGTAGAGGAGCAACAAAACTTACAACTCCACCAGGGAGTGCGTAAGCATGCTAGGTGCTGTGCACTAGGGAGAAAGAGGGAGCAAATTCTACAGTTTTTTGGTTGATATGGCATCTCACGGACTTCGTGATCAGGATCGGTTGGTGGGCTCCTCCAACTATATGATCTGGAAGGAACGGGCTATGTTCCTCCTAGATGAATATGATCTGAAGGCATTCGTGGAGAACGCGGTAGTTATACCTACAGATCCAGATCAAAACAAGAAGTACAAGGTTGATATGGCGAAGGAGAAGAGGTTGCTCCTTGATGGTGTCAAGGACTACATCATCTCACATTTGGCTGGCAAGAATACTGCCAGAGAGATGTGGGTAGCTTTGCATGACCTACATGAGGGATCGTCCGAGCAGCGGAAGTTGTACTTCAAGCAGAAGCTCCATATGATCTAGATGCGGAAAGGGGAGCGTGTGGCTTCATACCTCATGCAGTTTCAGGAGGTTCGAGATCAGCTGTCGGCAGTAGGTGGTACACCTACAGTTGCAACCATGGTACTGATGGCCCTTAACAGTGTCACGGAGGAGTGGCAAGTGTTTGCCTAGAGCATATTGGGTCGGGCAACATTACCTAGTTGGGAGCAGTTGTGGGCAGCATTTTAGGAGGAAGAGCTGAGAAGAGACCTCGTCAAGTGCAAACTTGATGGAAGCAGTGGAAGTGGATCGAAATCTGTGGAGGAAGAGGAGAACGAAGCCCTTGCATTGTAGGGACAACAGGCGCAATGAAGCGAACAAAGTTCCTTCTCAAGTTAAAATACTCCAGAACACTTGGAATACAAAGATATCCATGAGGATACAAATATTATATTATAAAAGATATGAGATAGATAAATAGATGATAAAATGTTACAATGAGGCCCTGCTTATATACCTACGCAGGTGACCTTTCATGACTGGGCATGTCTCTTAGACATGCCCTTTCACTAACTTAATGACTACTTACATAATCCTTAATTGACTATTTAATAATTATATTTGTTATATTTGTTATGAATTATATTCATAACATTGCCCCTTCCTTCAAAAGCTTTGTCCTCAAAGCTTATAGTTGACACTTTTCTTCAGTTCAATCACACACCGTTTTCTTCATTTGCTTTCGTCACAATTTAATATATCAACTTTTATTTATTTATTTGTTATGAATTGGCCCTTCCTTTAGAACTTTGTCCTCAAAGTTTTATGGATAATAATTTCTTCATCTTGTATTTGTTAAAATACTATAATTTTCAGAAAATCTTCCTTCTTTCCTTTCCGAATTGGATTTAATTTCCTTTTCATCAATGATTGATTTCATTTTGTCTGTTGAATTGAGTTTTTAGGGTTTTTAAGGTAACCCTTCCTAACTTTCTCTTCTTCTTTTTAATGAGGTTATTATTCCTTCAATTTTTTTTTTTAATAATTTAATTAATTAAATAATTTTAATTAATTAAATTAATATATATATATATATATATATATATTCATTTTAACAATTGATTTTTTTAACTCTTTTTTTTGTTGAAAGGTTACAACCCTAGTGAAACGTGGCTATTCACATATATTCACCTATAAAATATATGTCCACTTATGTGTATTTCTCCACGTAAAAGTAAACTTACCATTCACAAGAGATTTTTTATTCCTCTACTTCTTATTTTACCTTGCAAATACCATGGGCAATTACCATGGGCTTCCAAAACCACGAGCTTGTAAACCACTGAAAGAATAATCAAAATAACCTTACCCACTCTTCCTTATTTCTTTTTCCTTTTTAATTTTAATTTGTCTTGGTATGTACATATATGTACTTTTTTATATTTATCTCTATTCTTTTATTTTATTTTGGAACTATTTTCTTTTAAATCTTTTTTTTTTCCTTTTAATTTATTTCCGCCTTTATGTTAACTTTCCTTCTCTCTTATATATATATATATATATATATATATATATATATTTATTCCTTTTTTTTTCAAATTTTTTTAATGGCCAAAGGCCTTTGACAAACTCAGCAATGGAGAAACTCCAAAATTTGTAGCGAATGCTTCAGTCACGACGGCAACAAGGTTGACGATTTTTATGGTCAAAGACCTGGATCGGAGAGCGTGGCTCTGTGCAACATAAGCGACCAGAAGATCGACTTCTCTAATACCAAATGAAGCGAACAAAGTTCCTTCTCAAGTGAAAATACTCCAGAACACTTGGAATACAAAGATAACCATGAGGATACAAATATTATATTATAAAAGATATGAGATAGATAGATAGATGATAAAATGTTACAATGAGCCCCTGCTTATATACCTACGCAGGTGACCTTTCATGACGACATGTCTCTTAGACATGCCCTTTCACTAACTTAATGACTACTTACATAATCCTTATTTGACTATTTAATAATTATATTTGTTATATTCGTTATGAAGTATATTCATAACACGCAACGAAAACCGAAGTGTGATGCTTTGAAGGTCAAGTGCTTCAAATGTGGCGAGATGGGCCACTATGTATCTTAGTGTCCTCTGAAGAAGGACAAAGATAAGAAGCATGACCCGAAGGTTGCAACCGCAAGAATCAAGGAGGATGAGGTGGCCATGAGTACCCATGCTTCTCCTAGTGAGAAGTGGGGTGATATTGAGCTGTAGTTCCTTGAACTTTCGTTGGGCAAGGTTTTTGAGGAACACACCTCATGGATCTTGCCTTGCTACTGGAGCCCATGATCAATAGTAGTGGGATGGAGGAGTATTCAGATGGAGCTGAGGAGTGATGGAGACGACAGTGCAATAGATAACAACGTTCATTTCTGGAGCAACGTAGAGCAGAGGTAGCTGTAGCGTAGCGGCAACAACGCAGTGCACAGTGGTGCAGCGCAGTGCAGAGTAGCATTAATGCAAAGCATCAGAGGGACAACACAATAGCTATCAGCAGTAAGATTCTTTAGCATCGAGGTGCATCCACTGAACACTTGTTCAGTTTTGGGTCAGTTTCAGCTGTTTCTCTCAACAACTGAGTTGCAGTGTAGATGTAGTGTTAGAAGTGACTGTTAGCAACATAGCAGATGCAACACTTGAGAGGGAGTTGTAGTACAAATGCAATAGTGATAGTGGCAGTATCATGGGCAGTAGTACAATGGCAGCATTAGTGCAGTGTTGGTGGACAGCATCAACAACGCCGAGGATGCTTCAGGGTCAGAGCAGTATGCAGCAGGCATTATTGCTAGAGCACTTTCCTTGCTAAGAGGGAGTGTTGATTTTTGTAGCATCAGAAAGTGCTCTAAGTCTCAAATTTGGTGTAGATGCTTAGACACTAGTATTCCAAAGAACCCATAAAGCGTTTGTGGAAATTCCTCTCGAATTTTGTTTTATTTGAAAAATTAATTATTTTAATGAGGACCCTAAGTCTAAACTTAGGGAAATTAAATAATTATAGGGTATTAAATTAAACAGAGTGTGAATCGGCAGTATTATGGGTTGTAGTACAGTGGAAGCAGCAATGTAGTGTTGGTGGACAACATCAGTAGCGCAAAGGATGCTTCAGGGTCAGAGCAGTATGCAACAGGTATTATTGCTAGAGCACTTTCCTCGCTAAGAGGGAGTGTTGATTTTTGTAGCATCAGAAAGTGCTCTAAGTCTCAAATTTGGTGTAGAGGCTTAGACACTAGTATTCAAAAGAACCCTTAAAGTGTTTGTGGAAATTCCACTCGGATTTTGTTTTATTTGAAAAATTAATTATTTTAATGAGGACCCTAAGTCTAAACTTAGGGAAATTAAATAATTAAAGGGTATTAAATAAAACAGAGTGTGAATCTTCTAGAGGACATGGATCAAGTCATGTTATAATCTCAGTAGTTAATTAGACATCTAATCTGCCCGTTGATATGTCGACAAGAAGACTATAAAGGAAGACTCTAGGATCATTTGAAAAACACACCATGACAATGAATTGATCTAAGATCAAAATTTCTAGGAAGTGGTTTGCTGAGAAATTCGAGCTAGAGATCTGAGCAGTGAGGGGTAGAGAACATCCAGAGAGTAAGAGATTTTCTCAGCCGGTGGAGCATCAGTCAAAGAGAGGCAGAAGAGATCTATCCAAAGTCAATGTTGGAGGAAGAGCGCTGACGCAGTGACTTTGTAGGCTCATGCAGAAGCAACAAAGAAGCAGATGAAGGGTTTTCAAAATTTTGCTGGTGGATCAGTTTTGGAGGCTGGGATCCGGAAAGTGGCACCGGGAGGCTGTTCTTGAGGATCCAAGGAGGCAAAACGACTTGGTTGAGGGCTAACTCTGAGCCTGGAAAGGGGTGACGCAGTGGCTGGAAGTTCCAACGTTGGATCTGCATAGAGCTTCTCCGAGGTAGTGTTTTCTTCATCCAGATCAGCCGGAAATTCAGTGATTGAGTGAGGTAAATCCTCACAAATTATTTTGCCAATATTTCTCTCTGTAACTGAATTACCCTAGGATTATTCAGAGATGTATTTAGACATTGTTACTGCATAATAATAAAACCCTCATATCTGCTGCACTGGTTTTCCTGCATTGGGTGTTTTCAGGGACTTAGTCCAAAATAAAGGTGTCATATGTGTGAATGGTTTTCCGTGTTCAGTTTCCTTGTTTCAAAATCATAATTATTGTAGTGTAGGCTAGTTCAGTGATTGCTTCATTATTTCATGAATGTATTTAAAAATAATCGTGTAAAGTAAATTACATAATAAATGAAGTAATTCGGATGGTTGCAGTAGGATTCTTTAGATCTGTTTAGATCTAGGAATTTTCACACATTTATCAGTAAATCACATGGAGCAAATGCTAAGTGAATGAAAGTAGACCCATCAAATATAACCAAAAGTAAAATGCTTGCTTGAGATATGTTGTAGGAAATAAAATGAGTTGCCCAAAAGATTTGAAAATGTTGTAGCTTAAACAACCATGAAAGTAAACTTTCCCAACATGAGATCTAGCAAATGAAATAGCGAACTTGACTGCAAAGTTGAGGAATTGTGAGTGTTATGTGTTGAAATTATGAGTTAAACCATGCATAAGTTAAATTAGATTAAGAAAATCAAAGCATGCAAGTAAGTTAGAAGCTATTAAGAGAATCAATCCACCCAAAAGAGAAATCTTCCTTCTATACAAGGAGGCGAGATGCGATGGGAAAATTCCCAAGCTCCCACAAGAAAAATGAACTTTTTATTAGGTGTGTTACAAGAGAAATGAGAGCTTCTCTCTAGGCCTCAAAGAACCTCAAGGAAGTCTTTACAAGATACTTTAATTATAGACTTTCCTTGATGAGAACTCAACACAAGTGAGATGTTAAATTTGGGCAACTAGGTCCAAACTTCGGGTTGTGTTGCTCAGATGACGATCCTGATATTTTTATTGGATTCATCTTTCGGAGAGGTGTAAGATTGATCTAAAGATCTATTGGAAACACTAAGAGGGGGGTGAATCAGTATTCCTTTCAATTAGAGCATTAGTTAATCTTCAATTATTATCAGTGTTTGTACAATGATAGCAGTAAACAAAAAGAACACAAATGCACACAGTTTTTAAGGTGGAAACCCACTCCGGGACAAAAACCACCTAATGCTTTTCTAATAATTCTTTAATATTCAACTCCAATTGAAAATAAAGCTCCAACTTCCTAGAATCTAGAAAAGCATTCTTCTCTAGCTCCCACTGGATGGACGCTCCAATGCCCGAGATTCTTTAGTAGTCAACTGAACGGATGCCCCAACACCCAATGAGCTACAACTCACCCTAGCACCACCCTACCACCCTATAGAAGAATAAAAGAAGAATGGACTCCCGTACCAGGGAAAATGGTCCACTTTACAATGATATAGAATGATGTAGAAGAAGAAGATATACTAGACCACAACCCCAACTTTGACACAACCACCTAATGATGATCCTAGACCTCCCAACACTGCCTCTTCAACCCTTGGCAGATAGACACTAGTACAATTTTTACAATAATGTATTTACAATGACTTAGGACAATGATACCTTTACAATGATTGTATGCAGTGCTGCCCACTTGAAGACTTCATAGGATGAACTTCTTGCTGCTGTTATGCACCTTGATGCTGTCGCTTCGTTGCGTTGCTTCCCCATCGCGCCATGCTTTGCTTTGTCGTCTCTCCTCTAGAAAGTCCGGTCCTTGCAAACATTGACAACACATGATCTAGCTTTTTCTTGCATTCTAGGAGCTCGATATTGAATCGTGTGTATCTCGTTATTTTAGATACCCAATATGCATTTTCATTCCGTAGTAGTCCTCCGAGTCGTCTTCCAATGCCATAGGTCCGACCCAATTTGGATTCTTCAAGAGAGAGTTATACCCAATTTCTCACACTGCCCTAACTATGGACTGTTTCAACAGAGCGCACTTCTACGATGTGTCGCATGTCACTGTTTCTTCATTTGCATCTGAAATTGATAGAGCGAAAACCCAGTTGCTTGGACAAATCGCTCACTTTTTGCTGCATTGACCACCGATACTGTGAGAGAGGTAGGATGATTTTTTCCCCAAGGTCACTTCTTTGAGATGAATTTCGTGAGCCGACAAAACACCGACTTGCTGCATCATATCTCCGAAAATGTTGTACACCTTGATCAATTTTTTACGAGCTCTCAAGATTTATGCTTTGTCTCATAAAAATTTTAGCTTCCGAACCTTCGTATAAAAAACGTTAGAGCAAAAATACCAGGATGACCTGTTTCAGATGGCGAAATCCCTTGCATAAGGAGGATATGAGGATCATAATTTATATAAATGCTTAGGTTGAGAGGGGATTCAATAAGTGAATATGGGAGGGATTTTATGACTTAAAAAATATTAATTATGACTTTTCAATGACCCATGCCACAACCCCATGGGGTTTTGGCCCACTAACTGGGGTTACAAACTTCAAACATGAATATCTCTCAAAGCATGAAGAATTACGTGGCGTGCCATATATCAACAAAAACATCTCGACAAGAAGAAACCATCAAAAGCATTCTTGACCCATAATATCATAATTTGGTATGTCAAAATTCCCATGCAATATTGGGGTAGCCCCTGGTGCTGCTTGAGTTGAAATCAATGACAACCACTGATCAACAATCTCCCCCTTTGGCATTGATGGAAACACAAGTACTCCCCATATGATCATGACACCTCTTCCTACAACATTCTCTCCCCCTTTGACATCAATGGCAAAGGGCCCCTAACACACAACCATCTTACGGACCTGTACACACTTCCACTCCCCTTTTATATTATGAATAAGGAAAATCTAATGAGAACTTGGAAGAATCCCAATCTTCTGGCGAAGATATTCCAATGCTTCACGAGGTAAAGGTTTAGTGAAGATATCAATGATTTGTTCTTTTGTACCAACATACTCAAGTTTGATATTCTTTTTAGCGACTTGTTCTCTAACAAAATAATATTTAATTGGAATGTGTTTTTTTTTTGATTGAAGATGTGATTCTTGAGAGGACGATGGCACCGGTATGGTCGCTGCACATGGGGAATAGGCTCACCAAATTCTACTTCAAGATCTTACAAATTTTGCTTCATACAAAGGACTTGAGTACAACATGCTATTGCTGCAATGTATTATGCTTCTACTGTAGATAACGAGATTTAGGTTTTCTTTTTGCTCAACCATGATATGAGACAACCACCTAGATAGAATGATGCTCCACTAGTACTCTTACGATCATCAACGCTTCCTGCCCAATCTGCATCTATAAAGGCTTGAATAATGATATTGTTACCCTTGGGATACCACAACCCATATTATTATGTGCCCTTTAGATATCGAAGAATTATTTTGACAACAATAATATGTGATTCTTTTGGTGCTGCTTGGAATCTTGCTACTTGTCCAATTGGTTGCATAACATCTGGCCGAGAGGCTTTTACATATAGAAGACTACCAATCATAGATTTGTACAACCTCTGATCCACATCCTTAGACTGCCTATGCTCAATTTGCAACCTGCTACCACCTGAGTAAGGACTAGTTTGCAATCCTCCATTTTGAATTTCTTTGTTACTTCGATACTTGGCTTGACATATAAATATTCCTTTCTCTTTGGTCGAAATATTTGAAGCCCCAGAAGTATGTCAATCATCTAAGTAAAGACATCTCGAACTTCCACTTTGCCTCTTTTGTAGTAAAGTTCTTACTTAGTCATCTTCATTGCTACCAAATATTATATCATCCACATATACCTCAATGATTGTTAAATTATCTTTATCTATTTGTACATAAATATTGTTATCAATAGTACCTTTCTTGAACCCTTGTTGACATAGATATCCATCAAGAAGAGCATACCATGCTCTGGGAGCTTGCTTGAGACCATATAGAGCCTTCTTTATCATGCAAACATAGTCTTATTTTTCTGATAGTAGAAAACCTTCAGGTTGTTTGATGTAAACTTATTCATCTAATTTGCCATTCAGAAATGATGACTTAACATCCATTTGGTAGACTTTGATTTTTCTTGAACATTCATAGGCAAGAAAAATTCAGAAGGCTTCCATTCTGGAAACTGGTGCAATTTTTTTGTTGAAATAAATTCCTTCCACTTGTGCATAGCCTTTGCAAACCAATATTACTTTGTTTCTGGTAACATGTCCATCTTCATTCAGTTTGTTCCTGAACACCCATCTAGTCCCAATGACATTTTTATCTTTTGGTCGTGGAACTAATTCCCAGGTTTTATTCTTCTCGATTTGATCCAATTCTTCATTCATATCTTCTACCCAATGTTCATTCTGGTTGGCTTCCTCAAAACTACTAGGCTCAAAATTTTCTATAAAAGCAATGTGTGCTTGTTGCAATGAACGAAGCTATCGACCTTCATTTATGTCAACAATGATTTGATTTGATGGATGGTTCTTTTGAATCCATTATTTTGTTCTCTTTGGAGGAGCTTCTTGTTGTTGTTCCGGTCTATCTTGATGATCATTATTTACATATTCCTGGTTGATAGTTTCTTCTTGTTCTAGAATTTTCTCTGTCTTTTTCAACCTCCGTCTCAAGTTTCAAAGATTCTAGATCCTCATCATTATTTGTTAGAACACCATCTTCATCAAATGTAAAATTTATGCTTGCCACTATCTATTTTCGTCTTAGATTATAGAATTTATAGGCATTTATTTTGTATGAGTAACCAACAAAGATACCTTCATCAACATGTGATTCAAACTTACCCAAATTTTGATCTTCTCTTTTGATATAACATTTTCTTCCAAAGATTCTAAAGTATTTTACACTAGTCGTGTTTTCCTTTCCACAATTCATATGGGGTCTTGTTGCAACGTTATTTTTGAGAAGACTTCGCTTGATAATGAAGACCGCCGTATCAATTGCTTGAATCCAGAATTTTTCATCCAATTTTGAGTCCTTCAACATTGTTCTACCCATTTCCTATACGATTCGTTCTTCTTTTCAAATAACCCATTTACTAAGGGTGTTCGTGTTGTTGAAAATTGTCTTTTTATTCCATTTTCGTTACAGTATTGCTGAAATAATTTGGAAGTGAATTTTCCGCCATTATCTGATCTTAAAGCACTCAAATGCTTCAAATTTTTTCTTTAGGAAACTGACGGCTGTCATCCTGGTATAGTCATCTATCATTAACATGAAATATAATTCTCCATATAAGCCTTTTGTTCTCATAGGACCACATAGATCAGTATGTATCAATTCCAGTGGATGTGATGCAAAGTGTTCTTTTGTTTTAAATTGGACTTTTGTCTGCTTGCCGTGCTGATAGGCCTCACACGGTGTGTTGGAAGGTTTTGAGATTTTCGACATTTCTCGTAATGCTTCCTTTTTGCTTATCCTGACAAGATTTTCAAATTTTATGTGACCCATTCGTTTGTGCCATAACCAGCTTTCATCTTCTTTAACTAGTAGACATGCTTTAGTTGCTTCATCCAGAACATATATGTCATTTGGAGCCTCGACTTGTTGTAGCCACAATTTTACCATATACTTGCCTTTCCCGATTTCACATTTTGTGGAGTTTAACAGCATTGTGTGTCCTTGATCACACATTTGTCCAAACACCGAGCAAGACAGAGATTGATATTTTCAACCAATGTAGAACATTCTCTGCCATAACATTTTTGCTTCCGAGAGTGACTTAACTCGTATGTGATGCCATAACATTTTAAGATCCATCATTTCCAAAGGAAACGGTTCCATCCTTCTTCTTTTTCAGAGATACAAATTTCTTTCTATCTCCAATCATACGTGTTGAGCAACCGCTATCAACATACCACACAAATTTTTTGTTTTGAGCGTTGAGAGAAAGATCAGAATTATCATTCTTCTTCTTCTTCCATATTCGTTCATTTTGTGGCTTTGAATATTCTTCTACAGGATTTTCAAGTCTACATTCTTTGGCTATGTGTCCAAAGTTTCAACATTTGTAACATTCATTATTATTTCTTAAATGTTCAAATCTATTGATGTTTTGCTAAGCCCTGAGAGGTTCATATTTGATAGATCTCCTTGAATTGTATTGGTTCCTAGGGCGCGTGCGACATTCCACAAATTTATGACCAAATTTTCCACATGAATAACAATAGCATGAAAAATATGTTGGTACTTGGATGGAAAGATTCGTCAAGGAAACGTCTTCCAAGGATGTTCTTGCGAATCTTTTCCAATGAAGTCTACATGTATGTCAGATCTCATAGGTTCATTGTATCTTATTGTAGAAGGTCCTGCTTCTTCTTCTTTGTAACCAAGGTCAGTTCTATTGTTATAAGATTGTTGATTTTTGATGAGTTCTTCCAATGCCTTTGAGCTGTTGGTATAGTTTTGGATAGTTTTTCCCTTCTTCACTTCCTTATGCAGCGAGACTACTTCGACTTCTAATGCTTCCCTTTCTTGGTTTCTTTCTTCCAACTTTTGAAGTGAATATTCAATACATTTGTGTTCTTAAACTTCAATTTTGAGATCTTGAACTTGTTCCTCAAGAGTATTGGAACTGATCTTCTCAGCCTTGAGCTCTTTTATAAGCCTGATTGCCTCCTTAGAAAATTATTCTATGGTCAACCATTATTCTTCGTTGTTTGATACCTCTTGTTTATTATGCTTGGCCATAAACAATACTCTCTCATTGGCTTCTTCTTTGCTGTCACTTTCTTCATCGGATGATGAGCTATATTCTTTAGAGAGAAAGTTCCTTTTGGATCCTTTCTTTTTGCCTTGCTTGTTGAATTTCTTAAAGTCTTTCTTTCCTTTTGAGTTGCCATCACTTTTGTTCGTACATTTTGCTACGAAATGCCCAACCTTACCACAACCGAAACATATCAATGGAAGTTTACCTTTGAATTTTCCCTTACCAGGTTTTAGTTTTCTCATAAAGTAAGAATATTCTTCATCTGAAAGAAGTTCTCCATCATCTCCCTTTTCTTCACACTTGCAGGTGCGTGTCATTTCAATTGAAGGTTGTTTATCCTTATTGGTTTGCTTAGATGCAACAAACGCAGTTTCTCGATTTGAAGTACCCTTTTCTTCATCAAGTCTCATTTCATTATGCTATGAGAACTCCATGTAATTCTTCCTTGCTGAGTTTGTCCAGATTTGCACTATATTCTAAGACTGATACCTTTGGGTTGAATCTCCCTGGTAATGTTCTAAGAATATTCTGTATAATAGTCTTCTCATCAACTGGCTCTCCCAATCCTTCCAGAGTATTGGTTATTTCAACGATTGAAGTATACAGCAATGTTGCAATTTTCTTTCATTCCCCGAGTTGCTCAAATTTTGTTTTATAGATTTGAAGCTTTGCTTCTTTGACATTTGAGTCACCTCGCATATATATTCTCAAGTTTGTCCCATACTTTTTGGCGCTTTTACAACCCAACACCTTATGATAAAATTCAATAACCATCGATAATAATATTATTTTCTTTTGCCTCATTTACCAAATTCTTCTTACCTTGCTCATCCGCGGTTGATATAAATCCATTTTGAATAGTGTCCCATACTCCGTAACCTTGCGCCAAGAGATAGACCTCCCTTCTTCCTTTCCAGAGTGTATAATTATTTTCATTGAACAGAGGTACACCATTCTTGGTATTCTCCATGACCTCCTTCCAGTTGTTAAATTGCTATTGAAGGAACCAGGCTCTGATACCAATTATTGGAAATACTGAGAGGGGGGGTGAATCAGTATTCCTTTCAATTAGAGCATTAGTTAATCTTCAATTATTATCAGTGTTTGTACAATTATGGCAGTAAAAAAAGGAACAAAAATGAACACAGTTTTTAAGTTGGAAACCCACTCCGGGACAAAAACCACCTAATGCTTTTCTAATAATTCTTTAATATTCAACTCCAATTGAAAATAAAGCTCCAACTTCCTAGAATCTAGAAAAACATTCTTCTCCAGCTCCCACTAGATGGATGCTCCAACGCTCGAGATTCTTCAGTAGTCAACTGAACGGAGGCCCCAACACCTAATGAGCTACAACTCACCCTAGCACCACCCTACCTCCCTGTAGAAGAATAAAAGAAGAATGGACTCCCGTACTAGGGAAAATGGTCCACTTTACAATGATATAGAATGATGTAGAAGAAAAAGACACACTAGACCATAACCCCAACTATCACACAACCACCTAATGATGATCCTAGACCTCCCGACACTGCCTCTTCAACTCTTGGCAGATAGACACTAGTACAATTTTTACAATAATGTATTTACAATGACTTAGTACAATGATACATTTACAGTGACTGTATGCAGTGTTGCCCACTTGAAGACTTCATGTGATGAACTTCTTGTTGCTGTTATGCACCTTGGTTGCTGCTCTTGTCATGCTATCCTCTACTGCACCTTGCTTTGCTTTGCTGCCCTAGAAAGTCTGGTCCTTTGCAGCCCTTGACAACACATGATCTAGCTTTTTCTTGCCTTCTAGGAGCTCGATATTGAATCTTGTGTATCTCTGTTATTTCAGATCCCCAATATGTGATTTTCGGTCCTGTAGTAGTCCTCTGAGTCGTCTTTCCAATGCCACAGGTCTGACTCAATTTGGATTCTTCAAGAGAGAGTTATACCCAATCTCTCACAATGCCCTAATTATGGATTGTTTCAGTAGAGCGAACTTGTATGACGTGCCACGTGTCACTGTTTTTTCATTCGGCTCTCAAATTGATAGAGCGAAAACTACAGTCTGTGCACTATTTGCCACTTTTTACAGAATTCCAATCCGATACTCAGAGAGAGAGTTATGATGATTTTCCCAAGGTCACTTCTTTGAGATGAATTTCAGGAGCCTACAAAAACACTGACTTCTACAGATCATATCTCCGAAAATGTTGCGCACCTTGATCTGAAATTTTTACAGGAGCTTCCTTAGGGTTTTTGCTTCGCCTCATAAAAATTTCAGCTTCTGAACCTTTGTAGAAAAAAAGTTAGAGCGAAAATGCCATGATGACCTATTTCAGATAGCGAAATCCCTTGCATAAGGAGGATATGAGGATCACAATTTATATAAATGCTTAGGTTGAGAGGGGCTTCAACAAGTGAACGTGGGAGGGATTTTAGGAGCTTAAAAAATATTAATTATGACTTTTCAATGACCCATGCCACAACCCAGTGGGGTTTTAGCCTAGTAATTGGGGGTACGATCTTCAAACATGAATATCTCTCAAACCGTGAAGAATTACGTGGCATGCCATATATCAACGGAAACATCTCGACAAGATGAAACCATCAAAAGCATTCTTGACCCTGAATATATTAATTTGGTAGGTCAAAATTCCCATGCAATATTGGGGTAGCCCCTAGTGCTGCTTGGGTTGACATCAATGACAACTGTTGATCAACAAGATCATCTCGATCGGATGAGCAGAACATATACTTTAAGTTTATTCCACTTATGTGCTAGGTCGGCCTGGAATATAATATAGACTTAAATGTCTTAAAGGACGTGCCACTCACCCTAAAGATGCCTATATATTGGAGAGACTTGGAGTTCATTATACACACAATGTGTGGAGGATTCTCTTCTCTTTTGATGGCGATGGAGCTACGTTCTTGGTGCTGCGCCTTTGTGGAGTATTCTTTGTCTGGGTTGTCTTGGGGTTGTGTGTGACACGCTTGGCTGAATGACCTATTGGAGACTTTGCTGGTAGAAGCATCATGCTGATCACTGCAATGCCACCATTCATTATCTGTGTTTTGGCTTGTCTTCCATCGATCTATTGGTATGTTCTATCTGCTTCAATATTTTGTGCCCTAATCTGAAATGACATAGAACATGTTCATAAATTAATATGGAATCAGAGCTAGGAGAAGACAACACCCAACTTATGTCAAGAATGTAGGGCAGTGTGAAGAGCACTGTTCATATCTACCTCTGGAATGTCGCTAGACTGAGGCATCACATAGATCTTATGGGCTTTGCACAGTTTGTATGGGCATCACACAATTTGAATGGGCATCACACAATTTGAATGGGCATCATATTTCTGCATAGGCATTGTTGTAATATAAATGGGAATCACATTATCTCTGAAGAACTTTGCTCTGAATTTGATCTTTGGCCTTGTGGAATATTGCTAGATCCAATGCGAGGCTTGATTTGGTTTTTGGGTAATGAAATTTCAAGGGTTACGTTGGGCTCTATATTGCAGGTGATCAAAGACAAACTTAGCCGCAATCCTAAGAAGCCCTCTTTCCTTCTCTACTGTGGCTCTCGGCCTTGTTTTAGGCATCATCTCTGTGCATAAAGATTTGGTCATTTATCTCTGCGGTTCATCAAGAAGGAAGAGAATCGTGGCTTTGAACCTTGCTGGACTATTATTCTTGGCATTTTGTGGAAATCGTATTCTGAAATTGATTGCAGATTGAATTGAAAAGTTGCCAAGGTTATTCGGTCCTCCTTTTGGAGCTGTTGAGATATGATTGTATTCATCTTCTGCGGCTGACTTTAAGCTAAGGACAGTGAGGAGTTTAGGCATGATCTGGAGGGTGTTATACGTCTAGTGCAGAGATCTAATAAGCCTCAATCTGTGGCCCTAATTATCAATCTTTCTGTGGCCAAGACTTATATGCGTGTGTATGGTATTGAGCTCAGTCCTTTGCGCTCGCACCTCTGAGATGGTCATCGCACCTCTGTTCTATGGCACAATGTAATGGTCAGTCTCAGCATGGTTGGTCATGACATTGTTATACGTATTGGTCTCAGCATCTCTATAATGGGTATGTGTGGCTGCGATATATATGGAATCGTTGCAGAGTCATATGGCATGGTTCTCTGCGATAAGTATATGGTATGTATGCCTTCATTATAGTGTTCTCTCATCCGTTGGCGTCTGCTCAGAGACCGAAATCCTCCACAAGAAAGACGACGGCCGTTGCCTCAAAAATTACATAATGCACCACATGTAAGACTCGAAAACCCTGCGGATCAAATTGCTGGCATTCCTTAAAGCCCCCGATACGGCAAAGCTGGTAATGTGTGCTCTGGACCCCACATATTTTTTTTGGAATAACAGTACTGCATGTGCTTTCTCGGCTCCACCAAAATCCACAGAAAATACTGTTTCTGTCACCGTAAAATTTAAAACCTTTGGCTGAGTTAGATGCAGAAGTCGACAGCTCACAGTTCGAAGCTTAAGTTGTTACCGTGGGCGGGTGAAACTCCATGTTCTTGGAAACCCCCGACAAGCAATGTAGGATTTCTCGGATAATGTTCATACCTCCGATTGATTATGTTACATCACCCGGTCCCAACATTCTAAAGTTTCGGTCGTGTCTTTGCCAGTATATGGAGGTCGTGGGAGCTAGAATATAGAATACATTGCAAAATAAAGCAAATCAGAAGATGAAGTCGGCCGGATATAGTGGAGGAATGGGGCGAAAAAGTGAATTCGGGCCAGAGGGTGCAATTGTTGGAGGAAGAGCGGAATACATTCTGTCACAGAAGATCCGAGAGAACTGAAAATGCCGCGATTTGATTATTCTCCTGGTTTTCATTGCATTCTGGGTTGGAATGATTGTTAATTCCAGCTTTAGATTCAATAGAGGAGATCCCCACAGGAGGTAAACAGTGAGAGGTCCTTAGATACGCTGATGCATTTGGCATGTTGGACAAAGTAGATCATGTGGATTTGTTGACATAGTATTTGAGAAATGTGGAGAAGTCTGGAAAGGAAGTTGTGACAAATGGACAAAGCACGACTGCTTCTCAGGAACCAGATTATATGGCAAGACTCCAGACTATTGCAGATATTAAGTTGGGGGCTGCTCTGAGATCTGTTATTAACCTTACCGCAAAGTATGGTTTGAAGAGTCATTTTTTTAAAGAACCACCCGAACCTGGAACCAGGGACAACACAAAAAAAAGGCTAATATACTGTCACTTTGATGAACAAAGGAGAGTTGCTGAGAATTTGGGATTATATACAGTAATATGTGAACAGTGTATCCATGACAGAAATTTCAGCTATGACAGTGACTTGGAGGAATACCTTGATTTATATTACATAATGACAAAGATCTTTCTCGTGATACATGAGAGTGACTTTATTGACAATTTCTCCATGACCGTTATGACGGTACATCTATGACAAGATGTTTGACAGTATCTCTATGATAATGATATGACAGTGATGACAGTTCATAGTGTCTTTCTGTAGCCGCAAATTTGAGGAACTAAATCTGTGATTCTATGTCACTGTCATTATGACAGTGACATAGACAGACACCCATGTTTACGAAATTCGTAATTGCTGTAAGCTTGTGACAGTATCAGTCTTACATTGGAGCGTCATGATAATATTGCAAGTGTGAACTGAGAAGTTGTTGCAGCCTTCAGTCACGTTGTTGGAGTCTTGAACCATGATCAACAAAGCCTGTGAAGTTTTGAACAAATATTGTATATGATATATGCATGATAGCTATATGACAGTATATGGCTATAAGTCTTGGATGGCTTTGACTGTGGGAGAATAAGACTCCTTTCCAAGTTGGTGTTTGGGATGCCCTCATTTAAAATAGATGTCTTCTCTCACAAGAGAAGCTGGCATTAAGAGGGAGAACACAACTGTATATGCTCCTGAGCTAATATCATTGTTGAAAGAAAGAAGACCCTCATGGCTCAAGGGTATATGGCTTCAAGGGGGAAATTTCGGTAGGAAAACAAGAAGCCATATAAATACCAGAGGTATCTAACTGCCATGAGTACAATATGAGTATGGATTATTTGGGAAAGCATCAAGTCTGGAAGGATGTGATGCACATAATGAAGAATGATGTCTGGGATGTGGTTCCAAGACCAGAGGACAAAGCAGTTGTCACCTCAAGATCAAGCATGGATCTGGTGTTGAAAAGTTCAAGGCAAGATTTGTTGCCCGTGGTCTCTCTCAAAAGGAAGGCATAGACTATGACGACATATTTGCACTTGTGGCCCGATATACCACCATTTGATCTATCATAGCCCTTGCTGCTACGCAAGGATGGAGTCTTCATCAGATGGATGTGAAGACCACATTTCTGTATGTAGAGAAACCTTTGGGGTTCGAATTCCAGGATCAAGACACCCATGTCTGCAGGTCGAAGAAAGTCCTCTATGAGCTGAAGCAAAGCACCGAGAGCTTGGTACGAGAGGATAGATAGCTACCTGATGAAGCTGGGCTTCACTCGTAGTAAGGCTGATCCGAACCTTTACTTCAAGGTTGATAGAGAGAAGCCTCTCATTCTGGTGTTGTATGTGGACGATCTCTTCCTGACAGATGCTGACCCTCTTATTCATGAGTGTAAGAGGGAGCTCACTTCTGAGTTCGAGATGAAGGACCTAGGACTGATACATTACTTCTTAGGCTTGGAGGTCTGGCAGAGACTTGGCGAGATTTTCCTTTCTTAAGGAAAATACATTATGAAGCTTCAGGAAAGATTTGGTATAGTGGATTGTAAGTCCGTATAGACACCGATGGAGCTCAACTTTAAGAAGTTGAGTGGCAGCGCTGCTCGGCCCGTGTTAGCCAATCCTACTGAGTATCATCAACTCGTAGGGGCCCTATTGTTCTTAGTGAACACCCGTTCGAACATATGCAATGAACACTTTGAGTCAACACATGGTTGATCATAACATTCACTGGGTTGGTTCCAAGAAACTCTTGAGATATCTCTGGGGCACGATAGACCATGGGCTGAGATACACTGCCGGGAGCATGATACTCCTTGGATATACCAATGCCGATTGGGCTGGCAGTGTGGTGGATTGCAAGAGCACATCTGGATGATGCTTCACACATAAATCTGCTTCGGGTTGGAAACAGAAGTTGGTAGCCTTGAGCACCGCTGAGGCCGAATACATTGTAGCATGTATGGCCCGTTGTGAAGTCACTTGGTTGCGAAAGCTCTTCAATGAGCTGTTCGAGCATGTGCTAGATGCCACCGTTAACCTTTGTGATAACCAGAGGGGGATTCGCTTGTCATAGAATCCCGGGTTCCATGATCGATCCGAGCATGTTGATGGCTGGTACCACTTTATCCGGGATATGGTACAGCGAGGCGCCTAAAGGCTCGATCATATAGGAACTGATGAGCAGGTCGTGGATATTCTCACAATGTCCTTAGGGAAGGTCATGTTCCTAACCTTCCGTGAGAATCTTGGAATCGTGGAACGACCCTATTCTGAGGGTCCTGTTGGACGATGAGCTCTTGGAGCTCTGGGGCGCTTTGGGGATAGCTTCTCGGAGCTATAAGAAACCACATATAAGCAACCTAGCCCACTGTTGTGATGATTGAGTTGGTTTACCTCTCATTATCTGTGCCCCATATGCATCCTACCCATTTGAGTTCCGAACTCATGGGAAGTACCTCTCATTTGGCCAATGAGGTGGGAAAAGCTAGAGACTAGTAGCAAAGACTGATGGACACATCAGAGATTGCCGTACTCTCTATCTAGGATGGCACGGTCCAACCACTTGATCCAGGATCAAGTCCAAGTGAGGTTTCAAACCTCCAACTGACTTCGGGTCAGTGAAACTAAATTCGGGTTAGTATATGACTCTCTTGAGTCCAAGTGAGGTTTCAGACCTCCTATTGACTTCGGGTCAGATAAACTAACTTCGGGTAGGTATGAGACCCTTTGTGAGTCCTATAGAGGTTTCGGACCTTTGGGCTAAATCTGTCAGCAGAGAATGACGTCTTTGTGACTGACCCACTTCTGTTCTAAAATAAAGAGGCCATCAAAGCAAGTTACGACAGGATGACACACGATGTTTGGATTGCACTACTGGACGAAGTTCTCCCTAGTTGAGAGGGAGTGTTAAATTTGGGCAACTAGGTCCAAACTCTGGGTTGTGCTGCTCGGATGACGATCCCAATATTTTTATTGGATTCCTCTTTCGGAGAGGTGTAAGATTGATCTAAAGATCATCTCGATTGGATGAGCAGAACATGTACTTCGAATTTATTCCACTTATGTTCTAAGTCGGCCTAGAATATAATATAGACTTAAATGTCTTAAAGGACATGTCACACACCCCAAAGATGCCTATATATTGGAGAGACTTGGAGTTCATTATACACAATGTGCGGAGGATTCTCTTCTCTCTTGATGGCGATGGAGCTGCGTTCTTGGTGCTGCATCTTTGTGGAGTATTCTTTGTCTAGGTTGTATTGGGGTTGTGTGTGACACGCTTGGCTGAATGACCTATTGGAGACTTTGCTGGTAGAAGCATTCTGCTGATCGTCGTAACGCCACCATTCATTATCTCTGTTTTGGCTTGTCTTCCATCGATCTATTGGTATGTTCTATCTGCTTTAGTATTTTGTGTCCTAATCTGAAATGGCATTGAACATGTTCAGAAATTAATATGAGACCTAAGAAAGCCTTTGGAAATTTGAAAATTACATACAAATTTCAGACATGAAATGAGGAGGAAATATCACGAAAAAAGAGAGATTAAGCCTCTCCTAAGATCCATGGCCTAGGGAGAAAAAGATGCAGCCCACTAAAGAACTCTTCCTAGCCAAGGATTCGGCTCCAAAGGGCTCACGACCTTGCTACAAAGCTGCCCAACGAATGCAAGGGGTCTTACAAAGGATGAATTAGTAACTTTCGGAAGAGTCCCTCCTCCAACTTGAAGCCAAAGTGAACTTGAGTTACTGCTCAAAAAGCTGCAGAACAAATTAGGACATTAGTGGAGAGAGAGTGAAAAAAGACCAATAATAATACACAACTAGTATACAAGAACTAAACCAAATCATGGGAGTGAAACTCCATACTTGTCTAGTCTAGGAAAATGCTCTAATTAGCTCATATAATCATTGAAAATCTCTAGACTTAGATCAAATGAAATATGGAATTTGAATTATGAGTGATTCAAGTAGAATATGGGAAAAAAGAACTCCCCTCTTTGCTTCTTTTTGGATAAAGCCCTTGAGGTTGAGATCAATGGGTCTTTCGTATTTTGAATCCAGGAGTGAGTTGATCTATGTGAGACTTCTCCCATGCCCAAAAGAATCCTTCACACAATTCCAAAAATTTTTCTACACACTTGGAAACAAATGTTGGTGTACATAAAGGAAATAGAGCAATACAATGGGTGAAAGAAACTAAAGATTCCTCAAAAAATCAATTAGTATTTTTCACTCCTAGAATACTACTTTAAATCAAAGATACACGCAAGATAGCTTGCACATATAAATCCACAATGAATGGCAATAGAAACTAATACAATCCACATGCATAAGAAATTGAAACACAAAAAAAAATGGAAAGAGATCACCTCAAGATAGAAAGATAACACCACCAATGATACCCCAATGTCTTTGTTTTATTATCAAAGCAAGTATACAAATTGGTAGAGTTTCTTCAAGCTTGATAGCTCATAACATGAATGTCAAATGAGAGCCCAATGGCTCAATTTATAGAAGAACTGGGAGCAAATCCCAATGTAAACCCCAGTGCCAAGTGGAGAAATGGAGAGAATCTCAAGGAAATTCAAATTTGCTGATAGGAGCTCCAAATGACAAGTGTAGAAGTTGATTTCTGAGACGTAGCAACGTTTTCCTCTTCCCTCATGTGCTAAATTCGAATTTCCTCTTAGCTACTGCCATGTGTTATGAATGATGGGTGAAATGAGGAGCAATTCCATGAAATCTTTATCAAATATGTCACAAATCCCTGTTGTGATGACACCACAACAAACCAAACCCAATCTTCCTTGTGTAGAAGATGCTAGGACTGCTGTGCATGTAGCTGAGAGCTGTTGTGAGTAGATGTTGAGGAAAAGGGCCTGCGTACAAGTGTAATATTGGTGGAGAGTTATGGAGACATATCCCATAATTATCTCAACTAAAGTCTTTGTCAAATATTTCATGTAATACGTTGATCCCTTACTGTGTGGATTTCTTCATGTGCATATTATCTTAGGCTGAGCATATATCCTTTAACTTTGCGTTGAGCTGCATGTGGAAGGTGAGGTGGTGTCTACTCCCCACTCACATTTCCTCAACTTTTTACTTTAATAAAATTCACCACATCAGTTTCTTGCCTCCCTAGTGAAATTCGACTTCACAAATGGATAAATTGAATCCCATGTGGCCCACAAACTTCATTTGTCCCATGTCCCTTAATTCATGTTCCAAGTCATGTGCCCAATCGTCCTCACACATGGCCTTTGACTCATATTTGACTTGACTTTTAATTTCCAAGTCATTTCCACGTCAATTGGCATGTGGACTTTTTTTATTTTTTTCCATTTTTTTTAATTTTTTTGCTATTTATTTCTCATTTTCCCACTAAACTTAGGAAAGAGTGGGTTTTGAGGGTCCATAACTTATTTTTCACCCTTCAACGCGTGTCTTATGAGAAATTTGAGGATGAGAGGTGTAATTTTGAGCACACACACCCATACAACTTCTCTAGACATCACTTCTTACAATTTACAATCAGAATTGATTAAATTTCCGTCCTATGGGAAATTTTAAAATTTTTAAAAATGACCCCTAGACCTAATCAAATTCCGCGAAACTTTACGAGTGATCTAATATGGTAATATTCAATGACTCTAGACACTAGGACTCACCCAAGGCCTTGCCATGAAGCTGCACTTAGACTTTGGGGTTATGCTTGGAGGAAAAAACTCAATTATTTATTGAATCCTTGAAAGTACTTAATAATTAACCAAATGAAAAGAACCTCCCAGAGTAAACTCACTTGATGACAATGTCCCATATTACCAAGGCCTGTTACATGACTCAATTCATCACACTAGCATCACTTTACATCATCCCCGCAGGGTTGCAGAATTCAAGTACAACATAGAAGAAGATGAGAAGAAGAAGTTAGGGTTAATAAACTCTGATAATATATGAACTCTGATGGTACATGAAGCCTCTGACATATCTTCCAGCATGGAGTCTTCAAATTTTTTTTTGGGTACAACTTTAGTGGTCAACATCTCCCACCTCTTTTAGCCTCAACTTCTAATTTGAATACACATCCATATACCTTGTTATGGCCTTGCTTTTGCTTTCATTTCGTACTTCTTTTAGTTATGTACTTTTTGTTGTTGTTGACAAAGTAGCAATAGGCGCTGCTTTTGCAGACCCACTATGTATTTACACTAGATGTAATTTTGAGTCCCATATACCTACTTTTTGTTAAAATCATGGGTTTTTCCCCAGATCATAAATTGATTATAGAAGAAAATTGTATTGCCTATAATGTGATGCTCCTCAATTCCTTCATATGAAAATAATGAGTACACACATCCCATGTTTATAGGAATTTTGGGATAGGACCACATTAAATGTGAGACTTGAGTAGATACAAGTGAAGGTGAAGTTTCCACCTAAGTTGTGCTCTCATGTAAATGCATCAAAACATGTAACTGACATGGCAACTTATCCATCTAAATAAGTCAAGGGGTGCACATGATGTGCACATGCATGATAACTATAGTAAAAATGCATTTGACCTCAATATCTCCAATATCTCCAATGATTTAGATACACCAATATCTCCCTTTCAAAAGAAACTTAGGGAAATCATGAGAATGGTTCAAAGAAATGAATCTTGACAGAAAAGCCTGATCAAGTACTCATACAATCAAGAAAATTGTATCAAAGAAATGTCCCTATAGATGCAATCCATCCTGCCAGAGTGCATGCATAATTCACTGCTGCAATCATTAAGTCAATAGGAATAGGTGCTCTATATGTGGGTCACTCTAAAGAAAAAGGAATCTTGAAATAGCATTAATCATAAAGAATCACCTGAGGAAGCATTGTTCACCTCCCTCCCCTCCCCCTTCCCCCCGCAATGCTAAATTGGATAGATGTAGATGATGGAAAGTGATGTCACATATATGGTGAAAGGAAGCAAGTGCCATTGATGACTCATTTGGATCCCAACCTACGAAAGTCTCTCCTATATCGTTGTTAGAGGTTACCTGCACAAGTTTATGGAATCACATTGATGTGGGAAACATGCCATTAAGGGGGAATGCTATGTAATATTTTCTCTGTAGTCCCTGTTTTGTGTTAAGGGGTGATGTTGAAAATAAAGGTGTAAAATTCATTTTCGGTCACAATCTACCTTATATCGAGTTGGGTATCTATACACCCACTATCATTTGTATTCATTATTTGTCTTTGTGCCCCTTGTTTAGTGTAAGGGGGGATATTGAACATGGTGTAAGCTTCATGTTTGTTCATGATCAACTTTATTGTAATCATTACTATATGTCTAGGTTTGGCTAAGGTTGGCCTTGTACATGTAGGTTGATAACCCCCTTTGTGAAAAGTTCCTTACTCTTAATTTGTGTATAAATGAATGTTGCAAGCATCATGTTGGCGAATGTATAATGGAGGGTGTAAAAGGAAATTTATTGGGAACATTGGGGAAATGTAAGAAAATATTGTCAAACTAGAAAAATACAAAAATATTAAATTTTTTTCAATTTTTAAACATCTAAAGCATTGACATTAGATGAACACATTGCCACATAAATATGAAAAGTAAATTGATATATAAGATGCATAAGATCATTGTCAAGTGATGCATCACATATTGATATTAAATCTTGTTGTGAGCCCTCTTATCCACCAAAATGTGGGTAACCCATAGTACAAAATTCTCCTCCTCCTTAGATAGCCAACCAACCAGCATTCTTACTTGATCAACATCCTCCACTTCTTGCTTCGGTCAAATCTCTCTCTCTCATCCGACATTCCTTCTTGAAGGAAGGTGGGTGATCCATCGACATGTACTTTAACCATTTTTTTAATCATGTGCTTTCACTTAATGTTATGGGCATACTGATATGGATCAAGGGGAAAACTGAATGATTGATCGATCTTTGACTGTATTCTTGTTCCCTCACTTCACTTGGGAGGTTAGTCATTAACTCTAGTCCAGTGGGACCTCCTTTGAGGGCTTAGAGTTTTATGAAGGGTATACTGGGGAGGCTCTAATTGAAGTAGCGTGTCCAAGATATTCCATATTTATAACTTTCCATCTTTTTCTTTATTCATCTCCATTCTTCGAGTTTGTGGTCATTGGGATTGGTACCCTTTCATCCTCATCCTTTGAGTCTAGGTTCGGAAAAATTTATCACCTAGTTCATCAAGCACATGATGCTTCATCGTTAAGCTGCACCGGGATTCGTTTGAGAACATAAAAATGATCCTAAAAAAGGTTAAGAATTGTTAAGATGAACAAGGGCGAAGATGTAACCACCTATCTCACCAGGATTCGGTGTGTCAGGGAGGAACTTGCTGTAGTAGGAGAGAAGCCAGCAGATGACGAGCTAGTGCGTATAACACTCAATGGGTTTACTAAGGAATGGTGTATGTTTGTCCAGGTAGTTTCTGGGCATGACAAGCTTCCAGATTGGGATTGCTTATGGAGTGATTTCACTCTGAAGGAGTTGAGGCTCAACTTATTCGAGGGCACTCCTGTATCATAGATGAGGCAGAGGCAGAAGCAGATCTGAAGGCTGGGAGGAGCATCGCAAAGCATAGCAGCAACAACGTAGAAGCAGTAGTAGTGCAAAGGCTGATGTGACTTCAGCGGTGCAGTGCAGAAAGCTTCAGAGGGACAACGTTGTGCAGTAACAGCGTGATAGATTTAAGCACAAGGAGCTGATGTGACTTCAGTAGTGCAGAGGGAGTTTGATTACGCAGGCAGAACTGTAGCTGTGCATCGTTATTTAGATGCCAGCACAGATCTGTAGCCTATGGAGCTTCAATGATGAGGATGCAGCCCATTTGGCTTGTTTGTCAAAGATTGGGCAGGAGATTCAGTTGTTTCTCTCAACAACTGAAGTTGCAGTGCAGCAGATCAGCAGTGGCAGTGCTATGAGCGGCACAGATGCAACATATTGAGAGGGAGCTACAGTACAGTGGTTGCAGTGGCAGTGGCAGAGTCATGGGCAACAGTACAAAATGACAGCAGCGGTGCAAAGTTGAGTGGCAGGAGGCCAAGCTTCAACAACATAGAACCAGTGCCCAAAATCATGTAATGCATAAGTGTGATGTATTGCTAGAGCACACCCTTGATGCTAAGAGGGAGTGTTGAGATATTGTGTATTTGGGGTAGCATCAGTTGTGCTCTAGGTCCCAAATTTTGAGGAAGGACTAGAGTTCACCTGATCTACAAGACCTAGAAATGGATTTGGGAAATTTCATCTCGTTTAGGAGATATTAAATTAATTAATTATTTTAATGTATTTCCTAAGTTAAAACTTAGGAAAATAAAATAATTAAAGTAAATTTAATTAAACATGTGATGAAATTGTCTTAAGTCACATGGATCAAGCTTTCTTTTAATCTTAGCCATTGATTAAAGATCTAATCTTGGCCGTTGATTTGTCAACGAGAAAAGTATAAAGGAAAGGCTTGGGGTCATTTGTAAGATACATAGAGGCAGAGCACTGAAGCTAAGCTGAGATTCAAGTCGGGGTTGCTAAGAATTCTCAAGTGTTTCAATTGCAGAGAGGGGAATTTAGACCAAGGGGATGATCTGATCCTGGGGTCTAGAATACACAAGAAGCAGAGAAGAGATCAGGAAAGACAGTGCAGAGGAAGGCAGTAGTAGACGGCAGCAGCAACGGACGGCAGCAGCAGATGGCAGCAGCAGATGACAACAGCAACAACAGACAACAGCAGTAGTAGGGGGAATGTGATTTTTAGGAAACCCTTCAGGGGTCACACAGAGACCCTTAGGGGCAGCGTAGTGACAACGTCACCCAGTCTGGGGTAACGCAGTCCCTTCCAGTGACAACGTTGAGCATTTGGAGGCTAGCCAAGGCTGACGCAGAGCCCAACAGGGGCTTCAGAGGCTGATGTAGTGTCTTTCAGGGGCAGATCTGGGGTTTCTAGGCATAGATCTGTCTGAGTTCTGTAAATCCCGTTTGAGGGTGTGGATCAGTTAGTATTTGTGGTCTTAGATCAGCCAGGTGCTGCAGATCTAGAGTTTTCTCTGTAGGGTTTTCCAGATCTGGAACCCAGAGTTGTGTATTCAGAAATATTCTTAATAATAGAGCCCTCCAGTAGCCAGAGACCGGTTTTCCCACCTTGGGTTTTTCCGGGGACAGTTTGTCCAGAAATAACTGTGTCGCTTTGTCTATGTGTGCATGTGCTTATTCTAGATCTGAATTGGTAGAGATTTGTTATGAGTTTTTCTTTGATGTTAACTTGAATTTATTCAGTTGATAACTTGTATAAGTAGGAGAAGCTTAACTGGATTAACAGTAATAATTTCTGCATAAGAATTAAGGTTCAGAAATTTCTATAGGGGCCACGTTTCCTCTCCTTTTGTTTTCTACATGAGTTACATTGTTTGTGGTGGGGTTGAGTTTGTAAGGATGAGCTCTGCTCACTGAAGGTGATTATGTATTTCAGTGTCCCGTGGGTTGTATGTTAGCTATGTGAAAATTCTACTGCAGTATCATGGTTTATTTCTCCTACTTGATTTAAATATTACAAGTTATTTTCAGAAATAAGATTAAGAAAATACCAAAATAAACACAAAGTACAGTCTACACATGCAGATCATTTACTGAATAATATGCTCATCTAACAAAGTGACACATGGATTTTTGGACATATGTTCTCGGAAAAACCCTGAAAAACCCAAAGCGGGAAAGCTGGTGCAATAGATATGAGGGTTTATTTTATTAAGTAGATTCTGAGTACAGTAAATCTGGGTTCCAGATCTGGAAATCCTGACAGAGAATAAAAGAAATAAAATCTGCAGTGAACATGTAGATCTAGGACCAAATATCTGACTGATCCACATCCTCAAACGAGATTTACAAGACTCAGCTCGGATCTGGCCCTAGAAACCCCAGCGCTGCGCCTGAAGCCCTAACGTCAGCCCTGCTAGCCTCAGAGTGCCACTGCGTTGCCCAGAGAGGGAATGCGTAACCCCTGAGAGGGTGAAGCAGGCCTTATGCTGGCCCTTTTGACCCTCTGCGTAATTTCTAAAGCCCTCTGGCGCCTCTGTGTTGTCCTACGTAGCACCTGCGTAGCTGCTGCTCTGCTTCTCTGTGCTGTCCTTGTTGCTGCTCCTCTGCTTCTTACTGACTCTTGGCTCCGGGATCAGATCATCCCCTTAGCCAATACTATCCCTCGCTGCAGAAAATTCCTCCAGAAATTCTTAGCAAACCTTGCCCTAGAATTCCAGATCTATTTCTCAGCTCTGCAACTGTGTGTGTATCTCCAACTGTCCCTCAAGCCTTTCTCTTATACTTTTTCGTTGAACCCTTCAACGACTGAGATTAAAACATTCATCAATGACTGAGATTAAAAGACTGCTTGATCTGTGCCTTTTAGAACATTTCAGCGCATGTGTTAATTCACTTTAATTATTTAATTTTCCTAAGTTTATACTTAGGAAATCCATTAAAATAATTAATTATTTGAATAACTTGAACACCAATTGAAATTTCTCAAAACACTTTCTGGGTTTTGGAGTTCAAGTGTGCCCTAGCCCCTCCACAAAATTTCAGAGCTAGAGCACACCCGATGCTACACCAACTATACAAAATCTCAACACTCCCTCTTAGCACAGAGTGTGCTCTAGCAATGCATTCACACCATGCACTACAAGATCTTGAAGGTGGATTCTGTGTTGTTGATGCTTGGCTTGCTGCCCTCCATCTGCTGTATTAATTCATATTGTCATTGATGTCAATATGACTTTGACTAAGATGAAGGCTGCAATATGACATATCACTGCATTAGTATATGATGACATTGTTGATACATGATGCTACATGAATGCTGCAAAGGAGAAGCCAAGCAATGGAAAAGGCATGCTGTCCTATTCACCTCCTGCACACAAAAATTAAAGATAGTCACAAAGAAAAGTTGTTTTTTTATCACCTTGGAGGCATCCTATCAACATGGGTCCTATACCATGTTGTAGAGTATATTTTTCCTGTTCTAATGAGCCTTTACTAGCCCCGAAACTCCCAGCGGTTTGTGAGAAATTGAATTTTTAAGTTGACAAATATATATTTAATTGCTAGCCGACCTACAGTCTCATACACATGTCGGCCTCACTCCAAAAGGATGTGTCCCTTCATTTCAAATCGAATTCATATTAATAGAAGAGCCGTCTGTCACTTTTATTCACTCATTTTTGCGGTGAAGAATACAGGGAGAAGGAACAGTAGTTCACATCTCGTGAACAAGACTATTGCAGTGACAAGTCAAGGAGAATTCCGCAGATTTGTAAATCAATTCAGTGAAGACAATTGCAGAGATATACCAGAGTTCACAACTCGTGAACTAGGACACCGAGGAGGGTTTGAACGATTATTGTTTGGGTTAAATTTTTTTTGATTGATACCCTTAGACCAATAGCTATGTTTCAGTCCATATCAAGGCTAGGTCCTGTGAATTAAGTTTCAGAACAAGTGAAATAAAGGCTTAGGACAGATCTGTTTGGAGGCTTGGACCAGAGATACCTTATAGCTTGGATACATTACAACGTATCTGTGTTATAAAACACAAAGATATTACCTCGGATCTGTGTCTCTTGCACATATATATACCTTAGATCTGTGTCTCTTGCACATATATATACCTTGGATCTAATAGGTCGGACTTGTGTTTTAGGATTCGGATTAGCCACAGGAGCTTACCACAGCCAGCTCGGTCACCTACAGGAGATTGGAACAGTAAGCTCAAATTGATCACTAATTTTTTGGAAGTAATAAAAGGTGGAAGAAAAATCCGTGATTCTGCAAAGGGGAGATAGATACATCACCAAAAATCAGATCTAGACACAGAGCATCTCAGGATAAGTCTCGGACATTCTTCAACAGGACTATGAACTAAGATTGCAGTAGAGGAGTCATAAGGTGAACAAAATACAGTGAAGATATAGTGAAGTCAAAATCAAGAAGTGTTGAGCAGTGAAGAATTTTTGTAGATGACAGTCAAGCAAGTACATCTCACATTTTCTATGAAAAGAGACTGAGGGATTGGTGTCCTTGGGGTAGGTGCCCCTAAACACAAGGTTGGTGCTTTGAGAAGATAGGGTCAAAGCCCTATAGGTTGGAGCCTCATCAAAAGTCCAAGTTGGTGCTTGGCAACAGGTTGGTGCCTGTTTCATTAAAAGGGTTGGTGCCCTCATTCATCTATTGTATACTATTATTTAAAAAAGGGGATTGAAGTTCTTATTATTCCTTAATATTATTATTATACACCTCTCTGTCCTTAATTGTGAAGAATCTAACTAGCAGTAATTAACAATTGAAAAAAAAAACTGATTCACCCCCCTCTCAGCATTTCCAACAATTGGTATCAGAGCTAGCTAGAGCCAGCTTCTTCGTTAGCAGCCTAACAGCTGGAAGAAGGATTCTTAGGCACAATGAAGAACATGGAAGCAACAGGGAAACTGCCTATCTTTGATGGAACAAATTTTAGTTTTTGGAAAAAGAGGATGTCCTACTATCTAATGTCTCTTGGCCCTGAAGTATGGCACTCTGTTTTGGATGGGTACAAAGCTCCCTCGAGTCTTCCAATTGATCCAGATGAAAGAGGAGCCTACGTTGCTAATGCCAAAGCTTTAAATTCCATCACTAGTGGAATTACTGATTCCGAATTTACGAAAGTCATGAATTGTGATTCAGCCAAAGAAGTACGGGATAAGTTGGTTTCTCTATATGATGGGGACTCCAAAGTTAAGAAGGCAAAGCTTCAAACCTATAGAAGACAATTCGAGAATCTGAAAACGGATGATGAAGAAGATATTGCATCATACTTCCTTCGAGTAGCTGAAGTAGTTAACTCTCTTAAAGGACTAGGAGAAAATATTGAAGAAAGCACCATTGTTCAAAAAATCCTAAGATCGCTTCCTGACAGATTTGACTCCAGAGTAAGTGCCATAGAAGAAATGAAGGACCTAGATACTCTCAAGATGGATGAACTTCATGGAATTCTTATTACCTATGAGATGAGGAAAGGGAGTCCAAATTTCAAAGAGGCAGCTTTGAAAGCCTCAAGATCTACAAAAGAAGGAAAAAGATGGAATCACAACAACGATGAATCTGATACTGAAAACGAGTTAGCTCAATTTGTACAAAGACTAAAAAGGGGATCTATGCTAAAAGGTAAGTACCCTCTTATTTGTTTCAATTGTAGAAGAATAGGTCATTACGCTGCAAAATGTCCTCATAAACATGATAGTGATGATGAAAAGGACTCTAAAAGGATGATGTACAAAAAGAAAGGGTTTAATAAGAAGAACCTCTTCTCCAAACAAGATGAGTCTGATGAAGATGAATTTGTAGTCATAAAAAAGAAATCAACTAGAAAAATGCGTCATCACAAAGAAACTTTATTCATGGCATTTACAAATGATGATGACTCAGAACTGGAAGATGAAAGAAACATGGATAGTTTGCTAATGAGTGCCATTGAAGAAAATGAGAATCTACAAAAGATGATAATTTCCCTCAAAATAGAAAAAGAGGAAGCAAAAAGAAGGGAAAACTTCTTGATTATTAAGCTAAAAGAGAAGGATGATATTTGTGAAAAACGTGAAGCTGAAATAATATCTCTTAAGACAAGAATTAGAGAAAGTCAAAAGGAGTTGGCAAAGCTCTCTAAGCTCTTGACAACATTCTTAATACTCAAAAACCTCAACATGATAAGTCTGGAATTGGTTTCAAAGGAGAATCATCAAATACAAAGAATAATAAAAGAAGTTATGCTGACGTACTCCCTTGTCATCCAAAAGAAGAAAAGTCATCTCATCAAGAACAAAGTCCCATTTCAAAACCAAGAATTGAAGAAAGAGCAACTCCACGGAAGAATGTTGATTCAAGCTATGGATACTACAACAGGTATCAAACTATTTTCCTTGGATATTGTTACTATTGTAAAAACTTTGGGCATCAAGCTAAGCATTGCAAGGCTCATAAGAATGAAGCACCAAGATTGAACAATCAAACAAACCAACTGCGTGGTCCTAAAGAGCAAGGACAAATCAAAACTTATAATTCCTTTGATCCTTTGGCTAAGTTTGATCCGTCTTGCTCATTATGTGATAATTATGATCACAATGAACAAAATTGCCCTCTAAAAAGGAAAAAACTAAAAGCGTAAATATCAAAACTGATAAATGTGGCCTAGCTCTGTGTGCTCATAGCGAAGAAAATCATTGGTTCGTGGATAGTGGATGCTCAAGACATATGACAAGTGACCAAAAGAAGTTTATCTCATTGAACAAGAAAAATGGAAACATATCCTTCAGAAGTGGATCCGCTAAAATCACTGGAAAAGGAACTGCTACCCTTGTCAATGGACAAGGAAAGACTCAAAATACCTTGCTGGTAGAAGGGCTCAAACACAATCTCTTAAGTGTTAGCCAGATTTGTGACCAAGGACATAATGTTGTCTTTAGTACAAAAAATTGTGAAATAAGAGACTCATCCTCAGGAGAACTTGTGGCGAAAGGAGTAAGAACACTAGATAATTTCTACATTCTCAGTAAAATCCAAGAAGATAAATGTTACTTAAGTCAAACAGATGAAAGTTGGTTATGGCACAAACGATAAGGGCATGCAAGTTTTGATAACCTAGTCAACATCAGCAAAATTAAAGTAGTAAGGGATATTCCTAAAATGTGCAAGCCAAATCAAGTTGTATGTGGCCCATGCCAACATGGAAAGCAAACCAGTACTAGCCACAAAACTAAAGAGTTCTCAACATCAAAACCTTTGGAAATCATTCATGCAGATTTGTGTGGGCCAACTAGAACTCCAGCTCTTCAAGGTGAAAGGTACTTTGCTCTATTTGTTGATGACTATACTAGAATGATGTGGATATATTTCATAAAATATAAGTCCGAAGCATTTGAATGTTTTAAGAATCTTAAGGCTCTCATTGAGAATGAGAAAGATTCTAAGATTAAATGTATTAGAACGGATAGAGGAGGAGAATTCACCTCAAAAGAATTTGATGAATTCCGTAAAGAGCATGGAATCGAAAGAGAACTCTCTACTGCTAGGACACCCTAGCAAAATGGAGTAGTTGAAAGAAGGAACCAAACCATTCAAGAAATGGCAAGGACAATGCTACTAGCAGTTGATTTGGAACCAAAATTTTGGAGAGAAGCAGTTGCAGTTTATACCTTAAATTGAACTCAACTAAGACCTAATAATGAAAAGACTCCTCATGAATTATGGAAAGGAAGACCTGCTTCAGTAAAATATTTCAGGGTTTTGGAAGCAAATGCTTCATAAAAATAAATGATGACTCACCAGGAAATTTGATTCTAGAGTTGACGAAGGAATATTTCTTGGATACGCCACTAGGAGCAAAGCTTACAAATGTTACAACAATCGTCTACGAAGAATAGTGGAAAGCATTGATGTGAAGATTGATGAAGGCCTTCTAGAAAAGAGAATTGAAGATCATGAAGTTGAGCCTTTCTTTGAACAAAGTGAAGAAGAAGAACCTGAAAAAGAAGAGGAGAATGAAGAACCTCAAAGTGAACCTCAAAGTGAATCGTCACAAACTCCCTCCAAGATCAAGTTTGTTCAAAGATATCATTCGGAAGAATAGGTCATTGGAAATATAGATGAAGGAATCCAGACTCGAAGAAGGATGATAAGCACCCCAAGAAAAGATGATGTGGCTCTATTATCTTTAATAGAACCTGGAAATTTTTCCCAAGCAAGCAAAGATCCTTATTGAATAAAGGCCATGGAAGAAGAAATGTCTCAAATCGAAAAAAATGAGACTTGGGAACTGGTACCTCGCCCAAAAGATAAAAATATAATTGGAACAAAATGGGTATTCAAAAACAAGATGAATGAAGATGGACAAATCATCAGAAATAAAGCCAGACTTATTTGCAAAGGATACTCGCAAATCGAAGGAATTGACTTCGAAGAAACCTTTGCACCGTAGCTCGAATGGAAGCCATAAGAATGTTTTTAGCATTTACTTGCTCAAAAGGATTCAAGGTTTATCAAATGAATGTAAAATCAACATTCCTGAATGGAGATCTCAAGGAAGAAGTTTACATGGAGCAACCAGAAGGATTTGATCTTGCTGAAGGAAAAGACTTTGTATGCAAACTAAAAAAGGCCTTGTATGGATTAAAACAAGCCCTTAGAGCATGGTATGCAAAGTTGGATCACTATTTGCAACAAGAGGTTTTCAAAAAGGGAGTGGCAGGTAGCAATCTCTACATGAAGATGGACAAGGAAAAACTTCTGATCACTCTTGTTTACGTTGATGATCTAATCTTTGCTAGCAATAATGAAGAAATGAGCCATGAATTTGCTCTAAATATGTCCAAAAAATTCGAGATGTCAATGATTGGTGAGTTGTCTTACTTTCTTGGGCTACAAATATCTCAAACCTCTACAGGCATGTTTATATATCAAGCAAAATATCTTAAAGACATGCTCAAAAGATATGGGATGGAAGATTGTGCACCTATGAGCACACCGATGACCACAGATTGTAAATTAAGAAAAGATGATGATACCCCTCTCATAGATGCAACTCTTTACAGATCAATAATTGGAGTTCTCCTATACTTAACTGCTACAAGACCAGATATTATGCAAGCAGTAGGAATGGTAGCAAGATTTCAGTCAAGTCCTAAACAATCCCATCTAGCAACTGTGAAGAGAATTCTCAGATATTTGAAAGGAACGATTGATTTCGGTCTTTAGTACCCTAAGAGTTCAACTCTTATTGTGACAACTCTGATGCTGATTGGGCCGGAAGCGTGGATGATAAAAAAAGTACTAATGGAAATGCATTCTTTATGGGAGATTGTCTTGTATCTTGGCTCAGCAAAAAACAATCATCTGTATCCCTTTCTACAGCTGAAGCCGAATATATAGCTGCTGCTAATTGTTGTACACAAATTCTATGGATGAAGGAAGCCTTGAAGGATGTCAACATAGAAACGAAGCAACCAGTTACTATTTTTTGTGACAATACTAGCGCCATCAGTCTTTCAAAGAATCTGGTAATGCACTCAAGGACCAAACATATTCCAATCAAATACCACTTTCTTCGTGAACAAGTTCCTGAACACAATATCAGGTTGGAATACGTCAATACAAAAGAGCAAATTGCGGATATCTTTACAAAACCCCTTCAACGAGAAGCATTTGAGTATCTTCGCCAAAAGATGGGAGTCATTGCTCTTGCATCACATTAAATCACGCAACATGACCAGTATGTTGGGGGGAGCAGCTTGACAGGGGGAGTACTGGGCAACGTGTTTGCCATTGATGACAAAAGGGGAGATAATGTTGAAAGGGCAAGAATATTGCCATCAATGACAAAGGGGGAGATTGTTAATTCAGATTGTCATTGATGTCAATATGACTTTGACTAAGATGAAGGCTGCACTATGACATATCACTGCATTAGTATGATGACATTGTTGATACATGATGCTACATGAATGCTGCAAAGGAGAAGCTAAGCAGTGGAAAAGGCATGCTGTCCTATTCACCTCCTGCACACAAAAGTTAAAGACAATCACAAAGACAAATGGTTTTTTTTATCACCTTGGAGGCATCCTATCAACATGGGTCCTATACCATGCTGTAGAGTATATTTTTCCCCTTCTAATGAGCCTTTACTTGCCTTGAAACTCCCAGCGGTTTGTGAGAAATTGAATTTTTAAGTTGACAAATATATATTTAATTGCTAGCCAACCTACAGTGTCATACACATGTCGGCCTCACTCCAAAAGGATGTGTCCCTTCATTTCAAATCAAATTCATATTAATAGAAGAGCCGTCTGTCACTTTCACTCACTCATTTTTGCAGTGAAGAATACAGGGAGAAGGAACAGTAGTTTACATCTCGTGAACAAGACTATTGCAGTGATAAGTCAAGGAGAATTCCGCAGGTCTGTAAATCAATTCAGTGAAGACAATTGCAGAGATATACCAGAGTTCACAACTCGTGAACTAGGACACCGAGGAGGGTTTGAAGGATTATTGTTTGGGTTAAATTTTTTTTGATTGATATTCTTAGACCAGTAGCTATGTTTCAGTCCATATCAAGGCTAGGTCCTGTGAATTAAGTTTCAGAACAAGTGAAATAAAGGCTTAGGACAGATCTGTTTGGAGGCTTGGACCAGAGATACCTTATAGCTTGGATACATTACAACGTATCTGTGTTATAAAACACAGAGATATTACCTCAGATCTGTGTCTCTTGCACATATATATACCTCAAATCTGTGTCTCTTGCACATATATATACCTCGGATCTAATAGCTCGGACTTGTGTTTTAGGATTCGGATTAGCCACAGGAGCTTACCACAGCCAGCTCGGTCACGTACAGGAGATTGGAACAGTAAGCTCGGATTGATCACTGATTTTTTGGAAGTAATAAAAGGTGTAAGAAAAATCTGTGATTCTGCAAAGGGGAGATAACTACAACACCAAAAATCGAATCTAGACACAGAGCATCTTAGGATAAGTCTCGGACATTCTTCAATAGGACTATGGACTAAGATTGCAGTAGAGGAGTCATATGGTGAACAAAGTACAGTGAAGATATAATGAAATCAAAATCAAGAAGTGTTGAACAGTGAAGAATTTTTGTAGATGACAGTCAAATAAGTACATCACACATTTTCTATTAAAAGAGACTGAGGGATTGGTGTCCTTGGGGTAGGTGCCCCTAAACACAAGGTTGGTGCCTTGAGAAGATAGGGTCAAAGCCCTAGAGGTCGGAGCCTCATCAAAAGTCCAAGTTGGTGCTTGGCAACAGGTTGGTACCTGTTTCATTAAAAGGGTTGGTGCCCTCATTCATCTATTGTATACTATTATTTAAAAAAGGGGATTGAAGTTCTTATTAATCCTTAATATTATTATTATACACCTCTCTGTCCTTAATTGTGAAGAATCTAATTGGTAATAATTAACAATTGAAAAGAAATACTGATTCACCCCCCTCTCAGTATTTCCAACACGCTGCGCTGCTGCTCTTTGTACTGCTGCCCATGCCACTGCCACTGACATTGCTACATCTGTACTGCAGCTCCCTCTCAACTTGCTGCATCATGTTGCCCATAGCACTGCCACTGCTAACTGTTGCACTGCAACTCAGTTGCCGAGAAGTAAGCAACTGAAAGAATTCTGCCCAACTTTTTGACAGATAAGTCAGGTTACCTTCCATCACTGAAGCTCCTTGGATGCCGATTTACTCTGTCCTCCTGGAGGCACTGTTATGCTGCAGCACTGTACTGCGTGAGCACAACCTCTTTGCGCTGCTAAAGTCCCATCAGCCCCTTTGCGCTGCTGCCTTCACGCTGCTACTGCCTCTGCATTACGCTGCTCCCTCTTCAGCCCTTCAACTGTCCTTCTTCTTCAATGTGACCTTCTGCAACCATCTCCCGACTCATCCCGCTACCGTCTTAAGGCTCCTGTAGCTCGTATGTGATCCAAGAGTAGGGATGACTCAAGGATCCCACCACTGTCTGTAGATGCTCTACAGATCCATGTCACCCCACCTCTTCTCTCGAGGTGCATGAGCACTCATGGCTGCATCATCTTCAGAGGCATCATCCTTTGCTGCTGCAGCCTTGGAATCAGAAGATCTTTTTTCCTTCTTCTTAGGACAAGTGCTGACGAAGTGTCTAAGATTGCCACAGTTAAAGCACTAGACCTTGGAAAGGTCCTTCTTCTTCTTCCCTTGTTCCTTCTTTTCCTTTTAATGCGAGTGCTGCATCATCCTCCTGCTCTTTGACTTTGGCCTTTTCGCTTCCACCACAGATATTCTGCCACTTGGTGAACCTCTTGATCTCCTCTTGGCAGAGGATAGCCTAGATGTCTGCCCATGATGGTAATGCTGCCCTTCCCAGAATGCTCTGGACAAACGTTTTCCATTCTTCGGAGACTGCATTCAGCGTAGTCCTCACTAAGAGCCCCTCATTTGGAGTAGCACCTATGCTAATCAGCTGATCTCGGATAGCTTGAAGCTTGAAGAGGAATGGATCTATCTCTTCACCCTTCATCATTTGGAACAACCGCATCTGGTTCACCAGAAGCATTCTTCGCTGGACAGAGCCTCCTTGGTACATCGTGTCCAAGGCTACCCACATGTCATTTGCTGTAGTCTTTCCAGCAATATGAGGTATAACGTGGTCCTTGACTCCGTCTATGATGAAACGCTTAGTCCACACTTGATTTTCTTCATACTTCTTTAGAGGATCTGCGTCGGTTGGTACAACAAGAACCTTCTGTGCATGATCTTTGAGACCATACTCATCCAGAACTGACAGGATTCTGGCCTTCCAGATAACATAGTTGGACATGCCGTCCAATCTATCTTCATCCCTCTATCCATATTGCGCCATCTTGCTCAGATTGGACAAAAGCAATACTTCTTCTCCCTCTGGATCTGGGTTTCTTGGTGACTAGAAACCCTCTAATCATTGCTTCTGCTGAAGATTGATTTCTCTCCTGGAAATCTTTCACCCAAACAGAATCAAACAACACTCTCTGATCCTCTTGATCAAATCTCAGATCTGCTGAGTAACTGTCTTCCTCCCGCCTTTGTTGACTTAGCTAGGCACAATTTTGTACCTATAGAATCGCCACCACACCAGCACTGCTGAAGATCTAAAGCACTGCTTCTGAATCTTGGCAAAACTTTTCTGTAGCTGAAGAAATGACTGGACTGCGTCTCACTGATTGGCCCAGCGTAGCCTTAGCGCTGCTCAGAAGTGGACTGCGTAACCCCAGACTGGGTGATGTAGTCCTTACGCCAGCCTGGGAAGGCTTTGCGTAAGCCTGATGGCCTTCTACAATTACAACGTTGTCCTTTCCTGGATCTGTGTTCTTCTGCTGTCAAGTTGCCCTTTTTGGATCTGCTACTTCTGCTGCCACCCTGCAAACAAAATATTCTTCAGCTGATTGCTGGAGATTCAACCTGATCTGCTATCACTCCGATACCATGTGAAAATTCTACTGCAGTATCATGGTTGATTTCTCCTACTTGATTTAAATATTAAAAGTTATTTCCAGAAAATACCGAATTAAACACAACTACAGTCTAGACATGCAGATCATTTACTGAATAATATGCTCATCCAACAAAGTGACACATGGATTTTTGGACATAAGTGCCCGAAAAAACCCAAAGCGGGAAAACCAGTGCAGCAGATATGAGGGTTTATTTTATTAAGTAGATTTTGAGTACAATAAATCTGGGTTCCAGATCTTGAAATCCCAACAGAGAATAAAAGAAATGAAATCTGCAGCTAACCTGTAGATCTAGGACCAAATATTTGATTGATCCACACCCTCAAACGGGATTTACAAGACTCAACCTGGATTTGGCGCTAGGAACCCTAGCGCTACCCCTAAAGTCCCAGCGTTAGCCTTGCTAGCCTCAGAGTGCCATTGCATTGCCCAGAGAGGGAATGCGTAACCCTCTGCATAATTTCTGAAGCCCTCTGGAACCTCTGCGCTGTCCTACGTAGCTCTTGCGTAGCGGCTGTGCAGTTCCTGCGTAGTTGCTGCTCTACGCTGTCCTTGTTGCTGCTTCTCTGCCTCTTATCGACTCTTAGCTCCAGGATCAGATCATCCCCTTAGCTAATACTACCCTCGCTGTGGAAAATTCCTCCGGAAATTCTTAGCAAACCCTGCCCTAGAATTCTAGATCTATTTCTCAGCTTTGCAATTGTGTGTGTTTCTCCAACTGACCCTCAATCCTCTCTTATACTTTTTCGTTGAACCCTTCAACGACCGAGATTAAAACATTCATCAACGACTGAGATTAAAAGACTGCTTGATCCGTGCCTTTTAGAACATTTCAGCACGTGTTAATTAATTCACTTTAATTATTTAATTTTCCTAAGTTTATACTTAGGAAATTCATTAAAATAAGTAATTATTTGAATAACTTGAACACCAACTGAAATTTCTCAAAACACTTTTTGGGTTTTGGAGTTCAAGTGTGTCCTAGCCCCTCCACAAAATTTCATGGGTAGAGCACACCCGATGCTACACAAACTATACAAAATCTCAACAAGCTGGTATAAAGGGATTGTAATTTACATCATAGATTGAGCATGTATCCGTGGCTAAGTGGGCATTAAAAAGGGAACAAGTTTTGGTTGTAACTTGCTCGTGCTTCTGAGAATCAAAGGCTGAAGCATACTGTGCGTTATTGGTTCCATTGGTAGTGTACACTTCAGGTTCCTCTCTCTGTTGTGTTTATTTCTCATATCTACCAAGTCTATGAAATGATGTGTGTGTGTTCATAGAGACCGTTGTGTATTTTATGAAGTTGTTCCTAGTGGAGATGGAGTATTTTATGACCATCATAATTGTTATTAGCATGGTTGATGCTTCTTGAGTTTAATGTTACACTCCAAACTATTGTTTATAAGCCTTTTTATAAGTGTTTATTCCAGCACTGTGTAAATACTTGAATCCAAAGTCAAAAAATATACCTACAACACTTTTCATACAAATTGTTTGTAAAAATTTCTCAGTGACCCAGATCATATAATCTCAAAAATTTTGTGGGTTCTCCAAATAATTTCAGGAAGGGAATTTTATAGTGGTATCAGAGCATGTTCTTGGACAACTGTGAGGTTCAAGGGGCAACTTTTTTAACCACAGTTGACGAGTTCAAAAGATCATCCTTACATCACTTACAAAGGACACTACAAAACCAGAGAACCCACTCCCATTCTAGAGGGAGAAGAGATTTCAAAAATAGAAGAAGAAACCCCTAGTAAAGGGAAATGGGTAGAAGTGTCTCCTGAGAGAGAAGAGCTAGACATGGGGTATAAGGAGACTCAAGCATTTAACAACTTGCTCAGTATGTTGAATGATTTGGCCAAGGACCAAAAGGAGATGGTGGACTTGATGAGAGGAATAACAAACAAGGGGACTTCCATTGAAAGGGATCCTATAGATGAGGAAGGGTTTTGTTAGTGTCTGTCAGTCCTGCTAGTCACCAGTGATCAAATATTCTCTTTCAAAGTTTTTGTTAGGGTCTTAGGTCAATCTTTTATGGTTTCAATAGGTTTTCAACTAAAAATTTGGTCACTGGTTAGTGTGTCTAGATGTATTGCTATTCCCTTCATTTCATGGTCAAATTGTTATTTTGGTCATACCATCACTTATTGTGATGAGTCATCAGTGAAATGTCTTGATCACTATCTCAGTCATCATCTCATGATCAGTCATGTTTCAAGGTCCAAATCATCAATTTCATACTCCATTAGGTATCATCATTATGGTCAAGTCATAAGAAATGTCATGTAAATAAGCCATGTCATCATTGTGGGAGTAGTAATAGGGAAAAGTGTTTTATAATGATCTCTAAAGCACATTTTTATCTTCATTAAATGTAATTATGTATGATGAGGTTGAAAGCTGCAGAATAGAAGCAATTCATATCATTGTGTAAAAAGACAAGGTGGGCCCACATCACCACCTAAGAGAAAATTGACCTCCTTGCCTTAAGAAGACCAAAAGAGAAAATCATTCATTCATTCCATCCTCATAAGACTTCACTCCACCAAAAAGAATCATTCTCTTCCTCTGAAAGACTATTTCTTGCCCACAAGGTGCCAAATCAGATCCAGTGCTGCACTTTTCTCCAAGGTGTTGCACTTTTCACAAAGAAGGCAAAATCTTCAATTCCAAGGGTTTTCTTCAGCAGCTACAGGTGTCAACTCATCAAATACAAGTAAGTGAGGCTCTCATGCCCCTCCTCCACCTTCCTTTTGCTTCAGTTTATCATTGAGAGCTCATAATTCACCCTCTCCTAGGGTTTGTTGCATTTTTGGTTGTCTGAGTGTTTTTGATCCATTGCTGTGAAAAAAACCCTAAATCAAGGCTCAAACACCCTCTCCTACACTCCATCTACTTCTGCTAACCTTTTCCCATGCCCATTCCCCTCATTTCCTTCACTTTCCCGCAAACCCTAGCTTATTGCTACACATTTGACACTTTCCTAGGCTAGGACTGTGTTTTGCACTTTTGGACCCCCTCCCCTCACTCATTCCCTAAAATTCCACTTCCTTATACTCCCTAACATCTATCCCTAGCCCCCTAAATTTTCCCAAGAATTTAGACACCCTCAAACCCCTTCATCTCTCTCCATTCCTAAAACTACCTCAAAACCCCTATTTTCCTAAACTAAACCCTAATTTCCCTTCCTAGTGAGCTAGGGTTTCACAATGGATCCAGAGACCACAACCATTGATCAGAGGAAGCATAAAGGAGTCCAAGGACAAGAGGTTTCATGAGGCAGAAGATCAAGAGAGTGAGCCATCTCCTCTACTAGGGCAAAGGGACATTGACAAATCATTTGCTACACAGAGGGACAATTTTGCTTCAAAATACGTTTTTGACCAAAAGGAGATGAATTTGGCAAAAGTGAAAGAGGTTTTTGTCCATCATAGACCAAGGAACAAAAACCTCCTTCAGTTTATGCACAGGTGTTACGATTTGAGAGAAATGCCCAAATTACAGTTGCTACAAGAGGTTTTCTGCACTTCTGGACAACTTGACTTCAAGTCAATTTTTCAGGGGTTTGGAGAAGGTGTTTGCAGTTTTTGATGACTGTATTGTGTAGCAGAAATCTCCAGCTTTCCAATGGTACCTTCAGACCTAGTTTTGGAGCTCAGGAAGGCAGTCAAAAGTGCTCTGCAAGATGGCGCTACGCTTTTCCCTGGTGGCACTGCGCTTTTTCAATTTTTAGTGACCAACTTCAAACTTGTATTCTGAACAAATGGGAAAGTATTTTTGAAAACTGGAAGAGGTTTTTGTTCATAAATTGCCAAAGAACAAAAACCTTTCTCAGTTTTGCAAAAACCATTATGGTTAGAGAGATATGGACCTACCTTTGAGCCCTATTTTTGCAGAAAATTTTGAATTTTTGATGTTTTTGGCTTGCACAAGAAAACCGGTTCAGCCAAAAGGTGCTGCGCTTTTTCCTCAGACCTCCAAATGCCAAAAATTTTGCATTGGTGGATAGATAATCACTTATACATGTCAACTATGTACTTTTGGTGCCTTATCAACAAACTGGTTCGGAGAAAATGCCCAAAAACATGCAAAAAAGTCACTTTCTGCCACTGTTTTGGACTAGGCGCTACGCTTTTGGGAGTAACTTTGGGAGAATGAGTTTTTCTCTGTCTTGGAGTGTCCATTTTGCTTGCTTGAGGTGTCTAATGACAGCTAGACATCGTCAGCTTTCCATTGGTTCCTTCAGAGTTGGATTTGGAGCAGTGGAAGGCCCTCAAATGTCTCCTAAAAGATTGGCGCTGCACTTTTGTCTAATGGCGCTGCACTTTTGTCGAGTTTCTTCAGTCAATCTTTGTTTTTATGATGTAATTTCTCTAGTTTCATGTTGACTTGATGTAATAGGAAGGTAAATGGGCTTCTTAGAGTCATTTTGATGTAATTTTGGACCTCATTGATGAGGAGCACGTCAGTCAAAGTCAAGGACAATTGCAACTATTATTCATGAATTCTTGTGGTGTGAGTTTGTGATTATGTTTTCCTTATGTTAAATATTTATATGAATGATAAATTAGTCTCCTTACCATATCTTTGCTTCTTCAGTGATTTTCCTAAGAGGTTTTAAACATAATTCTTTTGATTCAACTCTGTTTTGTTAGGAATCTCATGTTTGTGTGTTTTGTCTTCTTGAGAATTGAACTCATGGTATACATGCTCATTTTGATCTTCTTGCTCATTCAACCCAACACTACATCGACTGACTCTTAAGCTATCACAAAAGCATGCCTACGTGCTCCTCTATATCTCTTGCAATTAAAACCTTTGATACTTGACCTAGTTCCCTGATTTTCACTCCCGATCCAACAGAAAAACCCTAAATCTTCAAACCCTACATGAGCTGAACTATCTAGCCTAAAATCCATTCTTCCTCTAGTCAAATCCTTAGCTGTGATTTTCGTAGAGAGAGCCCTCTCTGGTTTGGTAGGGCTAGCTACCAATCTAAAAGCTTGGTTTGAGGTTACCTCCATCGATATCCTTTCAGTCTTGGGACATTGTGAAGGCTAACAGGTTTAACAGTGCAACGGGCAGTCATGCTCATACTACCGCACAAAGCCATTCACGCTCATACAGTAGAACACCCAGACCCAACATGCCTCAGGTCCTACATGAGACAACCGAGGACCAAACAGAGCAAACAAGTCAAAGGGTCCCTTATGTAGATAACATAGAGGAGTATTGAGCATTGGGATGTGAGTTCCAGTTTGTCATGAGTTTCACTGATTTCTGCAACCTTCAGTTAAAAAACAAGCCTAAAACAATTTAGAAGGCTTTGAGGCAGAATAATGAGCTGCAAAAGGCATAGGGGAAAGTGGCCATCCCTTGCTTTGATGGGTCATCCAAATGCTCAACTCAGTCATGGTTTCAGAAACTGAGCATATATCTCCAGTTGCATCAATTGAAAGAGGAGGAGGCCATTAAGCTGGCCACATTACACTTGGATGGCAAAGCCCATGAGTGTTGGTACCATGGGTTGGTGACAATGGGTCACAACATCACCTCATATACTGAGTTCACTCATAAGCGCATTGAGCGATTTGATCAGAAGGACCTGAAGCTTCATTTCAAGGAGCTGGCCCAACTTAGATAGGCAATAGTCCGAAGGCCTATATTTTAGAGTTTTAGAGACTAGCAGTTATGGTCACAATTATCTTAGAGGCTAGGTTGGTGATGCTATTTGTGGAGGGGTTGTTTGAGCCTCTTCGTGGTTGGGTCAAAGGCTTTGAACCCGCCACTCTTCGTGTGGCAATTAAAAAGACTAGGGACTTGTAGGATGCCGTTTCTAAGAATAGATTCCCTCCTAAGCCTTCCTTTGCCTAGAAAGGCAGAGAATTCAAACCTTTTCAAAGGGAGGGCACAGGGAAACCAAATATGGATGAAGGAACCCTGAAGGATTTGAGAAAGAAGAAGCTTGTTTCAGTTGTCAATAGCCTTGGGCACTAGGGCAGTGGTGCACAAGAAAGGACAAGGTGGGGAAGACCCACTATATTGAGGTGTACTCGAAAGTGATTGTGATGATGGAGATGAGGAGCTGGTGCAGGAACAAGTATAGGGACAAATACATCAGATAATTGGGGGTGAGACTTCACATGCAGAAGGGAAAGCTCATATTGTTGCATCCATGTCAGGGTTCCCAAAGTATCAGACTTCTTTGAGTGTCAGAGGGGTTCTGGCAGGACACAAGGTGACGATATTATTTGATGGTGGGGCTTCCCACAACTTCATAGATGCAACCATGGTTGAACGGAGAAGGATTCCTACTGAGGAGTTCAATAGCTTTGTGGTAGCCATAATCGATGGCCATCAGATGGGCTGCACTAGATACATCCCCAAGCTGCAACTAACCATGGGGAACTACACAGTGACAAATGACTTCTTTGTGGTGGATGTGCCGAACACTGATGTGGTGTTAGGGGTTTAGTGGCTCTACTACATCCGTATACTACGGATTAGCGGAACATGGAAATGGAATTCAAAGATCCTGTGGATGGAAGAAAGGTAGTTTTGATGGCCATGCATCAATATCCATCGAAGATAGTATAATCTAAGAACATGGAAGCAGTGTTGAGGTGGGGTGATATTGAGTGGGCAGTTGAGTACTTTATTACAAAAAATAGACAATTGGATCAACTGCGATAACATTCCGACAACATTCAGGTATTGCTCCGTAAACACTAGAAGGTTTTTTCTGACATTCCTCCAGGTAGACCACTAGATAAGGGTTTTGAGCATGTTATAGAATTAGAGGAGGGTGTACAGGTGGTCATTACTAGTTCCTACCGACATCCCAAGGTTTACAAAGACGAGATTGAGAAGGCCATCAAGGAGTTGTTGAGGTTGGGTCACATTCAACGTAGTTCTAGTCTTTTCACTTCTTCAGTGGTCATGGCCAAGAAGAAGGATGGTACCTTGCGAATGTGCATTGACTACTGGGGCCTTAACCAGAGAACAATCAAAAACATGTATCCTATTACTAGGATAGACGAGTTGATGGATGAACTAAGGGTATCCAAATACTTTTCGAAGATTGATCTTTGTTTAGGCTACCATTAGATTTGGGTTCGAGAGCAGGAAATCCCAAAGACAACTTTTAGGTGCCACTATGGGCACTACGAGTTCCTGGTTATGCCATTTGGGCTAACCAACGCCCCCACAACTTCCAGTCATGCATGAACCATGTGTTCAATAAACAGTCGCGGGAGTACTTGCTAGTTTTTTCTGATGATATATTGGTCTACGACAAAATTTGGGAGGACCATTTGATGCACTTGGACGAGGTATTGGGATTTTGGAGCAGGAACTATATGCAAAGGAGTCCAAGTGTAAGTTCAACATGACAAAGATGCTCTGCTTAGGGCATGTGATTGGGAATGATGGGGTTCAGGTCCATTAGGAGAAAATCTAGGCGATCATCGAATGGCTTGCGCCAAAAAATATAACTGAACTCGAAAGCTTATTTGGCCTCTGCATGTATTATAGAAAGTTTGTCAAGGGGTTCTCATAGTTAACACCGCCTCTTACAAACCTCACCAAAAAGGGGGCTTTCAGTTGGATTGAGAAGGCACATGAGACATTTGAAAAGATGAAGTAGGTAATGAGTTCGTGCCCTGTGCTTGCCTTACTAGATTTCACCAAGACTTTCGTGCTTGGAGTGTGATGCCTCAGCGACCAAGATAGGAACAATTTTGAAGCAAGATCACCACCCCTAACATTCAAGAGCTGCAAACTCAGAGATTGTGAGCAACATTACTCGATTAATGACAATGAGATGTTGGCCATCATGCATGCATTGGCCAAATTCCGATAGTATCTAGTGGGGAATAGGTTTTAGGTAAAAACAAATCATAATAGCATGAGATTCCTCATGGAGCAGAAGTATTTGAGTGAGAGACAGCAAAAGTGGATCAGTAATTGCAGGCGTATGACTTCGAGATTGAGTATGTCAAGGGAAAGCACAATGCAGTAGCAGATGCCCTTTCGAGGATGCCATCCACTCTCTCACTCATGGAGATAACAGATGATTAGAAGTTGTTGCTGCTTGTATAATATTCCAAAAAAAAATTCGTCTGTGAGCTTCTGGAGGGGTTGAAACAGGATGACCGATATTGGGTCGTGGATGACATCATCTATTATAAGGACCATATCTATCTTGTACTAGAATCATAACTGAAGGAGAAAATAATGGAGACAAATCATAGCTCACCTTTGGTAGGGTACTCGGGATACCTGAAAAGCTACAGGAAAATCAGGGAGAGGTTCACTTGGAAGGGCCTTAAGATGTATGTGTTGAAGTTTGTGAAAGAATGCAACATTTGCCAGCAAAACAAAGCTGAACATACTCGTCCAGCGGGGTTGCTACAACCACTCCCTACTCCTATGCAGAGGTGGGAGAGTATCTCTATGGAATTTATCATTGGGCTACCTCTGGTATAGGGAAAGGACTGCATATATGTAGTGGTGGATTGGCTCACAAATTTCACGCACTTCTTTGCCATACCATCTAATATTCAACATCACAGGTGGCCAAACTATTCTTTAGGGATGTCTTTCAATTGCATGGGTTATCGAAAACCATAGTGAGCGACAAAAGCAGTGGATTTATGGGCGGATTCGGGCAAGAGTTATTCATACTTTTGGGGATTGAGCTGACACTGAGCACTAGCTATTATTGACCCCTCAAATTGCATTTGAAGTTTGGTCAACTAGCACATGTCAGAACAACTCATCATGTTCAGAGAAGTCAGTCTTCCAGATCTTCATCGTCATTCTGCAACAGATTTGTTAGTATCATGTATTTCAAATTTTGCAACCTTGTAAAGTCATTGTAAAAATGATTCTAGTATCATGAAAATAAAACCATGTAGCACATCTAGGTAGCCTAATTTGGTTTGCTAGAGAGTTTTCACTCTAGGGAGTTTTTTTTCCTTAGCTCATTATTTGTGTTTTTCAACACTAAATAATTGGTTAAGTTTTTCTCACACACATCCCCCAAAGCTAGGGTGAGGCTTAATGGTAGAGTCGATATAAAATGCTACACTAGATCATGTCTAAAGTTTCGTAAAATTTGGTTGTGTTTAGGGGTTAGTTTTGTAATTGTCAATTCCCCCCCGCTGAACAAGATTTTTATGTAATATTTGATGTAAAATGTAAAATGTGTTTTCTATAGAAGTTGTAGGGGGTATGAGTACTCAAAATTAGACCTCAACACCTAAAATTTCTATCTAGACACCCTTTGAGGGTGGAAAACTATGTCTATACCCCTCTAAATTCATATTTTCTAATTTCAGGCAAAACATGACAATTAATTGGACATAAATTATCTAGAAAATTAAAATGAGAGAAAAATAAAAATTCTCTCCAAGTGAAAATTATAAAAAAGTAATATGGAAATTCCCAAATATTAAATCAAGTCAAGAATTAGTGGGAATTCCATTTTCCAAAATTTCGATGGTCCAGGAAAAAGGCCCATGACCCAACAAAAATCGATTTTTAAAGGAATGGTCCATGGAGGTTATTTTGAATGAGGGATTTTCTAGGAGAAAATTTGAGAAAATATTTTTGTGGTCCGAGGACTGAGATCAAGATTTTGGTCCATTTAGCTCAGTCTTCAAGGCAAATCAAATTTCCTTTTAGAGATTTGCACAGGAAATCAAGGGACACAATTTTTTTGGATCTAGCCATTTTTCTTGTGGGATCAAGTCAAAGATGAGAAATTCGTGTGACCTAGACGATTTCACTTGGAGAAGGATCTAGATCTCTCATTTTTTCTATTTAAGGAAGCTCTAAGCTTCTCATTGTATCATCTCAGATCGAGCTCTTGGCTCTAGAAGCTTTGCTATGTATTGGATTTTTTGAATAATATAACAAGTCTTCGGGGGTAAATTTTGGTGGTTTTCTTCTTCCATGACTATGGTAATATTGATTCATTGTGCTTAATTTTCTAGTGGGTTTATTAATTGCTATTTCTATTTGCTATCATAGATTTATTGGTGTTTAGTTATCTTGCAATGGTATTTGGATTTGGAGTACTCTAGACATGGACGTGCTAGCGGGTGTTCAGTTGAACCCCTAGAACTTCCTTTCATTGTATTATCCTATCCCATCGATATCTAACAATATATCTTTGAGATTTTGTAGAAATTATCTTTTTGAATTAGATCTAAAGCATTAGGGGATGTTTTCGATTGAACTAGCCAACTCTTGAGCATAGAAGTGGAAGAACCCACTTTATTTTCTTTTGAAGACTTATCTAACAAATTGTTTTTGTAGTGGTTTCTTGGCCATAACTTGTGAAAGCTATTCACTTCAATATCTATTTCTCTTTATTAATGTGCTTTATTGAATATATCTGCTATTTTAAGAGTTTTTTTTCGCTTTCTAAGGGGTGGAGGTGTCCTCACACCCTTTAGATCAGCGCTTGTAAATTTTGTACACATATTTTGTATATATTTTCTAACCCTCTCATATATATAATTTTTGTATATATTTTCTTGGTTTTTCTTGTTGTTTACTTGCAAATTTGAAGACAAGAACAAGGGTTTGGATTAGAATATTTCTTGAAATTTTTTCTTGTAGGTTAAGGATTGAAGATCAAAGAAAATCAAATTTTTTTGAAGCCATACCCCTAATCTGCTCTCAAATCGTTGTTTTTCTCTTGGACGGCTAGGGTTTTATAGGAGATCGATTTGAATAAATTTCTTGGGAACCGTACTCATTCTAGAAGCAAAGAATCAAATTTCTTTGAGGGTCGTTTTCAAATTTCTGAAATCAAATCGAAATTTTGGAAGTCGTCTACAATTTTTTGAAGTTAAATCGAATTATTTTTGGAGGCCTCTATCTCCCTTGCTCAAATTTCATCACCCTTGGATGTCAAGAGTTTAAGCGAAATATCTTAAAGAGGAAATCAAAATTCTTGCAGGTTTGATAATTTGAAATTTTAATTTTGTGGAAGCTGTCTTCAAACCTGGGCATTTTCTTCTCAGCCGCAAGCAATTCCATGAGCGAGAACATCTTTAATATTTGAGCGATTTGTTTTTCTTGAGAAGTTCGATTTTGAAGAAATTAAGCTTGGGAATTTAGAATTTGAATTTTTCCTAGCTGTAAGGTTTTCCTTAATCCCTTGCATATTCTCCTCCTTGAGCTTTTACGACATTTTTTTGGAGTGGAATTCATTTTGGGAAAGTCATTTCCCTTTGGGAGAAATCTTCTCATTAATTTTTATTGATTTATTTTTATTTTTTTAATTTTTATTTATTTATAAAATTAAAAAAAATTCCCTTATTGCTACTTTGAGGAAGGGGTGTTTAAATTTCTATTTGTAAACCCTCCTTAACGTTTTAAAACCATCACCTTTGTCTAAGGTGGGTTCTCTTTGTAATTTTAGTAATTTTTTTTTTTCTTAGGGGAGCTTGGGGATTCCCCCCATGGTATCCCATCTCCTATTTGGATAGGAGGGTCTCTATATGACTACTAACTTACTAGCTTAGTAATTAGATCTCATTGCTAGCTTTTTTATTTTTCATTTATTAGTTCTTAGCATCTAATTGTTAGATTTAGATGTCACAGTTTTGAATCACTTATTTTTTCCTAAATCTAACTATATGGTGGTTTCATTAGCTATTTCATTTAATTTGCATTTCAATAATTAGATCTAATTTTCTAATTGGTATTTCCATCGAAATTTTTCTATCTTGTTGTGATCCAATTCACATTTGCTTCATTAGTCATTGGCATAATATAATCAATTGTACTTAAAGTGCTAATTGCTAATTTAATCATAGAGGTGGAATGGTACTTGCTATCGGTGAATTTTAATATATTTCACTTTTTGAAGCTCCTCATTCTAATTGTCAATCTCATTGAAGCATTTGTTTTAGATCTCATTGGTAATTTGCATTATAGATTTAGTTTGCATCTCCAAAATTTGCATCCAAGCATAAGCTTGGTTGATAGAAATTTTAGGACAAATTTCCCTAACTTTCATTCAATTCGATAAATTTTAGTTTGGAGAAAAGGTCAAAACACACGACCTTGCAGTTCTCTTTTGGCCGAGCCCTTGTAGTAGCGAAGGCACGTTGGCTGTCTTGAAGTCCAGGCAAGTATTGTTAATGAAGGACTAAGCGCCTCCTCGTTGTAACCGTCTTTCAATTCATCTCAGTCCTTACCAAATTTTGAGAAATTGAGGGGAAGTCTCACCATAGATTAGGCATATAATTAAAATTTACTGAGACCACTTTGTCTCACACGTACACATAACATTTTCTCATTTGCTATTGTGTCATTTAGGTTGTGAGCCATTTCTTCTTACTTGCAAGCATCTCATTTCCTTGTACTTGTTTATTTTATTGCTCATGTAATTGCCCTTTATTGTCATATCTTGTTTGAGCATCTCTTTAAAGTACAAGTTTTGTCTACCTTGCAAGTTTTACTTCCATTTATTGCTCATATCTCTAAATTGCACATTAATCTCTTATGAGTTTTAATTTACTAATGCTTGTTTTGCAGCATTGCCAATCTTGTACTTGAAAGATCATTTTTATTTTGCAAGTATCATAGTTTACCTTTGAGCATTATATAAGGGCATTGGTCTCTCATATTCTATCTTGCTCGATGTCTTGTTGATATATCTCATTTGCTCATTAATATTAATACTTGCTAATTAATCTTTAAATTCAAGTTATATTGAATGGTAATTGCCTTGCCTTCTATCTCCTAGATCTTGTTTCCTTCAATAATCATCTTTAGGGACCACCCACCATAGCTTAGCTCGGAAAGAGCTTAAACGGAGAATTGAGAAGAGGTGACAACCCCTTCTCTGAACGTTGTGCCTTAAAGACCACACCTAGTGGGATTGAGGATTTTGCCCACATTTAGGTGTGCATTTTAGGCGACAATAGCTATCACTCACAAACTAATGGTCAAACTGAGATAGTCAAGAAGTGGCTAGAGGGCTATCTTCGAAACTATGTATCTGGCCAACAAAAGGCATGGGTTAAGTGGTTGCATCTTGGGGAACACTGCTACAACAACGCTTTCCACATGTCCATTGGTATGAGGCCCTTCAAAGCACTACATGGATATGATGCCCCAACATTTGTAGATCGAATATTTGGGGATAGCCATGCCCCTTTGGCTAAAGATTAGATTTAGGAGAGCCAAGATATCTTAAGAGTCCTCAAGGACAAACTGTGGATGTTTCAGAACCAACAAAAAGTGTATGTAGATAGGCATAGGGTGGAATGTAGTTTTGAGGTTGGGGACATGGTATACCTTCGTCTTCAACCCCACTGGCAGTCATTGCTCAAAACAAAAGGGGTAAAAAAGCTGAAACCTAGGTTCTATGTGTGAGAATTTGGAGGGTTTAAAGTTAATACAAATTCTCTTCTTGATAATTACTTGCGAGCTTGCTTATGTTGCTTATGTCTTCTCTTAGTTAATAGTTCATCAAGTCAATTATAAAAATGTACAGGGCACAAACTTTTAGGCAGGTATAACACTTTTATTGTGGGAAGGTAAATCACAGATTTACCTTCCTTTCTTTACACTTCAGAATTCCTTTTCTATTCTCGAGGCCTTCTTATCAATTTGCATCAATTCGCATCCGCATTTGTTATTGCAGTATGACTGCAATCCTTCTTGAGACATTCACTTATCCCAATGCTGTATTACATTAGGTACATTCGATTATACCCATGCAGTATGATCGCACTTCTTGTTGCGGTGTCCGCAATGTATATTCATACTCTGTCTCCGCAAAGTGTTCATATATATATATATATCCTCCGTTTTCTGCTGTGGTAATCGTAGGACTGTAATTTATAAAAGAGTCTGCATTCCTTACTCAGAGATATCTGCATTCTTATTAGACCAGTCCGTCTTCCTATTTTAGTGTGCACCGAAAAACTTCTCTCCCAATGATTCACAGCTTTAGGTATATATATATATATATATATATATATATATACATACATGACTGTTCCAGCTATAGGGCCGACCATCCAGCCTCTTATAGAGCCGACCGTATCATTGATATTTAGGCCGACTGGAGAGAGGGATAATTCCAGCATTTGAGAGAGGTGTTCTTCACATTTTATATATCTTGACTTCCATTGATGTTTGAGAGTTGTTTGTGAGCTTGTCTTTCAACTTGACTTCCATTATTCTACAAGGTATTGGAGCATGTATTTCTAGACCCTTCATAAATGACACTTATTACATTTACATCTCAGAGACAAAGCCCTAGATAGACATCAAGAAGAAGTCTATCTAACCTATAATAAAATCTTGCTCATAAAAACCCATGAAGCAAGTACAATATACATTTTATTATCTTTGTCTTCTTCTTTACAAAATTACATAGTCAATATGAAGACCGACCTAGTTACACTTTTGAACACTCCCTCTTAACTTGGGAGGTATTCATACAGGTACATGATCACTTTCAAACTGAAGAATCTTATAAGAAGAATTGGATTGGTAATCGCATGTGTATAGCATCATATCAACCAACATTGTCCTAGTGCAAGGCCTTGACTAACAAACCCATCTCTCAACGAGACGATGGGCTACAATGCTGGCGAGACACATGACTTATAGACACCTTCGTCATTGTCTCTCCAAGGTACATACTCCACTTGGGTGTTCCCAAAGTATGACCTTCTTGGACTATTCTTCTCTAGGGTAGCTAGCCCTCAAAGAATATCGGTCCCCGACTACTCTTATCTTGAATGCCCTAACACATTCTCAAAGAGTATCGAATGCCAGATGATTACCCAACCCTCCATTCTGTCTTCCCAAGACCAGAATGATGTGTCTATCTCTCCCTCTTAACCAGGGAGGACCTATTCCACAAGGTAATGTACTCATTCCTATACAAGGAATGTACCTAAGCTCATTCTTAGGAATTACCAAGTTTCTTCCAAGTAAGAAACTTACCATCAGGCTCCCTCTTAACCAGGGACCTCTAGCAGCAATGGTGAGACACCCAGCTGCTCATGAAGAATTCCTATCCTTGATGTCATGGATTTAGATATTGAGGAATCTTCAACTTTTAGCTTCATAGGGCATAGATCATCCATCACTTTTATCCTGAGTCATTACAGCTGTCAGAAAGTGATTCATCAGATTTCCTTATCTGGTCCATTGTTATGCCATGCTGCTTTCCTTCGAATCATCTCCCAGGATCATGCATCCTTTCTCATGATTAGCAACCCTGCACAAATTTATCTAGATAAACATATACGTATGAACTTTTAGAACAAAAGTTACCTCGATGATGATCTTTCACCATGACATCTTCCTGAAGGCATCGACAACCTTTATACAGATTGACACATCTCCTGATGATATGTTTTCCAAGGGTCTTCTTCTTTACCATACTTCCGTCAGAGTTTACATATCTTCTCAGGAGATTTCCTAGTCACATCTTCTTGGCCTCCGGATGATAACTGCCTCTTGACATGGTTGCGTTTCATGATCTCTTCCTCTCAGCACATTCTTTATTCCCAGGAACATACAACTTTTCTAGTTTCTCATTCATATACATCTACCTCATATTCCACGAGGACATATTATGTCGATTTCATCTGTCCGTGCATTGAGAGATACTCCTCCATAGATCATACTTCTAAGTACAAAAGTCCATTACCTGCAACCATATGACTTCACAACATCTAATGTCAGCATGTAAATATATACATACCTCATACCTTTTACCTTTGAGTCATCTTGTAGCAATTTGCCAAGAATGAAGAGCTTTTATTCCCTTGGCTTGCTTCATCAATATGTCATCACATCATCAGAAATATGTTTCCATGATGACCCTTGCTTTTGATGACTGCTTTTCATTAGTAATGTTTGTCAGAGAGGTTTTCCCCAGAGCTAATTCACCAGGAGCTCCTACCATGCTTTGATCAGGATATTACATTGCTTCCTATCATATAACTAACATAAATCTCTTAAAGAAGAAGATGATCTCAATCGTAGTGTAGATTCCTTGCTTCTTCTTACTTAGATTTTTCTTTGAATCAGATTCTTCCTTTTCTACAAATGTTTGAGTTTTGCAAAACTCTTGCCTTCAACTTGTATTCTTCCATAGAAACCCTAGGTTCATGAGTGAGGTAACTTACTTATCCCATGATTTTTGTTACCCTCATGATCATATGAGTTCTTGTTTCTTATACTTTCATGATGCATCAATTCTTAAGTAGAATCTAGGAGCTATAAAGAGTCTTATATTGAGAGAGACTAGTCTTGATGATCTCTTACTCCCTCTTTCCATCCACTTCTTCCATCCTTTCCGGTGACATGAACTTTCTTGTACTGTTCATAATTCTTCTTCCAGCGTCTTTTGTGTCTCCAATATTATTCATGTGAGAGAACCTTAAGAGTTCCTTTACATGAATTCAAAGGAGACTCTTATTTATGACTTCAGTCATCTATGAGAACCATAACTATCTTCCTTGTTTCATGCAAGGATCTTTGGTAATACAACCACATTATGTATCTCCTTGCAAATTGAAGTCATTTAACCAAAATTAAAAAGAAAATGAAAAATACTTACTTGGCAAGTGAAGAGGAGATCTTCACCTTGTTCTTCCTTGAATGATCTTCTTGGGCTGTTCCAGACTAGAGATCATATGTCATTCATTCGTGTAGCTGAACTTTTAGACTGTATTCTTCCAAGGCTATGACCACTACAAATTATGATAGTATCATAGTTCTATTACTGTGATAGAACTAATGACCGGAGTCTTGTCTATTTAGTCATGCCGAGAATGTCACTGTGATATTGTGAGATGTTATTGAGGGAGAGCACCGAGACTTTTGTTGAGTCATCATTCTTATCATCACTGTTGTCATACCGAATCTGCATCTCTGTAATATGATCCAACCAACCTTTTGTCACTGAGGAATATCACTGGAACTTTGTGGTCATTGTAATGTGGGTTCATTTCTATAATAGCCAGTTGTTATGATGACATCTATCAATGTCATTGTAATTTCTTACTTGAAGTTACATCACTGAAACCTTAAAATTGTGGTATTGTGGTTAAGCTTTATCACTGAAATCCTTTTCACTATATCAGACCATTTGGAATGATCTCTAAATCTGAGCACTTGTAGAGTAGTCCTCCTTCCAGGTGTCTTAAATACGTTTATTGTAATAAGCTCACTATATCTTTGAGATTTTTATTTGAACAGTGAGAGGTATCCGCACCGTGTTAACCCATCTAAAAACTACAAAGATTGTCCTTCTTCGAACTATCTTTGACTATAGCCATAGCTTTGATACCATGTTGAGAATTTGGAGGGCTTAAAGTTAATAAAAATTCTCTTCTTGATAATTACTTGTGAGCTTGCTTATGTTGCTTATGTCTTCTCTTAGTTAATCGTTCATCAAGTCAATTATCAAAATGTACAGGGCACAAACTTTTAGGCAGGTGTAACACTTTTATTGTGGGAAGCTAAATCACAGATTTACCTTCCTTCCTTTACACTTCGGAATTCCTTTTCTAGTCTGGAGCCCTTCTTATCAATTTGCTTCAATTCACATCTGAATTTGTTATTGCAGTATGACTGCAATCCTTCTTGAGACATTCACTTATCCCAACGCTGTATTGCATTAGATACATTCGATTATACCAACGCAGTATGATCGCACTTCTTGTTGTGGTGTCCGCAATGTATATTCATACTCCGTCTCCGCAAGGTCTTCATATATATATATATATATATATATATTTATATCCTCCGTTTTCTGCTGTGGTAATTGTAGGACTGTAATTTATAAAAGAGTCTCGCATTCTTGTGTGTGCATCCTTCTTTTGATATTGTTCATGCTGATGTGTATGGATAATAGTTAAATATCATACATTAATTTAGCTAACATTTTACTTTTAGTATTATCTTTATATCCTATATCGCAGGGGTGACGATGAACACCTTACTCAGTAGCTATCAACAACTTGGTGTGAGTCTATAGGTAATAGGTCTATGAAGCCCCAGGGATTGCTGGAGTTCTCATTCACTCCTCATTCAAGAACATGGATCATGTGCTCTACGGTGAGCACATTTCCTCGAGTTGGAGCTAGATGTTACCCACTAAAACGTGGGTTACCCATAGGAGAATTTTTTTCTCCTCCTTGGATAGCAAGCCAGCCAATAGCCCTACTCGATCAACACGTAACATGATGCCAAGATCCTCCACTTCTTGCTCTGGTCATATTTCTCTCTCCGATTCGACATTCCTTCTTGAAGGAAGGTGAGTATCAACACGTACTTTAACCATTTTTGCATTCATGTGCTTTCACTTAATGTTATGGACATTGAACGAAGCACCGAAACATTTTGGAGTTTCTGAAACGGGTACGTTTAGAAACATCACCCCCCAAAAATGGAAACGTTGGCTGAAACGTCATAAATAAATTTATAAATAAGTGAATAACACATTATCTTGCAAGAGAAAAGGGAAATAAGATCCATAGATGACAATTTAGAAGGAAAACCAAGTCTATATTAACTCTCATAGATGATTACATGATGGTCGAGTTTCGATCAAGTTTCGGAGTTTCAGGTACGGGTACGACCTAAAATGATGGGTTCTTAGATGTTTCATGCAACATAGGGGCATACTAATATGGATCAAGTGGCAAACTGGACGATTTACCAATCTTGCATGTATGCTTGTTCCTTCACTTCACATAGGAGGTTAGTCTTTGTCTCTAGTCTAGTGGGACCTCCTCTGAAGCCTTAGGGTTTTATGAAGGGCACATTTGGGGAGGCTTTGATTGAAGTAGCGTGTCTAGATATTCCATACTTGCCACTTTCCATCTTTCCCTTTAATTTTCTCCATTCTTGGGGCTAGTGGTTGTTGAACATTGCGATTAAGACTATTTCATTCTTGTCCTTGAGCATGGGCCCTGAAAACTTTGCCCTAGAGGTGGATGCAACGAAAAGAAAGATAAAAGCATAAGAAAGCCACAGTGAAAGAAAATTGTAAAATGCAAAAGATGGCTCGGACATTTGATTAGCACATGGGCAAAAGCCTAGCATGAGCTACGCAGTCTACCACCCTCATTAGTCATCACTCAATTCCTGAAGCACACGATGCTTCATCTATAAAAAAGGAACTCTTGTATTGTCCCGACCCTGATGAGCGATAAAATATCTCATCCTTAAGGGGTAATAGAAAATTTCAAAAGCAAGCTTGGGCTCCTAAGCTATGCACCCAAACCAAAGCAAATCATAAAGAAGTAAAAGGCGTATGGAGTGTAAAAACTCTGGTAAACTTGAATAAGTATATATTATTATTGATAAAAAAAAATGAGATGATTACAATGGGGAATCACCAAGGCTTTAAATACAGCCTTACGGTGTCCCTTGGTGAAGAGGCATGATCGTTGATCATGCCCTTTCACTTAATAAACTTAAGATAACTATATTTAAATAATTATTAATAAATTATACATAATATTGCCCCTCTCTTAAAGATGGTTTATCCTCAAAGCATACGTAATGATGGACATTGTTGACGAATGCTTGGGTTTCCCGAGAGGCGGGCTCTTGCTTCCTACATTTTTAAAAGATCGTGGAGCATCTTCTCGAGTTCAATCTTTTGGTGATGTGGATAGCAACAAGATTTGATATTGACAGGGTCGGATCCTGCCTTGACTTCTATTGTATGTTCTATTTTCCTATTGGGAGGCATTTTTATTGGTCTTGTAATACTTTTTCGTGTTTTTGAACTAATCCTTGTACTTTTGGTGACTCTTCGTGGTTCCTTTTTGTAGATAACGTTTCTAATTGATGACATTGTACTATAGAAGCTGGCGCTCCTTTTTGAATCCTCTTCGTCATCTGAGGTGACGATATGATTTGATTTTTTGGGGCTGGGAATCCATACAACTTGTGTTTCTGCCCTTTCCATTTAAAGCTTATAAACTGCTTCTGATGGTTGGCAGAATAGGTACCTAAGGTTTGTAGCCATTGAATTCCTAAGACCACATCTACTCCTTGTAATGGCACGCTGTAGAATGGAGATTCTAAATTAAAATTTTGAATATGCAATTTGACCTTATGGCATTTCCCTACCTTCTCAATTTTCTTACAATCGGCCACCATTACCTTCATATTGGGCATGGGAAACGTAAAGATGTTGAGCCTTTTGGCCATGGTCTAATCTAGAAAATTGTGGGTACTGCCGGTGTCAAGGAGAACCATTACGTTGTTCTTCTTAATATGTCCTTTTAGTTTTAGTGTGTGAGGTTGTGATATTCCTGTCATAGCTAATAAGGACATTTGCGTAATGCTTCCATCATCTAGTTCTGGAGGGAACTCTGGGGTGGCTGAATCTGATTCATCATTGTTAGAGTCATTAGTTGCTTCACAGTTATACAGATTCTTTGTCTTGTTTCTTTTAGCTCACCTATGCTTAGGGTCCCACTTTTCACCGCAACGTTTGCACTTGCCTTCTCTCATCCTTTGTATTTCCACGTTAGATTTTTCTTCTTCACGAAGATGAGTTGGGACATATTTTGTGTTATCTATATTTTCAGATTGAGGAAATCTTTGTCTCGAATATACTCTTTCTGATTTTGACCATGATAACCTTTCAAATTTCTTTTCAACAACTTTTGCTTTTTGCCTTGCTAGTTCTACTGATGTAATGTCGTGAAGTTCGAGCTCTTCTTGTATATGGATTTTAAGCCCTGAGATGAAAGACTAGATTAAACGAGATTCTGACAATCCAGGTACTCGTGTCACTAAGGTCTCCCATTCTCGAGTGTACTCATCCACATCTCCTTTTTGGCGTAATTTGATGAATGTTGAAAAAAACTTTTCTTCTTTTATACCTTGAAATCTTTTAAAGAATGCATCCATAAATTTTGTCCAACTAATAGCAAGCGTCGTCTTTTTCCACCACATATACCAATTATATGCTTCTCCTTCCATTTTCATGGAAGTGTGCTTAATTTTTTCATCATCACTATTAATGTCATAAATCTCAAAATATTCTTCGGCTTTATTAAGCCATGCAACGCTATTTTTTTCATTACCGTCAAACTTGGGTAGCTCAATTTTTGCTCTTCGATGATATGCTTATGGTGGGACGAGAAAGGGGTATTGATTAGCAAATGCATTCCAGAGCTGCTTATTTTGAGAATCTGCATTACTATCTTCGTGATGATGTGGGGAATCGGTTTTTTCCTGATACTCTTTTGAGTTCCTTGAATCTGCGGAATTGTTCTGTTGATTTTGTTCCATATTAGGGGATATGGGTCGTTGTGTCTGGCTTATCTTCTCGCAGAGTTCTGTCATCTTTTGCATTGCTTGGCTAAGATTTTTTGTGGCTTCTTGATGATTTAGCCACATTTGTCTTTCTATTCGATTCGTTGTATCTTGAAGTTTTTTGATATCGTTGGAGTTTCCTACAACTGATCCCTCGAGATCGACTAATCTTTTGCCGACGTCTTCAGAATTATTATTGATCTGTTTCTCAAGATCCAACAATTTTTTTTGGAATTCGGCCATCGACATTGATGACATCATTGAACGCGTATGTGGTGGTGAATATTTTTCTGCCAGTTTTTTTTTTCTTTCTTTAATTTAAATAATAATAATAATTATTATTATTATTTTTAAATAATAATAATTATATAATTTCTTTTAATAATTATGTAATAAAAATTAACTTAAAAAAAAATCGAACTGTAATTCTGTAAAACGTCCCCTGTGGAATTAGAAACGACACACCGTTTTGTGACCAACCTTGTTGACCACCGTTGTTTTTTATTGACCCGATTTTTGTTTGACTGCAGCACTGTTGAGTGGCTACGGGGGACGGAGAGGTGGACAGGGACGGCGGGGCAGGAAGGGTGTCGGGGGACGCGGGGGCAGGAGTGGGGGAAGAGATGTCGGGGAGTGGGGGTGACGGAGTAGGGGAGACGGTGGGCGGGTGGAGCAGCCGGAAGACAGCGGGAAGGCGTGAGAAAGACGGCGGAAAGGTGGGTGTGAGGTGGACAGGGGTTGCAGGAGCAGGTGGGTAGGAAATGCGGGGAGAAGGGGAGGTGGGATAGCATGAGTTGGGGAGAGTACAGGTGAGTGAAGGGCGGGGTGAGTGAGGGCGAGGGAGCGGGGGTGGTGAGGGGTCGTGAGATGAGAAGAGCGTTGAGCGTAGGGAAGAGCGGTGAGGTGAGGTTTAGCAGGTTTGAGTGTTGTGTGGGAGCCGGAAGGGTGAGGGCAGCGGGCGTGAGTGAGGGGGAAGGCGAGGTGAGTCGAGAGGCGTGAGGGCTGTGAGTGCAAGAGCGGAGGCAGGTGGAGTGAGCGGGGGGCAGAGCGTATGGGATTGAGGGCGAGTGTGAGGGGAGGGTTGCGAGGTGGGGGCTGAGTGATGTGAGGGTCGATTGTAGGTGAGGAGAGTGTGAGGGGGAGGGTGGCTGTGCGCAGGTGTGATTGTTGTGTTGAGGGCTGTGCGAAGAGGAGAGGGGGTTGGGCAGGGCGAGGCCGAAGGCCGAGTGAGGGCGTTGGGGGAGTGAGGTTTGTGTGGGTGGCTGCGTATGGCTGTGTGTGGGTTGAAGAGAGAGCGTAGGGAGGGGGCCGGGTTGAGGGATGTGAGGTGAGGCCGTGAGGGCCGAGAGGGTAGTGTGTGGAATGGGAAGGAAGGGACGATGGAGAGGAAAGATCTGCAATTTTTTTTTAAAACAAATGTTGTTGCCCACAAGCACTTGGTTTTTTAAAAAATTCTGCAATTTCCTCTGTAATTCTTTAATCTCTTGATGATCACATAGATCTTGAAGAGCGATTGCTCCGATACCAATGGAGTATAAAAACTCTGGTAAACTTGAATAAGTATATATTATTATTGATAAAAAAAATGAGATGATTACAATGGGGAATCACCAAGGCTTTAAATACAGCCTTATGGTGTCCCTTGGTGAAGAGGCATGATCAAATGATCGTTGATCATGCCCTTTCACTTAATAAGCCTAAGATAACTATATTTAAATAATTATTAATAAATTATACATAACAGCGTACTAGAGGAGTGAAAAAATCAGGTCGAGGAAAGGGGTAATTCGTGCCTCCATGATTGCTCCCCCCTTACATTTATAAAATCATGATGGTGCACCTCCATTAGCTGGTCACATGCCTATGTCACATTTCCTTGAATTCTTTCCCACTCCGCAACCATCATTTTTATTCACACCTATGGATTGATTCACTAACTTGGGACCTGTCACTTCGCCTTGGGTGTTGGAAACACCTAATAGGGTTATCCATCTAACCATCCCTGGCATAGGGAGGTAACTTGTTTATGGGACTTGATCTAGTTAGACAATTGATGGTGAGCTTTGTGTGAAGTATTACTATGCCCTTTACATTAGGTATGGACCACTATGATGCATTTATGGTTATTGTCTCTAATAATTGGAAATTTCACTTGATTTCGAGTAAAGTTTGTTAGGTAGTATTGTTTCAGCAACAAAGGCCTCTTAAGAGATGGTTATACTTTTCAACAACATTCCTAAGGCCGTTTTACACATTCCCGAGAGCAGATATGACCTTGTTGATGCAACGTTGCCCACCCAAAGTTGAGCATTGGGCTATGTGATGGTTCCACATGGTACATGGCACTTTGAAGTACTTCGAGATGCTGAAATGTTGAGCCCATGAAGCTTGGTATTGGATTTATAAATGTGCCCAAATGGACCCAGGAAGCCTCCATTTTGGCCTTGACACTGTTTGATGGGTGTTGCTTGTGCCAGACCTCGAATGATGATGGTTATCCTGGAGATGACAAGGGAGGGCTTGCATATCACTATTTTACCTTAACACTTGAGTGGATTGGTGCCACATCACCCTTCTTGCCCTTTAGAGGATGACATAGGGGATTTTGATGATAATGTCTTGATTTGGAGGCATATCCATGGACATAGAGCTAATTTTTGGAGTATGGAGCACTCATTAGCATTTTTGACACTTGTGGCATTTAGAGCTCCTTTGGAGGATGACATGATAGTGGAGGAGGCTTTTCTCCCACACTTGTGGGCATTTTTAGCATTATTTGTTATGCTTTTCAGCTATGAGGTTGACTTGTAACCTCAAACTTGTTTAACATTTGAACTTGTAATTAGGACTTTTACATGTATTATTGTAAAAATAAGGGTGATAAGCCTCATATAAATAAAGGCTCCCCCTTATTTCATTTCATCATCACACGTTTTATCAGTCTTCTTTAGCTAAGATTGCGAATTAGCCCTTTTTCGCTACTTGGGCAAGATGTGATCTTTCTATGGTGCAAATTTCTCTTGGAGATAGATCTTTGTATGGAGGTGTTTTCTACAGATGGAAAGAAGTGTTTCTTAGAGAATTTTGAAAGCTTAATGCTTTATGTTGTATATTTTGCACATTGTATTTGCGTTGGTAGGGTTTCTATTTGTGCCATGATTAAATGCTAATCTTTGTCGAACTCTTGCTCCATTATATTTTGCAAAATTGTTCTCTTTCAAATCTATTAGGAAACTTTGATTGTGATTCCTTATATTTAATTTCTCCCCTCACAAGAAAAATAGAGGCACTTATCATTTTTGTGTTAATCATCCATAAATCTTATTAAACTTCTTCTTCTTTTCCTTGTTCCTAGATGTCTAGGGTTAGCTGCTAGGGTTTCTAGGGTAGAATTCTGCATAAAAAGTGAATTTGTGTTAATGTTTATGGTTTGTAAATCAGAAACTGCATCAATAAATTACATGGTTAGTCTGTCTTTTTTAGGGCTGACATCATCCTTATTTGTTGCATGTGCATGTTTTTCAGCCCTAGATTCCCATTAAGTGACCCTAACCATAGGTGTTTATTGGAAGGCCTTAATTCCCTTTTGTTGATTATCCTTAAAAGACCTTTTCTTTGGCTGTTATATGACACTGTGCACTCGATCATTGCAAATCAACCTAACCCCAACTTGTAACAGCCATACCTTTGGTCTAGGTGTAGAGTACTTGAAGCTTAATGTAGAATATCTAGGCCTTTGTAGGCTTTGCCGGTACTCTGCTCCATACTATAGTCCTCTTATCCATCAACTTGAGCCATAGTATTAGAATATCTTTAAGGTGATCTAGGGAAGCCTTCGTTGTGGTCAAATACCCACTAAAGAGCAGGAGAAAGGTTGCTGAGGTGACAGTGGTAACCCTTTCTCATGTTGACATAAGGTCTGCTTCTTCCTAGTGGGGTTTTGCACTAAGCCCCAACCCCTAAGCTTCAATATTACATCAAAAAGTATAAGTAATTGGACTCTTTGCTTAAGTAAATTTATCTGCCAAGATGGAGTTCATAACTCATGAATAGGGATTTTTGGTTAGGTAAGCAAATTTTTGAATTGTCTTATTGACTCTTCATTGATCCGGGTCTACATGCTATAACCAAAATAAATTATGATTTTATCCCCAATTGACTTTATTGATTCAAGATGGTATTCCATAGGTTTTTGACCTTTGGGGACCTGATTCCTAGCAGTATCATTGAATCAATCCCCACTCCACAACAAGTCTGGTAATGGAGATGACAATAGTTGATTGCCCCTCAGTGCAATGGAAGATGGTGAATTTCTCCTTTGTTCTAAATCCCCTGCTTCTACATTTCAAAATGAGTAAAAATGTAAAAAATCAGATTTATACGCAACCTTTCATGGACCTGCTTATTTTTTCCATTGACTCACAAGTTTTTGGTGACATATCATAATTTTTTGAACATATCATGATATGTTCAAAGTTTGAAAAATTTGTGATTTTTTGTGAGCAGAGATAATCAAAGAGAATCACAATGTATCATGATTTCTGCTCTATGTCACGGATATATGCAACACCGGTATAAATATGGAACTCTCATTTGTAACTGATCATCAAGTGTTTCCTTTTTATTCTTCATAAAGTGATCTGCCTAAGTTTTCCTTTGAAGTGATGCAGTGTCTTATGCTTGGATTTATTTCTCTATATAACTCTTGTTTTTGGTTCATTCTCTCTTTAGGGTTTCTCTCCTCTTGGTTGAGCTCTCTTTAAGTGTTGTGCTGCCCTAATACTGGTTTGTTCTTCTCTTTATTTCAGAGTCTGGGTTTGTGTTGGCTTTTTGTGATTCTCTAGCTTTTTCCTTTGAATCTCAGTATTTTCTACCAAGTGCATTTTAGGTCTCGAAAAGCATTCTTTTTATGAAAACTTGGAGGAGTATCTGTCTTTTTCCATTTCTTTGGCCTGAAAAGCTAGAGAAACCATTAGATTTGAACTAGGGCTCAATGGTATTCACATTTCCATAGATGATTCTGACAGTTTGTCTACCACACATAGATGTAGAGGACCATGAAAAAGCTGATTGAGCATAACTAGCAGCTTGAGGCTTGTTCCATTTCTTTCTTTGTTATGACGGTTTGGCTCTTTACTACTTACAATTTAAATGATGATCAATGTGATTATATGATCTATCATTTGTGTCTCCTTTTGATTTGGACATTGATGATTTTACAATGAAAAATACAATGATTTTCATATTCTGAATACGAATTATCCAAATTGTGTAATTATCATTTGGATCATGGATGTTGCTACTTGATTAATCTATTTTGATTTTTTTTAGTAATTTTTTTAATTGTTGGAGGAGTGTCTCAGCAAGTACCCCAACGTCCCTTGTGATGTGCCCTAAAATTTAATGGATTTCTCCACACATGCATGAGAAACATCCCCATGTCCCTGTATTCCCACATGACCAAACTTTGGTGGAACATTGTGAAAATGCTGGCATTAGCATTGATGTTGATGGTTGTTTGGGGTCTTAACTAGTGGACACGGAAAACATTGTTGACATGGATGATTACAGTCGGTCTATTCTAGTCACATGCACACTTGGTGGAAAACAACAGCTATCTGGATAAATGTATAGACTTCCCACTATGATCAATCAGGACTTACCTAAGGTTTGAAGTTTGATATAATATAGAATTGACTTACCTCTGTTTGCCACAATGCAAGGGAATGCAAACTCTAGTTAAGTTTGAGGGACGAGGCAGTCTTATTATCAGAATTTGTTCTCTATGGTAAAGGACATTCATGCCCCTAACTATATGGTGGAGGAGTCACATGCAAGCTATTTACTTATATAGATAGATCATGGAATAGTGTGGACCATGCCAGCCTGACTGTTGAAAGAGGGATTCTGGGAAATTTGGATGGTAATAGCGGTATCCTTAGAGGTTCAGGGAATGTCCAAATTAAACAATGCTAGATTTCATCGTGGCATACCCTAGTTGCTTCAGTAGGCATGCATGCATTTTAATGGTGTAACTATTTCTCGCTTCTTTGTGCTTGTCTTTTTGGTGAGGGGAACAAGTCCTTGAGAGGAAAAATGCATTCTTTGCTGCAATTAAATTCATAAATATGTAGTCAAGCTCTTCCATAAAATCATGTTGCCTCTTGCTGCTTTTGTGAATGGGAGTATGGACAGCCATCTGCCTATCACATTCAGGAATCTTTATTGTTGTGCGAGTGTATTATGCAATGCAAAATAAAATATATAAAGTCGTAGTACTATGATCAAAGTTAAAAGATAGAAATTCTTGTTGCAGTTACAGATGGTGAAACATGGAGCGAAGAAGATTTTGCAGAAGTTCCTGCAGAATTTCAGGTGGGCTGGTGAGCATACTTGAAAGAAAATTTAAATTTACTACCACTTTTATTTCTCAAACTTGATCTGGCTTTTCTATACAGACAAGGCGAAAAATATTATTTTGGATTGATTACTTTTTAAGGAGAACAGATAGTTTCTGTTCATACCAAAGTCTATTACATATGTTGATGTCTGTTCATAGTACAAACTGTTTCAGGAAATATTTTCAGGTCATACAAGCCCAATTGCTAGATGTCGTTTCTCAGCAGCAGGCACAAATGTTGCTAGTGCATCGGTTGATGGCACTGTTAGGTGATCGGAGCTGTATTTGACATAAATTATGATTGTTCTAAGTTGCTTGAAAGTGCTTGTATATATTAAATTTAAACTTTGAAGTGGGTAGCCAAAATGCTGATGGCGAATTTATTTATTTCCATGTTAACATCATAGTTGTCTTTTTATTTTGTAACTAAAAAGGATTTGGACATATGATTCTTCAACTCCAACATCCCGAAACGCAACAATCTATTGTGGAGCTGAAATCATGTCCCTTGACTGGGAGTACAAGTCAGACCGTTTGGTATGCTATTTAACAGGGCTTAAATTATCTTCAATCTGTTGAGAAGAATATGGTTAAATTTGGTTTGATGACTTCTAGTTCTTATGTATCTGTAATGAAAGCACCATTAAACTGTTGCGTTGCTGACCTTAGGTTCTCTTTGACTGTAGTTGCTTATAGGCACAGCAGAGGGTGGTATTAAGGCATGGAATGTAGATTCAAAACGAGTTGTTTGCGATCTTAGTACCGGAGCGGCATTTCCAAAGTATGTCTATCTTTAAATATTCGCTTGTCCACAGATATGGTTCCAAGTTTGGTTTGAATCTGTCTTAGCTGTTCTACAAGATCTTTATACTACATCCCATTGTGCATTATATTTGATCTTCCTTTTCTTAATTTGTATTGCAGTGTTTTAGACTTAAAGTGCAGTCCATTGGAACCTATCTTTGTTTCTGCAGCAGCTTCTAGAGGGTAATCTACTTCATTTTTTGCAAGTACAATGGAGGTAAAACAGGGAATACATTAAGAAAGAGGGAGACAAGTTTTGATATGAATTAGTGTTTTGCTATACCTCTCTTCTTTTGGTCCATTATACCTTTCTTCTGTTTTTTTTCTCCATACGATTTTGTGTAAGCTTGCTTCGTTTAAGAGAGTTAAAGCTATCTTGAAATTTCATTTAAGAGTTCCCAACAGTCCATTATGTTAGGGTCCTCTTGGAAATCTCCATTAATTTTTCTTTAGTTTTCTATTTTATCATGCTATGATCAAATTGAGGTGAATTATACTGAGTACTCATTTCACTGCATTTGCAGCTTTCCAATGTTCGTTATCATATTGTGCTTGTGGCTATGCAAATTTTTATTTGCAACATTTGATTTTAACAGACTGGAAACCTTTATATTTAGTTAGTAGAAAAGATTGGGTGATTATAGAACCAAGGCAAATTCCATTATGGGATAGGGTAAAATGTTGTATTTAAAATCAAGGTTGAGAATAGACCATGCTAATACTGTTCCTTTCCTTTCCATCATACCTCCTTGGATCCTATTTATATGACCTGTTACAGAGAGGCAACGCTTACACAGTGCAGAGCTGTAGCAACCCAGTGGCTTCAAGAGGACAACATAAAGCAGCAGCCAAGGGAGTTTCAGTGATGGGATGCAGCCCGACTTGTCTATCAACAATTGGGCAGGAGTCCTTCAGTTGCTTACTTCTCAGCAACTGAGTTGCAGTGCTATGGGCAGCATGATGCAGTAACTTGAAAGGGAGCTGCAGTACAGATGTGGCAGTGTTAGTGGCAGTGACATGGGCAACAACGCAATGGATGGAGGGCCGCAGGCCAAGCATCGATAGCGCAAAGATCAACACCGAGATCTTGTGATACATGGTGTGGATGTATTGCTAGAGCACACTCCCTGCTAAGAGGGAGTGTTGATATTTTGAGAGTTGAGGTAGCATTGGGTGTGCTCTAGCCCTGAAATTTTGAGGAAGGGCTAAGACACACTTGACCTCCAAAACCCAGAAAGTGTTTGGAGAAATTTCATCTTATGTGTGAGATATTAAAATAATTATTATTTTTAATGAGGACCCTAAGTCTAACTTAGGGAATTAGATGAAAGTGAATTAATTAAACAAATGTGATGAAATGTTCTAAGTGACTCGGATCAAGCAGTCTTTTAATCTTAGCTGTCGATAAAAAATTAAATCACAGCCATTGATGTCTCAACGAAAAAGGGGAGACACACACACGGAGGTAGAGCTAAGAGACTGAGCTGGAATTCTAGGGCAGGTTTGCTAAGAATTTCCAGAAGGGTTTTCTACAGCGAGGGGTAGTATTGGTTAAGGGGTTGATCTGATCCCGGAGCCAAGAGTCAGCAAGAGGCAGAGGAGCAGCAATCAGGAGCAGTACAGAGGAGTAGGGGCAGTTGCAATAGCTGCACAGCGTGGAGGGCTTCAGCTGCTAGGCAGGTGCTACGCAGGCCTAGAAAGGGCAACGCTAATTAGCAGGATACCCTCTAGGGTTATGTAGAGGCCATCCAGGGCAGCGTAGGGACTGCGTCACCCAGTCTAGGGTTACGTAGCCCTCTCCAGGCCAACGCAGAGGCTACCAGGGATGACACAGGGGCTTCAGGGGCAGTGCTGAACTTTCTAGAGGCAGAATTTGGCGAGTCTTGTAAATCCTGTTTGAGGGTGTGAATCAGTCAATGTTTCAGTCTCCGGAACAACATGTTAGCTGTAGATCTATTTTTCTCTGTCGGGTTAACCATAAAGGTGCCCAGATTTGCTGTACTAAGATTCTACTTAATAATAATAAACCCTCATATCTGTTGCATCGATTTTCCCGCATTGGGTTTTTCCGGGGACAATTGTTCGAAAAATTTGTGTCACTTTGTTGAATGAGCGTAATATTCAGTAAATGATCTGTATGTGTGTAGGCTGTTAGTTGTGTTTACTTCGGTATTTTCTGGAAATAACTTCTATAATTTAATCACAAGTAGGAGAAGTGAACCAAGATACTACAGTAGGATTTCTGCATTTTTGTATCAGAAATTTTCACAATAATATCAATCAGATTCAGCCCTAACCAGAAATCAATAGTAGACATAACAACTAGAAGGACTCAAATAGAGTGCGGTCCTAGTAGAATCAGAGCAACCTCAATCACAGGTTCTAGTGAACTCAAAACAGATGCCAAAATGGAGTTGATGATGTGACTGAACCGGTTTACCAAGTACTGCAGTTTTGCTTCATGCATCTACCTGTGGCTGTAATATGACACGTTGAGGAAACAAGGCCTAGCGGTTCTATTAGGTAACCCAAAATAGGCCAACAGTCCTCCTGCAATAACTTCAAGGCATGTGACCTATAAAACAGGGAGTCCTAGCTGCATTTCAGATACCATCCAAACCCATAGACAACCCAGCCAACAACCCTTAGATATTTCGACCCCTGTCCTCCTTATGTTGCAGCTCTTTTAGAGAGAAGAGATTTTGAAAAGTGATGCACTAAATGAGGAAGAGGAAATGCCCTTATATACAAATTGACATGATGATTTTGGAGGCAAATTTGAAATTCAAATTTTCACTTTTTCTCACCTAAACAATAATATAACTTATATCATTTTCTTTGAATAAACAAATATTTCCTTGACCAATTTGATGATCTTTAGATCGATTTTAGTCCTCTCGAAAAGAGGAATTCAGTGGGATTATTGTCTTCATCAACTGAACAAATCTAAGTGGAATTTGGCCCTAGTTGCCAATTTTAACAAGTTTCTACCTACCATTTCCCACTTCAGGTCACTAGACACAACCATAGCCAAATATGAGATTCTTTCCTTGATCCTCGTGGAAGGATCCGTTGACTGCTACTGCCACTCTACTTGTCGTTACACCCTCAAACCTACCCCTAGCTTCTACCCCATGCATTGCTAGTTCGATGATGAATGCAAATCACTCCATTAACAACTTTGTCTCACCCTCCACACGCCACCCATCTCCCTTCCCTCACCTTTGCAAAAAATACCATATTCTCCTTCGCCATTAAAAATGAACATTTCTCTCCTGAAGGCGATGGGAACTTTGTGATTCCCTCCGCCACTCCCCTAAAGCCTTTTGGCATACCCTTTTTCCTCAATACCATACCATTTCACCTGGCCTTGACCCGCAGACCATGTTCTCCCACACCACCTCCCTTTACGACATTCCTAGACAACCTCCCACTTGCGTCTCTTCCCACTTGCTTGCCACCTTTTCTTTGAGCAAGACATTAGGAGAGTAGTGAGAGCTATGTGCAACAACAAAGAAGTTGATGAGGATAGGCTTCAGGATGAATTCCTTAAGCATGGCATCTAGCCCCCTGATTCCCATATTGTTGATTTATTTAATGACGTGGTATGTCCAAGCTTCCACCTCAAGATCGAATAATCAAGGAGTAGTTTTGAACTAAACAACTACTAAACTATCATGGGGGGTCATATATTCACCAAGCTTTATGCCACGATCTTACACTGTGGAAATTTTTGAATCTTTACACTTTATGCAGAAATTATTTACTGTTAATCTGGTTATGCTCCTCCTACTTAGACAAGTTATTAACTGATTAAATTCAAGTTAAAATCGAAGCAAAACACATAACAGATCTCCACCAATTCAGATCTAGAACAACTTCATGCACACATAGACAAAGTGACAGTTGGACAAATAGTCCCCGGAAAAACCCAATGCAGGAAAACTGGTCTCTGGTTGTTGGAGGGTTTTATTATTAAGAATTTTTCTGAATACAACAAGCCAGGGTTCCAGATCTGGAAAACTCGACAAAGATAAAATAGATCTACAGCTCACTGGCTGATCTAGGAACAAAATAATGCCTGATCCACACCCTTGAATGGGATTTACAGAACTCAACCAAAATTAGGGCTTAGAAACCCCAGCGCTGCCCCTGAAGCCTCTGCATCAGTCTCTGAAGCACCTCTAAACCTCAGTGCTGCTTCAGAAAGGTTTGCGTTACCCCAGACTGGGTGACGCAGGCTTTACGCTGCCCCTTAGGGTCTCTGCGTAACCCTTGAGGGTTTCCTGCAGCAATTACGTTGTGCTTGAGGGACTGCGCAACACTTGCGTAGTGCAAATTGCTGCCCTCCTGCCGCTACCCTTCTGCTTCTTTGCGCTGCTTCTCTGAGCTGATCTCTGCCTCTTGTTGATTTTAGACCCTGGGATCAGATCATCCCCTTGGTCTAAATTCCCCTCTCTGCAGCTGAAACACTTCTGAGAATTCTTAGCAAACCCACCCTAGAATCTCAACTTAGCTTCAGTGCTCTGCCTTTGTGTGTCTTTACAAATGACCCCAAGCCTTTCCTTTATACTTTTCTCTTTGGGAAACGAACGACCATGATCAGATCTTGAATCAATGGCTAAGATTAAAAGAAAGCTTGATCCGTGTGACTTAAGACAATTTCATCACATGTTTAATTTAATTAACTTTAATTATTTCATTTTCCTAAGATTAGACTTAGGAAATACATTAAAATAATTAATTAATTAAATATCTCATAAACTAGATGAAATTTCCCAAATCCCTTTCTGGGTCTTGTAGATCAAGTGTGCTCTAGTCCCTCCACAAAATTAGGGAGCTAGAGCACAACTGATGCTACTCCAAATACACAAAATCTCAACACTCCCTCTTAGCATCTGGAGTGTGCTCTAGCAATACATCACACTATGCATTACAAGATTTTGGGCACTGGTTTTGTGCTGTTGATGCTTGGCCTGCTGCCACTCAACTCTGCACTGTTGCTGCCATTCTGTACTGCTGCCCATGACGCTGCCACTGCCATTGCAACATCTGTATTGCAGCTCCCTCTCAATTTGCTGCATCTGTGCTGCTCATAGCACTGCCACTGCTGACCTACTGCAATGCAACTTCAGTTGTTGAGAGAAACAACTGAATCTTCTACCCAATCTTTAATAGAAAAGTCAGTTGGGCTGCATCCTCATCACTGAAGCCCCATAGGTTGCTGATCTGTGCTGGCATCTGAAGTATGATGCACAACAACATCTTTGCATTGCGTAAGCAGACTCCCTTTGCACTGTTGAAGTCACATCAGCCCCTTGTGTTGAAATCCCTCATGCTGCTGTTGTGCTGCGTTGTCCTCCTGAAGCCTCCACGCTGCTGCAACTCTGCTCTACGTAAGCAGCTCTGCTCTGCGTTGCTAAAGTCGCATCAACCCCTACGCTGCTGCTATATCCGCATTGCGCTACTCCTTCTAGCCTTCAGATCTGCCTCTGCTTCATTCGTGATCTATGCACCCATTGCTCCACTTGTCCCACTACTGTCTTAAGGTTGCCGTAGCTCGCATGTGATCCAAGAGATGAGATGCTCAAGGATCCCGCCTCTTGCTATGTATCTCCTCTACATATCCATGTCACCCCACATCCGTGGTTCATGAGCACTCATGGCTGTCCCATCTTCTGACCCATCATCTGCCGCAGCAGATTTGGAAGAAGATGCTTCCTTGTCCCTTTTCTTCTGAGGACAATTGCTGGCATAATGTCCCATTTCACCACACTGGAAGCACTTGATCTTTGAGAGATCCTTCTTCTTCTTTGGCTGCTTCTTTGATACCAAGGCTGCATCTTCCTCATCTTACTTCTTCACTTTGCTAGATCCAGAGCTATACTGCTTCTTGGTGAATTTGTGGAGTTCTTCTTGACGCAGAACTGACCACAAGCTGTCCCAATCTGGGAGGTCCACTCTGCCCAAGATACTTTGGACAAAGGTTTCCCACTCATCTATGATTGCATTGAGGGCAGTCCTAACCATCACATCGTCTTCCACCTTAGCACCAGTTGCAGTCAACTGATCTCTGATCAACTGTAGTCTGAAGAGGAAATGCTCCATGTCTTCTCCCTTGGCCATCATGAATGACCTCATCTGTGTCTCCAACAACATCTTCCTTTGGACAAATTTTCCCTCATATAGGGAGATCAAGGCCTTCTACATCTCATTAGCTGTCTTCTTCTTAGCTATGTGTGGTACAATATGGTCCTTGATTCCATCCATAATCAGCCGCTTGGCATGCCCAACAACCTCCTTATGCTTTCGAAAGAGATCCAGATCTGTCGGTGTGGCCAAAGTTTTCTCTGTGTGTTCTCTAAGATTGTATGCCTCAAGGACTATTAGGATCCTTGCTAGAGAAATGGATCTAAGGCCCTTGGTGAAATAGGAACCTTATGCTCTCTCTGACCACTGATTTCCCTCCTTGGAAATTTGCCAAGTCAACACTGATTCAACACTCTTTGATCCTCTGATCAAACTGCAAGTTTCTTTTGGCTAGAAATTCTCTGAAAAGCTGATCTCCTCCAGCTCTTTGTCACTTGTGCTTAGGTTAAAAAATCTGAAAAACTTCAGAAATTTAACCCCATTAGCACCTTCTGAATTTTTGTAGCGTTTCTTCAGTCTTTTCTGGATCTGACAGATTTAGATCTGCATCACACTGGCAGGCTTCAAACTAATCCAACGCTGTTTCTGAGCTGCCTATGCACAGTAATTGCGTGGGCTTGCTAGGAGATAGCGTTAGACTGCGTCACCCTTTCCTCTGCATGAATCTGCCTTTGAAAATTGTGCTGTCCCTTCAAATCTGTGTTTCTGCTGCTTACTGCAACTAGAATCTTCAGATTCTTGCTGGTTACCCTCCTAGATCTGCAATTGCTCTAATACCATGTGGAAATTTCTGAATCTTTACACTTTATGTAGAAATTATTTATTGTTAATCTGGTTATGCTCCTCCTACTTAGACAAGTTATTAACTGAATAAATTCAAGTTAAAATCAAAGCAAAACACATAACAGATCTCCACCAATTCAGATCTAGAACAAGTTCATGCACACATATACAAAGTGACACAGTTATTTCTGGACAAATAGTCCCCGAAAAAACCCAATGCAGGAAAACCGATCTCTGGCTGTTGGAGGGTTTTATTATTAAGAATTTTTCTGAATACAACAAGCCACGGTTCCAGATCTGGAAAACCCGACAGAGATAAAATAGATCTACAACTCACTGGCTGATCTAGGGCCAAAATAATGATTGATCCACACCTTCAAACGTGATTTACAGAACTCAACCAAAATTAGGGCCTAGAAACCCCAGCACTGCCCCTGAAGCCTCTGCGTTAGCCTTTGAAGCACCTCTGACCCTCAGCGCTGCTCCGGAAAGGTCTGCGTTACCCCAGACTGGGTGACGCAGGCCATACATTGCCCCTTAGGGTCTCTGCGTAACCCTTGAGGGTTTCCTGTAGCAATTACATTGTCCTTGAGGGACTGCACAGCACCTGCGTAGCACAAGTTGCTGCCCTCCTGCTACTGCCCTCCTGCTTCTCTACGCTTCCTTTCTGTGCTGATCCCTGCCTCTTGTTGATTCTAGACCCTGGGATCAGATCATCCCCTTGGTCTAAATTCCCCTCTCTGCGTCTGAAACACTTCTGAGAATTCTTAGCCAACCCGCCCTAGAATCTCAACTTAGCTTCAGTGCTCTGCCTCTGTGTGTCTTTACAAATGACCCCAAGCCTTTCCTTTATACTTTTCTTGTTGGGAAACCAACGACCATGATCAGATCTTGAATCAATGGCTAAGATTAAAAGAAAGCTTGATCCGTGTGACTTAAGAGAATTTCATCACATGTTTAATTTAATTAACTTCAATTATTTCATTTTCCTAAGTTTAGACTTAGGAAATACATTAAAATATTTAATTAATTAAATATCTCCTAAACCTGATGAAATTTCCCAAATCCCTTTCTGGGTCTTGTAGATCAAGTGTAGTCTAGTCCCTCCACAAAATTTGGGAGCTAGAGCACAACTAATGCTACTCCAAATACACAAAATCTCAACATACACTAGTGGCTTTCTAAAGAGCCAGAGAGCCATCATGCATGATTTTTCCCCAACTACCAAACGACTAATCACATCTTCACATTTTGAATCATTATTGAGGAGGCTCATCTTTGCTCTTCGAAGGTTTAAATTTGTTTTGTAGACTTCTGGAAAGTGCTTGACACAATCTTTGACGTAGGCATCATTCTAAAGATTTCGCGACATTGGCATATCTGAAACCTTAATGGTACCCATCATGAGAATATATGAATTAGTTTTGGGATGCCTTAGGATGTCACATGACTTTTTTAACTTCATCCAGAATACTGTTAAGGTAAACCAGGGGTGCCCCCTCTCATTGACTCTTTTTTTATTTATATTGATGAGCTAGAGTCCTTCCTTCATGAGCATATCCAAGAGAGCAATGGTTGTCTTCTACTTCAGATGTTCATCTCCCTGCTCCTACCCATCGATGACTTGGTCTTGTTGGCCTCTACTCCCAAGGGCTTATAGAGATAGATTGAGACAATGGCTAGTTTTTGTGACCTGCGATAGCTGACGGTCTACCTAGGTAAAACCAAGGTTTTTATATTCATTGCATTGAAGAGCTCGATTGAGATCACTACAACTTACACTTACTTGGGAGAACAGTTCACGAGGCCTTGTTCTGGTTTACAGCAGGCCTTATAGCCTTGGCTTAGTGAATGGTATTGCTCCCTAGCCCTCATCGGGAGACAGTGCTTTCAGGGGTAGTTTTAGGACATATCGACCACAATCTATCTCATGGAGGCAATTATCAAATCCATAGTTCTTTATGGCTATGAGGTCTGGGGATTGAGCTTTATTGCAAGTAGGCTGGACTAGGTTGGAGGGAGTACAAACCTTGCTTCTCATGCACATCATCTGATGTAAGTGGACGGTTCCACAACCCATAATATATGTAGAGTTCGACATCCGCACTTTCTACCTCAAGACCATTTTCCTCTTGGTTTAGTTCATAGAATTCGATCTCTCAAAACCTTTGCCACTAGGCAAGAGATGTATCCCTACCTTTTACTTTGCTCCCTGGAGGCTCTCACTTCAAATCCTTCCTTAGGTCAGGTGCAAGGTTGGTGCTCAGAGGCATGTCAACTTCTTTAGCCAATTACTATATCCCTAGAGTGTCTTTCCCCATTTGGATTGTGCCTTGAACTTGGCTATCAGAAAGGATATCTACAAACTGTACATTCAAGTCACATGGATCTCATGTCCAATGAGCCTGGGCTCAATGATTTCTTTCTACCAAGATCACTTTTTCGAGTTTCATGATGGCATCATTATCTACCTTCCTTATACGCACAAACATTGGATGCACTCGCTCGAGATCCCTTTGGGATAGCTTTAGGTCGATTCTGTTTGACTCCAGATATAAACAGATCACCATATACCACTATCTAATAGGATCAACTGAGTGTGCCACCTTCAGGAGCTATAGACAAAGATGCACCTCATTTTTTGGTGTCCCTTATACTTTGAGATCAGAGGACATTATTGCTGCCTCTATAGGGACTCGAGAGGCTCCCTCTCTACTTTTTTCCAATACTAGGACTAGAGATGCTTAACCCTCTTCATTAGGGAGATTTTCGGCCACAAATCTCAACTCTTGCATGCCATGCCTCGACTTAGGACGACCAAGCTAATTACCTCACACATGACTTCCTTGTTGATCTAGCAAATTGGAGCAACTTTTATAGACCACTTGGTTGAAGAGATCAACTAAGTAAGTAGCTAATACATGAATACTGTGCTTAAAGAACTTTTCCTAGAAACCATCCTCATACGTTGCTTTGTTGTTATTGATCACCCCAATGGCCTCTCTAATGTCATTGTTAAAGATTAAGAAGCATGAAGAGGGTGGAGAGGTAATTTGAATCTTGTGTTTCCCTAGGATGTTATAGAGAGTGGATACATGAGAGAACATGGATCTGGGTTTAAAGGTGAATGGGAGAGGAGAGTGGTAGGGCAGGGTAGTTTGCTAGAAGTGTTAGGGGAGTGAGCAAGGGAAGCACATAAATATTGTCTCCTCTTAGAAATATGCGATAGAGGAGACAAGGATAGAAAACTTTCAGGTTGGGGTAGGAGAGGTGAGTATGGGTGAATGTGTGCCGACTCGTGGTGGATAGCTTTACAATCGTCATCATACCATTGATTCATAAGGTAGGTGTTGAGCTTTTGTTGGGATGTGGAAGAGGGCCTGTTGAAGCGAGGGCAAGATATGAGGGTTGTGTTTGAAATGATGGATGAGAGGCAGCTGTACTTGGTAGATGCAAAATCAGGTAGGGAGAACTGGGTCATAGAGGGGAACATCTAGCGAAGGTGGTGTTAGCCCTCTGTATTTTGCAAGATTGGCAAGAACAAACGACAGAGGATGACATCAAACCACTTTGGAGTCCAGGACCTAGCCTTCCTAGACTCAGAGAGGGCTCTCTCTATTTTATGATTTAACTTGATAATTCTGAATGCTGATATTAGGCTAGTTATAGAAATGAAGGTTGTTTGTTTGATTGATTGTGTGGTTGGATAGATAGAGCTGCAGAAACTAATCCATTTGGCTATGGAGTCAAAAGGCTGGAATGGCACATCAACATCAAGAGCATTACAGGGCAAGCTAACTGTGCTAAATGGATCTTTCGAGCTGTATGAATTATGAGGTGAAGGAAAGAGTGAGGTTCAATAGTGACTAAAGAGCAGTTAAGAATTCTTTAATCAGACTTCAGTAGAAAACATTCAGATTGTAAATGCAGACAGAATTAAGGTGCTCCAACAACAAATCTTAATCTAAAATTTCTGATTTACAATTAGATGAACAAATGCATAGTAGGGAAGACAATGGAAACATTTAAACAGAGAAGTATCACATCACCATTTTGACATAGCTCAAGAATCCTGTAAATAGTCTTTAACTTTTGACCAGCTCCCAAATTACAGTGCTCCAATATAGTAGTTCTTACAATACAAGGGCTAACAATATCCAACCTCCAACCCTTCATACTGCTAAGGCAAGCAGTATTTATCTAAAAACTAAGTCGGTTGCCCTATCTTACTCGACAACCTTTCATTGATTACAAACAACTGAAAATTAAACAGGTATGGCCATGCAAGGCCCGAACAAAGAAAATCTTTGACAACATCGCCTGTAAAATTAATTTTGAGCATCTCTTCATGTATCCAAAAGCTTCGATGACTCTTCGTAAGATCAAAGGTAGTCTTGGAAGTGGCATGTGATAATCCCGAAGAGGCAACCAATGGTGGCTCTAACATCTGGCTCTGTTTTGCAGGAAACAGGCATTGGGTAATCAAATCAGTGCAGTGTTGGCTACTTTTAATCATTCGGGTGATTATGCTGATGTACTTGCTGCCTTTTCTGCTTTCTGTTGGTATACCATATCTTTTCTGCGTGAACGCCCCTTTGCTCGACTCGACCTTCTTTGCGTGCGCACCTTGTCGGGGCTTATTTCCACTGAAGTCCTTTATGCTGTTATGACATAACAAGTTTGGTAAAACGCCTTTTGCTGCCCGATTCGACCTTCTAGCCATGTTTCAACCCTTTTTCAAACAAAACAGCACAAAAACTCATATACCCAGACTTGAAAATGTTTAGATTGTAGTTCTGAAGCAGCATCGCATCTGCACACTTCGCAATATTTACAGTTTAAGTTATGAAGAATGTAATCGGTGGTGCGATGCGAACTGGGAATTGACGTGGAGGGAAAGTGGGACCAGATCGCAGCCTGCAGATCGCACATTTTAAAGTTTAGCCGTAAGTGTGGGCGGTAGACACTAAATGATGCGAAGTGCAAAGCATGGGGAGGATGTATGTGACGTGGCAAGGGAAAGTGGGGCCGACTACATTGCACATCGTAGATCTTAGCTTTTTTTTATAAGCGGCGGGGGTTGAAATGTAAAACTTGCGAAGTGCGAGGAGAGGGACCTACCTACATTGTGATCGCAAGTCGGAAAGCTTCTGTAGTAAGGTAAAGTTTATAATGTTTCATATGATATGTGTTATGTATTGCAAACAGCTAAGAAGTGGGGGGCGGAGCTGCAGTAGTGGGGCTAAATGCCGCATCGCAAATTAAAAGAAATACATTGCGGGCACCTAAACGGTAAGTTGTTATGTTTGCGAAATGCGATGGATGGCGGGGGGAAGGGGTGACGTGTGAGGGGGACTGGCCCACTTTAATCGCAATCGGGGAGATGGGAAAGGCGGAGGAGAAACAATGATAATAGCGGTGAAAAAAGGTAAAGTAGAAATATAAATCGGAAAGCCGAAAAAGGGTAAGTTTTAATGATTTTCAACGGAAACGAAGTGAAAAAGGAAGTGTGGCGGGTGGTTGGGTCCCACCGCCATCGCAAATCGCACTTCGGCATCTTTAACCTTTACCCTTGCGCCTATCTTGCAACAGTTGCGATCAACGATTGCGATTTAATCTCTGCCATTGATCGATGCTCAGATCAACGATACTCACTGCTCCCTTGCTGTTGTTTGCTGCTTTTGGTGGCACCCATTCGTTTCTTAGTTGTTCATAGAATACTTGCCCTGCGTTCACGACTCAACCCAAACACGTGCACGACTTCACCCCATCATGCGCACGACTTGACCTTCTCACGTTCAAGGCTCTGCCTTTGCTTGTTTTTTCTGCCTTAACTGCTTTCTCTGCTGCCTTTGTTTCCTTTGACTCCTGCTTTGTAAAGGATTTTGAATACTAACATCTATGTACAGTTTGAAAAACTTGTAAAGAGAAAGTACATAGTCACCTTGTGATTGTTGGACACCTAATCCTCTATGGGTAGGTGTGGAAGCCGAACAGTCAAAGAGGAGTCCAAGTGACCTTGGAATGTGGAATCCAAGAGTCACACCATTGTATTATAAATGTACATCTATGGTGAATAATAATATAACTCATGCTTATCTTTCTCCTTGTGTGTTTACTTTCTTGTTTACCATGTGTGTGTTTAACATGGTATCAGAGCGGGCGTTCTCCTGCCCTGTTCCAATTAGCTAAATTTTAGCTGTCCTCTGCGCCTTCCTGCACTATCCTTCCTGCAGAAACTTACATTTAAATGAGAGAGAATTCTATAAGCTATATTCTAGCTACAATCTCTGCCCACAATCCATTTCTGGGAACATCAAGTGTGTCTCTCTGCCCTATTAGCCCATGCGTTATTGTGTTTCAGTAAGAGTTTGATGCTCCACATTACACTACTGCTTGGCACTCGGTGCTCACCTCCCGCAGCCTGTGCATATTTACCTCTCTTGGCATTATATGTGGTATTAACTCTGCTCGGTTAATACCACCGCTTTTGGCTCTCAGCCAGTTCTGGCCTTGCTCAAATTTGAGCCACCTTTTGTGGCCATTCTCTATATGCCACTCTTTGTCCTGCTTAGACTTGGCATTTACTCAATGCTTTTTTCTGCCTTATGCCAGTTTTGACTGCTCACTGTCCATAACGCTCATTGTACCCAAGCTGGAGAAATCTGTATAACGCTCCACTACGCATTGCTCTCAGACCTCGGCTCTGGTTCATCCTTTCATCTGGTTCATTCGAGGACTTGCATTGTTATATTAGAAGGCAACTCTACGAGAAGATACAGGAGGTCTGTTGATCGACGAAGATGCTCTAAATGGGTTTAAGGTAGAATAAAATGCAGACTTCGCAGACCTTGCAAATCCTCCATAACGAGCCACCATTGTGCGAGCTCGATGATAAAAGAAGACAGAGATAATCTACGAAATGTGTATTATTCACTCCACGCCTCCAATACTGCCTTGAACTTCCTCCAAACGCTTCAATTTCCCATTGTAATATGCTCCCAGTGGACAATCCACGCATACGTCGCTCCATACCATTGTCAATACAACACACTTACTATGATTCCATAATGTTGTCCTACACCACCTGTTTGCATTAAACGGCCGCCCTCCTCTTGTTGCCATCATTGATTTAATCACATAAACTGGAAATCATGGTGGAACTGCTGCCCTTCTCTTCCACTCAGGGTCATGCAAAATTGACCCTCGACTTACGGGCATTGGCTTCGTTATCAAAGAAGCCAGTCTGGAAGGCCATGTTATAGAGTAGTCCAGGCTTACCTCGACTTCACCATATCCAGCTAGGCCACCCATTACACAACGCTTGTTGTTGGCCTTCAACATGCTTTATCTCATCACATCAACCACACTGCATTAATACACAACTCACATATATTGCTCCCGTGTTTAATGATCCCAACCTCCATGTTGCGCCATATTGCTCACACCACGATTCCATATACCTACATCAATGGTATACGACTCCCTCGACCCTCGCAATTGGTAACACCTCTTCATACTGACGGTCCCACATCTCGGTTACTCCATACCACCGGTTGCTCCATCGAATGTTGCGAGAAAGAGCCGCACCTGTAAAGAGGTCGAGAAAGGCTGAATTAGTTATTGTTGAGTGCACTTAAGGTAACGAGATATCAGTCGCTATAATATTGCTCTATTGTCACGTTTCAGTCACTGTACCATTGCTCGACTGTGAGGGTTTTTAGTTGCAACAACAATATCATTATTTGAGGTGTTGACCCCATTCCATACCGACCATATGGCACAAAGTTGGCTCTCCTGGGCCGAAATCAAGTAGAAATATAGTCCAACCTCCTAGATATTTGTGTGAATACCTCTGCAAGGTAGGCATTTGGGTCTAATTATTCTTAAAAAGAGTTATATGTTGAACCGACCTTTCATATTCTTATTATAATGCTGGAAGCTCTATGTTGAATTCGTTATATATATGTGTGTATTCTTAAGACGGTCAGAGTGCCAGATTTCTTTATGGTAACACACCTTCAGCTGTTCCAGATCCTGTTCCTCTTCCACAACAACAACAACAGATTGTAAAATGCCAACACTGTGATCAAGTTGGCCGTATGAAAGGTCATTGTTTTGATCTTCATCCATGCAAGCACTGTGGTCGGCACATCCATTCTTCACACAGATGCTTCAGGAACAAGCCTCATGCAAGAACAAAGATTCATCTTGGATGGATCGCTTCTTGGCAATGGGCATCAACAACCAAGAAGATGTTTAAGTCATATGTCAGAGCTTGTTCTAGAATATTGCACAATCTTGCAGTTGAGTTTTCGCCATCATCTCACCTTGTACCTGACAGGGGGGAAAATGGTGGTCATTTACAAGCTTCGAAGCCACATCAAGCGAGCCTGAGCCACAATCTGTCATTCCAGATTCAGAGTTGTAGCCAGAGACACGGATGCCCATGAGCTTCCTTTGGTTGGTGGACAGCCTTAAACCATCTATGCGAGGTTGATATTCTTCCTCTTCAAAGAATTCAGAGCACTTCCTCTAGTAGAAGACTTCAGCTTCTTGCCAGCTTTGGTAGAGTTCCGGGAAATGCATTAAGCATTCCAGTGTTGGTGGTCATCCTTAAACCATCACAGGTTGTAGTCCTCCCTTCTTCTAGGTTGAAGGTCTCCCTCTTCAAATATGAGGGACACTTCCTCTAGCAGAAGACTTCAGCTTCTTGCCAGATTTGGAAGAGTTCCGGGAACTACAATAAGCGTTCCAGTGTTGGTGGCCATCCTTAAACCACCTCTTTATGCCAACATTTCAGAGAGTTGATTCAGCCTAAGTGCTGCTATGCATAATTTGCAGGTTTGTATTACAACTCTCTTCTTGGACTCACACATACCCCTTCAGATTAAGGGGGGAATGTTGGACACCTAATCCTCTATGGGTAGGTGTGGAAGCCGAACCGTCAAAGAGGAGTCCAAGTGACCTTGGAATGTGGAATCCAAGAGTCACACCATTGTATTATAAATGTACATCTATGGTGAATAATAATATAACTCACGCTTATCTTTCTCCTTGTGTGTTTACTTTCTTGTTTACCATACATGTGTTTAACAGTGATACTGTACATTACAGGGTTCTAACAGTGGCTCCAGCTAGGGATGGCAACTCCTTCAGGAGGTGTCAAGAACACCGCAGACTAGTAGCCTGATCCATTGGTTTGATCTCACAACTTGTATCTTGATCTGTTAGGCATCTTAGTGACTAGAAACTAGCTGGACTGTTCCTCCTGACTTTGACTGATAGAAATAGACCTTATGCTTGGCCAGCTAACCTATTAGCATGCTAAAATCTTAACTGAAACTACAATTGCACTTATCCACTGCAATCCATCAAGCTGAACATACTACTGCACCTTGAAAACTTGAATGGTGAGACCAGAACTGTGCTGAACTAAAGTCTGAAACACCCTCATCTGAAAATGAAAAGCAATCTAGACTACAACTGGAAAGATGCTCAGATACTGAGCTTATTTGCACACCTACCTACCCTAATCTAACTTGGAGATGATATATACACTAAGTGAACTCCTTACTCCCATGCAACCAATCAAGTAAATGACTACATGATTGATTCTTGTACACCTTTTTGAGTAGGCTGAAAAAACAAAAGGGCCACTCCCATCCTACTTGCCTTTGAACAACAGTGCTCAAACCTTTCTTTAAACTTTGTAACAAACCATTCCTAGCATAGCATACTCCTTCTTTAGATGATTCTAAGGAACCAACAAAAGGATCTTGGAACAATACTTGGCCCTAAGGATTTAAATAACAAACTTCATCTAGGGCTGCTTCTTGATCCACCTTGTCATGCTCAGGATTCTTCTGAAAGAGAATATTTACACATTCTCCAAGGTCATCTGACATGGCATCCTAATTATATACCACTATGCTGTCCTCAAGCGAACCTGATATGTCTTGACTGAGTTGGTTGAGTTCTGTTTGAAGGCCATCATTTTGATGAATAGGAGCACTTTCTGGTGTTAGGCCTTCTTGAGAAGGTAGAACAACATCAATATCAATCTGTTCTTCTGTTTCTTCATGAGGAAATGCTGCAGTACATAAATTAATAGTAGAACAAATAGTAATAATCTCGTCATTACATAAAACTTGAGAGGCTGGCTATATGCTTAGAATCTGATTGATTTCTTCTTTAGTTAAAGGAGGGAGTCTTTGTTTTCTTTGGATTGAACCACCATTGTTTTATTTTTATTGTGAAGACTGATCATAAGGCTGAATGTCCTCTTTAGCCTCATCCAAAAGAGCAGATGAATTATCTTTTGTCCCCACAGAGAGATCTTGTGGATATTCTTTCATTTCTTGATTGCTTTCATTTTCAACTAACTTCTCTTGGTTATCATGACAGTTAACTTGAGAATGAAATTCATGAATGGCTTCTAAGAGATCCTCAAGATGTCAATTTCCTAAATATTCATCAATATTTTACAAGGTATTGTATGAGATCCTCAGATTGATCACAACAATTTTCAGCTAATGATAAAGATGGAGAATTTTCTTTATAATGCTCATAAAACACCTTGTGGAAATCTTTTAAAGAAAACAAACTACCAGGGTTCAGACCTTCATACCATTCCCTCGCTTTCCCTTCTAATGTTGCCATGAACATCTTCATAAGGCAATCCTCATGCCATTCGACCTTTAACTTCCATGAATGTATATGAAATTTAATGAGATTTAACGAAGCATTATCAACAGTCTCATCTTGGAAACTAGAAAGATTTCTTTCCCAATTTATTGGAGGCATTTTGTGTGGGAATCCAGGAATGTGATCTCTACTCATTGGAGCATACTTGCGTTGTATTCATGGATTCATCTTGTCCATCAGTCGGTGAATGGAATCACTGTATATTTGCAACCAATCTGGATTCTTCTACCAGTGGAGCCTTTAGGTCAACTGAACACTGTGGAGGCGCCAGGTGGATGATTTTAACTTTCTTGTGTCTGGCCATTGTCCACCATCAACAACCAGGTACCAATCTTGGAACATACTTGAATCATACAATAGTTTGACTGGGGTTTCTGAGTTCTGATGAAATATTAAGCCTTTTCAATAACTCACATTCCCCAGTATGGTCGCCATTATATTAGCCCTCTATAATTTGCAAGATTGGCAAGAACAAAGATAGAGGACCACATCAAACCACTTTGGAGTCCAGGACCTAGCCTTCCTAGACTCAGAGAGGGCTCTCTCTGTTTTATGATTTAACTTGATAATTTTGAATGCTGATATTAGGCTAGTTATAGAAATGAGGGTTGTTTGTTTGATTGATTGTGTGGTTGGACAAATAGAGCTGCAGAAACTAATCCATTGGGCTATGGAGTCAAAAGGCTGCAATGGCACATCAACATCAAGAGCATCACAGGGCAAGCTAACTGTGCTAAATGGATCTTTCGAGTTGTATGAATTATGAGGTGAAGGAAAGAGTGAGGTTCAGTAGTGACTAAAGAGAAGTTAAGAATTCTTTAATCAGACTTCAGCAGAAAACATTCAGATTGTAAATGCAGACAGAATTAAGGTGCTCCGACAACAAATTTTAATCTAAAATTTATGATTTACAATTAGATGAAAAAATGCATAGCAGGGAAAACAACAGAAACATTTAAAACAAAGAAGTATCACATCACCATTTTGACACAGCTCAAGAATCCTGTAAACGGTCTTTAACTATTGATGTCCAGCTCCAAAATTACAGTGCTCCAATATAGTAGTTCTTACAATACAGGGGCTAACAATATCCAACCTCCAACCCTTCATACCGCTAAGGCAAGCAGTATTTATCTAAAAACTAAGTCGGTTGCCCTATCTTACTCGACAACCTTTCATTGATTACAAACAACTGAAAATTAAACAGGTATGGCCATGCAAGGCCCGAAGAAAGAAAATCTCTGACAACATCGTCTGTAAAATTAATTTTGAGCAACTCTTCATGTATCTAAAAGTTTCGATGGCTCTTCGTTAGATCAAAGGTAGTCTTGGAAGTGGCATGTGATAATCCCAAAGAGGCAACCAATGGTGGCTCTGATATCTGGCTCTGGTTTGCAGAAAACCGATGTTGGGTAATCAAATCGGTGCAATTCTAGCTACTTTTAATCATTTGGGTGATTATGCTGATGTACTTGCTGCCTTTTCTGCTTTCTGTTGGTATACCATATCTTTTTTGTGTGAATGCCCCTCTGCCCGACACGACCTTCTTTGCGTGCGCACCTTGTCGGGGCTTATTTCCACCGGAAGTCCTTTATGTTGTTATGACATAACAAGTTTGGTAAAACACCTTTTGCTGCTTGACTCGACCTTCTAGCTGTGTTTCAACCCTTTTTCAAACAAAACAACACAAAAACTCATATAACCAGAACTGAAAATGTTTAGATTGTAGTTTTGAAGCCACATTGCATTCACGCACTTTGCAATATTTACAGTTTAAGTTATGAAGAATGTAATCGGCGGTGCGATGCGAAGTGGGAGGTGACGTGGAGGAAAAGTGGGACTAGATCGCAGCTCGTAGATCACACATTTTAATATTTAGCCATAAGCGGGGGCGGTAAACACTAAATGATGCGAAGTGCGAAGAGCTGGGAGGAATTAAGTGACATGGCAGGGGAAAGTGGGGCTGACTGCATTGCACATCGTAGATCTTAGCTTTTTGTTATAAGCGACGGGGGTTGAAATGTAAAACTTGTGAAGTGCGGGGAGAGGGACCCACCTACATTGCGATCGCAAGTCGGAAAGCTTCTGTAGTAAGGTAAAGTTTATAATGTTTCATATGATATGTGTTATGTATTGCAAACGACTGAGAAGTGGGGGGCAGAGCTTTTGTGGTGGGGTCAAACGCCGCATCGCAAATTAAAAGAAATACATTATGACTGCCTAAACGATAAGTTGTAATGTTTGCAAAATGCGCTGGATGGTGGGGGGAAGGGGTGACGTGTCAGGGGGACTGGCTCATTCTAATCACAATCAGGCAGATGGAAAAAGCGGAGGAGAAATAATGATATAGCAGTGAAAAAAGGTAAAGTAGAAATATAAAGCGGAAAGCGGAAAAAGGGTAAGTTTTAATGATTTTCAAGGGAAATCAAGTGAAAAAGGAAGTGTGGCGGGTGGCTGGGTCCCACCTCCATCGCACATCGCACTTCGGCATCTTTAACCTTTATCCTTTGTGCCTATCTTGCAACACTTGCGATCAGCGATTGCGATTTAATCTTTGCCGTTGATCGATGCTCAGATCAACAGTCCTCACTGCTCCCTTGCTGTGGTTTGCCGCTTTTGGTTGCCCCGCGTTCACGACTCGACCCAAACACGTGCACGACTTGACCTCATCACGCGCACAACTTGACCTTCTCACGTTCAAGGCTCTGCCTCTGCTTGATTTTTTTGCCTTAACTGCTTTCTCTGCTGCGTTTGTTTCCTTTGACTCTTGCTTTGGAAAAGATTTTGAATATTGACATCTATGTACAGTATGAAAAACTTGTAATGAGAAAGTACATAGTCACCTTGTGATATTGTACATTAGAGGGTTCTAACAGGTGGGTAGACAAGATGTTTGAGCCCCCCTAATCAAAACGAAATGTAGTATGAGGTGGGCCCTTGGGGTCCTTTCTTCCCCTAAGAAAAAAGTAAAGGTAACGTTGATCCTTCTCCTAGCCAACCCCTTAAAGTCATGGATAAAGTCCACTTGGTCCAAAAGGCCCTAGACCCAGTGGGATCCATCTCTTATTGGATTGGAGCTGTGATTGTTTCCCTTCCTAAAAGGGCTCTGTCGAATTTCTTCCCTCATCCAATAGCCTTGGATACCATTCTTTCGATTCATAGGGTAGGTGTCTCTCTAGATAAACCTATGCTAGAATGTCTCCTTAGCTTGATCGATAGTGAAGGTACTGTGACCTCTCTTTCAACAAGGGTACATATGAGCAAACTCATTTTTGGCAGCACCATTGTAACCCCAAGGAATGCAAGTCCAAAGCCTTGTAAAATCCATGTGGGATGATCTTCATGTGAGTGTCCTAGATCCCTAGTGTGCAAACGGTCATGGCTGGCCTTCTTTGCTTCGTTGCCATGGTGCTTGGTTTTATGGCACTACTGACATCCCCTTGGTGGGCAGTAACTCCTTGCCTTGATGGGCATCTTTATGTCCGAGGGTGGTATGCAGACATCCTAGAGGTAGATCTATTAGGACTCATTATTTATGTGACCACTCAATGTCTATCCTTGTAAAGGTGATCGCCTCCTTTTAATCCTGGAACTCCCACTTTTCCCCACTGGTTTGTCTTATTGAGTTCGTAGGTATTCCTTGGATTTGGAGACTTCATCATGTTGTGTTTCTTCATTATGGCATTCTCCCATTTTTCATTAGTTTGCAATTCCCAAGGTAGTTTGCAAATCCCAATGCATAGTTTCTTGAAGGGTCATTGTTCAAAGTGCTCATATGTAGCAACAAATTTTATTCTTCCCATGCCCTTTGGAAATTTTCAGAATTGGTGATCTAGGAGGAAGATATCCTCAGTCAAAGGGGGTCGTCCTATTTTCATGGCGCATGTGAGTTTCTAGAGGCATTTCAAAGGTTGTTCCTTGGTTAAATGAAATGAACGAGCAACCAATTGGCATCTACAAATTTTTTCCAACAAAATCCAAGTTCTAAATTTTTCATGCAAGCAAGGACATTGGAGATATACACATTGGGGCTACTTTTCTAGGGATCAGCCACACGTGTGGGGGCTAGGAGAGCCCTCCAACTCACTCGAAGGAACCTTTGGACCAAGGAAATAGAAAAGTCAATGAAGGACAAGTATTCAGGCAAGGTAAAAGGAAAATTAGCAAAGAAAGAGTAAGAAAGCACCTAGTTTAAAGCCAAATGGACCAAGTCGACATTAGAAGGGAGACATTGGAGGATTAAAGAGAAGGAAAAGGAGGAGTATATGTCATTACATGCCCTAAATCTGCAAATCATAAAAACCCTAACTTATAACAACCTTCTTGTAAATTATAAAGGTCTTGGAAAAGTGTACTTGAACTCTAGGCAACTCTTAACTCATCCTTTCAAGACTTGGCCAATTTCTTTCCCTCAAATTGTGAGACCTTGCATCACCATTGAGCCCTCCATAGTTGAATATTTTTGGTGATATATTGTAGGGAAGCCTTCCCCGTGCAAATAATATCCGCCACTAAACAACTGGAGAGAAGCTAGTGAGGTGACAATGTTGGTTGATCTCTTGTTTCCATAAGACCTAGGTTGCCTAGCGAGGCTTTGCACTAGGCCTGCTAGATTTTGCAGTAACATTTTTGGCTTCGTTGCTGGGGAGGAGTTGTGGTCTGAACTTGGCTAGCTGCATGCATGATGGCTAGCATCTCTTTGTCATATCCATGGGGTAAAGCCTCTCGTGAGGCAAGAGCTTCCGATTCTCAAAGGCTGTGGGATGCCCCTCCTACAGCAGTACGCCCCCCACTCCTGCACTGGATGCATCACACTCCAAAATGAAAGGCTTGGTGAAATCTGGAAGTGCAAGGACCGAGCAACTACTCATCACCTGTTTGAGGTGATCAAATGCCTCCTGCGCTGTAGTGGTCCAAGCGAATGCTCCCTTCTTTGTGAAATCGGTGAGGGGCGCTGCCAGCTGTGAGAACCCCTTCACAAATTTCTGGTAGTAGGTGCAAATGCCCATAAACCCTCTCAACTCTGTGACATTTTTGGGCTATGGCCATTCCCAGATGGCCCTTATCTTCTCCTCATGCACCCTGACTCCTATGAAATATTAACTTGAAATTCTACTGCAACAACTGATTTATTTCTCCTACTTATTTTCCACAATAAGTTATTTACAAAACCCTTTAGTAAACATCAAAATAAATTCTACTGCAATTATCACATAATTGCATAGAGAAAAGAACAGTGAAATGCAAGCACAAGAATCAATCACATCAACACAGTTGTTTTTGGAGAATAGTCCCTGGAAAAACCCAATGCAGGAAAACCGGTGTAGCAGATGAGGGTTTATTTTTTATTCTTCAGCAACAATCTCTTTACAAGTAATGATTTGCAGAATCATGGAGAAACTTTTGTGAAAACACCTGAGATAATTTTCCTCCAATCACTGGAGAAATTCTAACAACCAAGAGACCCTCCAGAATCCACTGCTTCACCTCTGCATCCTCTTCTGCGTAAGGACTGTGTGAGGATTGCGTCCTCTACCACGCTGCCTCTCTGCACTGCCCCTTTGCTGCACTGTGTCCCTCCTCCTTTGTCTCTGACTGATGCTGATACCCTCCTCTTCCTTCACCTTGCAACTCTCCCTCTGAAATTGAATTCTTGCTTTTGGAGAATCGATTTCCCTCGGGTTAATGATTGTTTGCCCGGTGTGTCTCCAAATGACCCTCAAGTCTTCATTTATACTTTTCTTAGTTGAGATATCAATGACCGTGATCAAATCTCTAATCAATGGCTAAGATTAAAACAAACTTGATCCTCGTCACTTAGAAGCTTCTCACCCACATTTACATTAATTCACTTTAATTATTTGAATTTCCTAAGTTTTAACTTAGGATTCCTTAAAAATAATCAATTATTTGAATAAAATGCACTTCATGCAGAATTTCTCCAAACGATTTCTGGGTCTTGGAGATGTCATGTATTCTAGCCCCTTCACAAAATTTCGGAGCTAGAGCACATTCGATGCTACCCAAAAATCAACATTCCCTCTTAGCGAGGAATGTGCCCTAGCAATACTTCCCACAAGAAGCATCACCCTGATCCACAACATCGGTCCTCTGGGCTGCTGATGCTCGATTTGCTGCCCTTCATCAATTGCACTGATGTTGCCACTGTACTGCTGCCCATGACACCACTGCTGTCAGTGTTGCATCTTTATTGCAGCTCCCTCTTAAGTACTGCAATATCTGTCTCTGCTACTGAAACATATTCTTAATCATCCCCAACTTCTCCTTGAAATAAACAAACTTTGTTCTTCCTAGAGCCTTAGTGAGGATGTTTGCCACTTGTTCTCTTGTCGGAGTGTACTGTAACTGTACTACACCCTGTTGGACACAGTCTCTAACAAAATGACACCTGAGGTCAATGTGCTTTGACTGATCATGAATAATTGGATTCTCAAAGAGCTTGATGCAACTCTGATTATCACACAAAATGTTGGTCTCTTCTATCCTTCTCTTGAAAAGATTCACAAGAAACTTTCTAAGCCATATGGCTTCACACGATGTTGTGCTGGCTGCCATATATTTTGCTTCAGCTGAGCTCAGTGCTATGAACTTCTGTTTCCTACTGCATGTGCCATGAGGTCATTCTTGATCCAATGTTGAAACAATACCCAGTGGTACTTTTCCGATCTATCGAACTTTCAGCCCAATCTACGTTAGTGAACCCACTCAGTCTCATGTCATTGCCTCGGGTGTATTTTAATCCATGCTCAACTATTCCTCATATATATTTGAGAACATGCTTGGCTACAACCCAGTGTGAAAATTTACAAGCAGTTGTAGCGATAGATTTATAAATGCAGAGAAATAAATAGTAGAGAACATAAGCACAAGCATCAACCACATGTACACAGTTATTTTTGGACAATTGTCCCTGGAAAAACCCAATGTGGGAAAACCGGTGCAGCAGATGAGGGTTTTATTATTTCTTCAACAAATGATATCTTTATAGGGAAAATATTCGGTAGATAAATTTTGAACCACCTGAGACTGAATATCCAGCTTACTCGGACAATTTTCTGACACCCAGAACAACCCCTGGAAGCCTCTGCGTCAATCTGCGTGATTCTCTGCGCAGTCCCAGAGCTGGACTGCGTGAATTTGCGTGGGGTCTCTACGTTGCTGCCTCAAGCTGCCTCCAGTGACCCACTGCTGCTCTCCAACCCTGATTCGATCACCCCTGACCTCCCCTTGCTTCTACAATTTCTCGTCCCGCAACTCTCCGCTGAGATCGAATTCTACATCAGAATGGATCTCCTTCGGGTATTGAGTGTGTGCCTGACTTATCTTCCAAGTGACCCTCAAGCCTTCTTTTATAATCTTCTTGTTGGAGAACCAACGACCCAGATTAAAAGATTAATCAATGGCTTAGATTAAATCTTTACTTGATCCATGTTTTCTAGAAGATTCACACTATTATTGCCCTTTAATTATTTCATTTTCCTAAGTTTGGACTTAGGGTCTCCATTAAAATAATTAATAAATTTAATAAGTCTTGAACCGAGTGGAAATTCCAAAAACTTTTTGTGGGTTCTTTGGAATGCTGTTGTCCAAGCCTTCCTGCAAAGTTTGAGACTTGGAATACTTCCAGATGCTACAAAAATCAACACTCCCTCTTAGCGAGGAAGGTGTTCCAACAATATGTCTGTTGCATGTTGCTCTGATTCCGAAGCACCCCCTGCGCTGTTGTCCCCTGTACTGCTGCCTTTGACACTGCCACTGTCACTTGCTGCATTTGTACCACAGTGTCCTCTGAATACAGAATCCTGCTACTGGAAGGGTTTCTTCATCATCCCCATCTTCTCTTTGAAGTAAATAAAATTTGTCTTTCCTACAGCCTTGGTGAGGATGTCTGCCACCTGTTCTCCTGTTGGAGTGTACTGCAAGTGAACAACTCCACGTTGTACACAGTCCTTGATGAAGTGACACCGGATGTCAATATGTTTCAACCTATCATGAAACATAGTATTCTCAGAGAGCTTTATACAACTCTGATTATCACATAAAATGCTGGTCGCTTCCATTTTCTCCTTGAGTATATTTACTAACAGTTTCCTAAACCATATGGCTTCGCACGAAGCTATGCTAGCCGCCATATATTCTGCCTCTGTTGAACTCAGTGCCACAGACTTCTATTTTCTACTGCACCAGGAAGTCATTCCTGATCACAGACTGAAACAATACCCACTAGTACTCTTCCGATCAATTGAACTTCCAGCCCAATCTGCATCAGAAAAACACTCAACCTAACATCATTGTCACTGGTGTACTTCAATCCAAGTTCGACTCTCCCTCGAAGGTATTTGAGAACATGTTTGGCTGCTGCCGAATGTGCCCTCTTCAGTTCTACCATGAACTGACTTAGGGTATTAACAACAGAACAAATGTCTGGCCTTGTATTTACCAGATAATCAATGACCCTATGAGCTGTCTGTACAACATAGGATCAACTTCTATCATCCTCGTACGTGTAGATTTTCCTCTAGTTGGTGATCATTGGAGTGGTCATGGGCCTACAATCCTCCATCTGAAATCTCTTCAGAATTTCTGTAGTGTACCTTCCTTGACTAAGGAAGATCTCCCCATTCTGCTGCCAAACTTCCAACCCCAGAAAATAGTGCATCCGTCCCAAATCCTTCATGTCAAATTCTTCAGCTAAATTTGAAGCGAACAAAGTTCCTTCTCACGTTAAATACTCTAGAAGACTTGGAATATAAAAATATCCATGAGGATACAAGTATTATTATATGAAATGCATGAAGAATGAATTATTGATTGTTGAGAATTACAAATGAGGCTTGCTTATATACCTAGGCAAGTGCCTCTTCACAAAAGGTCATGTCTCATCAGACATGGCCTTTCAACCTAATTACTAATTAACTAATTAATCATTAGTTACATTATTTTATTCATTACATTGCCTTCCTCCTCAAAAAGCTTTGTCCTCAAAGCTTGTTGATGAAAGGCCTCAACTTCTTTTCCTGTTACGAACATCTTCTCGTCTCGGGGTAGTCATCCTTGTCAATACAAGTTGATATGATCCTCTAAGTGACAAACAAAACTATCACAATAAGAATGGATTGGACCATCCTAAATCAATCTTCTGTGGAATTTTACGGCGACTTGAAACTTGTGATGAATTATCACTTGAGCGGATTGCATTGACATTAGTATTCTTCAAAACATCAGCTTGTTGTTTCTGTTCTAAATACGTAGCTTGATCGAGTTGTCTACTCCCGTGATTTGGATGTTGATAGGGAATTCTAGTGATTTGAATTTCCCTTATCTTGTTTGTGTCGTTTTCTGGATTCATGTTACTGACTAGATCGTTATTGACAAGCAAGCGACTTCTTCCAATTTGGAAGTCAACACAAAAATGTCGTGATCCATCATATCTTTTGTGCTTTCTTCCTTCTCAAGAGAACTGTGTGAGCCCCTTTGAGTTGCTACTCCAACAACATCATGACGACTCATTGCAAAATCTCCAATCCTGTTGCCTGATCTCTGCTTTGATACCATGCGAAAATTTTTAACTTGAAATTCTACTGCAACAACTAATTTATTTCTCCTACTTATTTTCCACAATAAGTTATTTACAAAACCCTTCAATAAACATCAAAATAAATTCTACTGCAGTTATCACATAATTGCATAGAGAAAAAAACAGTGAAATGCAAGCATAAGAATTAGTCACATCAGCACAGTTGTTTTTGGACAATAGTCCCCGGGAAAACCCAATGTGGGAAAATTGGTGCAACAGATGAGGGTTTATTTATTATTCTTCAACAACAATCTCTTTACAAGTAATGATTTTCTAAATTATGGAGAAAATTTTGTGAAAACCCCTGAGATAATTTTCCTCCAACCACTGGAGAAATTCTGACACCCAAGAGACCCTCGAGACTCCACTGCATCACCTCTGCGTATTCCTTTGCGTAAGGACTGCGTCCTCTGCTACACTGCCTCTTTGTGCTGCCCCTCTCATTGCCCCTCTGCTGCACTGCGTCCCTCCTCCTCTGTGTCTGACTGATGTTGATACCCTCCTCTTCCTTCACACTGCAACTCTCCTTTTGAAATCGAATTCTTTCTTCTGGAGAATCGATTTCCCTCGGGTTACTAAGTATTTTCTTGGTGTGTCTCTAAATGACACTCAAGTCTTCATTTATACTTTTCCTGTTGAGATATCAATGACTGTGATCAAATCTCTAATAATGGCTAAGATTAAAACATACTTGATCCTCGTCACTTAGAAGCTTCTCACCCACATTTACATTAATTCACTTTAATTATTTTAATTTCCTAATTAACTTAGGCTCCAATAAAAGTAATTAATTATTTGAATAAAATGCACTTTGGGCGGAATTTCTCCAAACGATTTCTAGGTCTTGGAGATCTCATGTATTCTAGCCCCTTCACAAAATTTCATAGCTAGAGCACATCCTATGCTACCCAAAAATCAACAACTCCATCGGTGCCTATAATGTGCCCTAGATAGAGCATCTTTGTTAGCCCGAACTCGCATTTTGATAATTTGACTTAAAATTGCTGCTCCTCCAATATGCGGAGCATAGTCTCCACATGCTGTAAATGCTCCTCCCAAGTTCGGCTATAGATCAGTATGTCATCAAAGAATACCAACACAAACTTCCTCAGTTGCCCTCGAAACACATGGGTCATGCATGACTGGAAGGTAGCGGGAGCATTGGTTAGCCCAAAGGGCATCACCAGAAACTCAAAGTGCCCATAGTGGCAACGGAAAGCTGTCTTAGGGACATCCTTGTCCCTAACTCGTATCTGATGGTACCCTGATCTCAGATCTATCTTGGAGAAGAACTTGGCTCCCATCAACTCATCGATCAACTCATCAATCTGCGAGATGGAGTAGCGGTTCTTCATCATCTTTTTGTTCAAGGCCCTGTAATCGATACACATCCTCAGCGTACCGTCCTTCTTCACGAGAGCAGTTCATGAATCAAAAGGGCTCGAACTCGGCTGAATATGCCCCAATGCTAGGAGCTCATATATGGCCCTCTCAATCTCATCATTATAGGCCTTGGGGTGCCTATATGGTGTAGTGATCACGGTCTGGATCTCTTGCTCCAGCTCGATGGTGTGCTCAAATCCCTGGTCAGGTGGCTGTCCTAGCGGTATGTACCCGAAAATCGTGGAGTATTTATCAAGAATGGCCTGGATATCCGGGCGAGGTGGCTTTGCTGCTCCACCAGTCTCTAAAACTCTCAACTCAACAACCCACTATTTATCCCCATGCCTCAAGTCAACCTCCATCCTGTGCGTAGAAACAGTTTGTGGTGGGTATGAGTGCATGCCCCTCAGCATCACTGGTTTACCATCTGTGTCCAGGAACTCCATGTCCATTCTCTTCCATTCAATGGTGACCCTGCCAAGGGCGTAGAGCCATTGGACTCTGTAGCAGCGGAAGTTGTAGATTTGGTTACTGTAGCAGTAAGACTTGTATGCTTGTTAACTTTGATAGCATAAATAGCTTTAATTATAAAAATACACAAGAGGTATTGATAATAATAAATATTTATTAATATCATATATGACGATTTGAATGTTACAATGAGGCCCTGCTTTTATACCTATGCAGGTGACCTTTCATGAACAGGCATGTCTTTTAGACATGCCTTTTCAGTTAACTAATGACTACTTAACATAATCCTGATTGATTAGCTAGTAATTACATTTATTCTATTTTATTTTATTAATGACTATATTTAATACTTTAGTTATGAATTAGGTTCATAACATTGCCTCCTTCTTGAAAAGCTTTTTCCTCAAAGCTTAACTTTTCGACAATTTCCTTCACTTGGAATTATCTACTAGACATGTCTTTGAATAGTACCTTCCTTATAGAATTCTCTTGTACTCTGTCCTTAAATCTCCTTTTTTTTTTTTTTTTACACTTAAACTAATATGTATATATATAATTTTTTTTTTTGATATATATATATTTTTAATATATATATTAATAAATTTATTTTATTATTATTTTTTTTCCCTACAAAGAATATTGTTTCAATATGTTTGGTGTAGAACCACGACCTCTCTGGATAACAATTGAATTTGGCGGTCATGACATACAGAAAGTCTTGAAATACTACGGTAGCAATATAATTTCCTCAAATGGTCTTTTGGACCCCTGGAGCGGAGGAGGTGTTCTTCAAAATATTTCAAACAGCGTTGTAGCATTCGTAACAGAGCTAGGTGTCCATCACTTGGATTTGCGTGCGGCAACGGAAAATGATCCAATTTGGCTAGTAGAGCAACGAAATGCCGCAATTCAAATTATAAATAAAATTATATAGGTTATGAAATAACGTATCCATGGAACTTAACGCCGTCCACCGAAATGACGAGACGTTACATCTTATCGATCGAATGAATGCAGTCATCCGTTTGACTATTTCACTGATTCGTAACGAGACCACACGCCTTCGTAAATGTCATTGCTAATAAATTTTACAACATTTCGAGATTCCGCAGGGATTGCAGGTACCGGAAGATGAAACAACACGCACGCCTTCCATGTCATAGTAAACCCAGAGAATAGGAAAAATAAGTATGGCCAGCCGCGGATTGGAAGAAGAACATAGTGTTGGTGGCTGGCAAATGGCAATTAAGGCCGAAAGTATGACTTTGAAGTAAAAATCGAAATAGGGCAACTGCACATTATTAAAAATTGCATGTGTTATGCGCACAATTCTGCCCATTTCTTTTCTGTAGCCACCTTCAAAATAAACGAGACGCGGGATGCCATAGAAAGCATGGGCGTTGGCCTTTTTTTCTGTAATAACCCGTGAGTCCTCTGTTGTAGCTCTCAATTCTGGATTCGTGAACAAATTTCAAGACAACTGGAAGCAACACATGGTAACAGCTGCACCAATGGCAACAAATATGGGATAGGCCTCGGGCCTGAGCCATCGTTTGAATGTGGACGCGGAAACCATGGGCAATCTGCAGCAGGGAAATGACAGATCCGCAGCAGACAACCCTTGAGCTTGTAGAAACCCAGACACCCACAATCCAAGCACTGAGATGTAGAGATGTGGTATGGTACTCCAAAAATATGGAATGCTTCCATATGCTCCAACTTGTGAAGCCCCATTGCTACTAGAACTCGAACTTTTGCCCATCGCTATCATTGATGGCTTTCCTTGCTGTGTACATTGTAATTTTTCAACATCCTCCCTTGAATTAAGGATATCCTCACATTCCTTCTGTGATACATCCACATAATCAGACTGAGCTCTCTCCAATACCCTCTCTATGCTGTCAGAACGCAATAATTGAAAATAAACTAATTCTTCACCTTCTCCAGTTTCAGCATTAAGGTCATCAGCAGCTTGAGGGGATGCCAACCATTTAAGTAGTTCAATTATTTCATTGTCTGAATCCTTCAGTTCAACACTTCGTTCCATTTGAGACCTTATAACATTCTCATCCACCAGCACTTCAGTAGCACTGAACCCTTGGTCCCCAATAGCAAGCATTTTTATACCCTCCCCCACATGTAACGATCCATTGGAAGAGGAAACTTGGAGTTCGGGACTAGGCCCTTTTCCATTAGCAACTTGTGTACATATTATCAGTTCTTCACGAAAAACATTTTCTTGTTCTTTTTCTTCCTCCAAAATTTCCTTTTTATCATCAACAATGTCTTCAGATTCTTCCGATTTATATTCATTCAGAGAAGAAGAAGGTTTGCTGACAAAAGATGGCCTGTTTGTTGCACGTTCTGGTAGTGGCTTAATGACAGTAATGCCAGCACTTCGAGAATCTGGCATTTCAGAAGCACGCAGAATGTGAGCCTTTGACTTGAGGTGTTGAGCATGTGCCTTGACACTTTTGTACCCTTTTCCACAAGGTGAGCAGCTATACAACATTCAATTGCCTTCTAGCCTTTTCTGTTTCTCAGCCAAAGCTTGCTGTCTTGCTTGAAATAAGGCTTCAGTCACTCCAGGAACACCAACAACCATTTTAGGTGGCTTTTTCGTTTGAGGAACGCTTGGAATGTCAATGTTATTTTGGTGAAGAACTTCTTCTCCTTCAGTTAACACATATCCACTTGGATTTTCCTTCTCTAACATGTCAGCTTCACAATTTCTAGATAAATTGAACCTTGGAGATCTCTCTTTATTAGCTACTGCTATTGCACCATTGTTACTGCTTTTGACATATTCTAAACCATTCTTAATTTTTCTGTCAGGCTCCTGTGACTCCGGTGTCAACCTTCTACTTTCTAGCATTTTTACAAGCTTAACTCCATCTGCGTTAGCTAAGATCTTGATCCCATTATCACGTGTTGTTACAACCAAAAATGAAACATTTTTATTGAAACAAAGAAAAGGTCTACCCTGCAAGCCACCCTTAGCATCGGTTGTTAACAGGACATTGATGTTATCCATGTCCCAAAACTTAATTTGAGATTCATCTCCAGCTGCAAGGAACCTATTTTTTGTTGTATTAGTCTCCTTAAGCAGCCCTCGTGCTTCCAACCTCTGTTTAAGTATTTCAGGAAGTTCTTTTCGTTGCATATGGCTATCTTTTGAAGAATGTGCCATAGCAGAATGAGAATGAGATTGAATAATAGTGGAAGCCTTTTCTTGCCTCACATCTTCATCATCATCTGGATCTGCTTCACAGTGATGAAGTTTTTGGTTTGCACATTTATGTCGTGCCAAATATTCATCTCCACACTTCCAACATTTCCCTTCTTCTTTACTTTCAATATTAATTGGTTGTTTTCCTTTTTTACGCATTGGTGGGGGAATGTATTTACTTGATTTTCCCTTTGCATAACTAACTGCTTTCTCATTATTACAGCATTTTTCATCTTTTTGTTTGTCATGATTTTCTTCTCTATTATGGATTACTGCAGAATTTTTTTTAAGATCTGCAGAATTTTTTTTATAACCATTTGTGACTTTTGCCCAAGAATTCTCTAATTGCTGAAGCTTTTTTTGAATTTTTCTAATCTGCTCAATTGTTTTGGGATCTTCTCGTAATGACACATAGTGTGGTAGTTTATGTCCATAGGCTTGTAAACTACGTTCGTAGGCTTGTAAAACAATGTTATGTGCCATTGCTTCAACTTGTCCTCAATATGGCTCTGATATGGCTCCGATACCACTGTAGCAGCGGAAGTTGTAGATTTGGTTACTGTAGCAGTAAGACTTGTATGCTTGTTGACTTTGATAGCAGAAATAACTTTAATTATAAAAATACACAAGAGGTATTTATAATAATAAATATTTATTAATATGATATATGACGATTTGAATGTTACAATGAGGCCCTGCTTTTATACCTATGCAGGTGACCTTTCATGAACAGGCATGTCTTTTAGACATGTCTTTTCAGTTAACTAATGACTACTTAACATAATCCTGATTGATTAGCTAGTAATTACATTTATTCTATTTTATTTTATTAATGACTATATTTAATACTTTAGTTATGAATTAGGTTCATAACAGACTCCCAACACTATGTTGGTGTCCGGAATGTCAACCACAAAGAAATGGTCAGTCACGGAGTAGCTCCCCATGGTCACTATCAACACTGGAACATAGTTGGTGCACTGCATGGTCCTGTTTGTCGGCACAAGCACTGATAACTCCTCTGTCTTGATGCCCCTCCTATGCACCATCTGTGCATCAATGAAGTTGTGCGTGGCCCCACTTTCCACAAGCACTAAAAAACATTGTCCCTGTACAACAGTTCGGATCCTCAAGGTCAGATATTTGGGTACCCCACGCAGTGCTGCGAGGACCCCTCCTGTGTTGATTTTTGTAGCATCCGGAAGTGTTCCAAGTCTCAAACTTTGCAGGGAGGCTTGGACAACAACATTCCAAAGAACCCATAAACAATTTGTGGAAATTCCACTCGGTTCAAGAATTATTAAAATAATTAATTATTTTAATGGAGAACCTAAGTCCAAACTTAGGAAAAGGATATAATTAAAGGGCATTAATAATTCAGAGCGTGAATCTTCTAGAAAACATGGATCAATTCAAGATTTAATCTTAGCCATTGATTAATCTTTTAATTTGGGTCGTTGGTTATCCAACAGGGAGAATATAAAAGAAGGCTTGAGGGTCACTTGGAAGACAAGCCGAGCACACACTCAGTACCCGAAGGAGATCCATTCTAATGTAGAATTCGATCTTAGCGGGAGAGTTGCAGGGCGAGAAGTTGCAGAAGTAGGATGTGGTCAGGGGTGATCGAGATTAGGGTCAAAGAGCAGTAGTGGGTCACTGAAGGTAGCTTGACCACGCAATCTCCACGCAGATTCACGCAGTCCAGTTCTGGGACTACGTAGAGAATCACGCAGACTGACGCAGGGGCTTGCAGGGGCTGTTCTGGGTGTCAGAAATTTGTCCGAGAAAGTTAGGCATTTAGTCTCAGGTGGTTCAGAATTTATTTGCCGAATATTTCCCTATAAAGATATCATTTTCTGAAGAATTAATAAAACCCTCATCTATTGCACCGGATTTCCCAAATTGGGTTTTTTCGGGGACATTTGTCCAAAAATAACTGTGTACATGTGATTGATTCTTGTGCTTATGTTCTCTACTGTTTATTTCTCTGCATATATAATTGTGAATGTTGCAGTAGTATTTATTTTGATATTTGCCGGAAGATTTCTGAATAATAACTTATTGAAATAAGATGTAGGAGAAATAAATCTATCACTGCAACTGGTTGAGAATTTTCACATGGTATCAGAGCCAGAGATGAATAACAGAGAGGGGGCATCTATTAGTGAGCGAAGATCTACGCAGTTCTCTAGGGCAACATCACAGAAGGATTCACGCAGTCCTCTAGGAGGGGGGGGGGGGGAGCACGATAGAACGGATGGATCATGATGTATCTTTATTGGCATCCAGATTAGTGGAATATTTTGCTTATGTATCAAGCACTACGCCCTCAGCTGTCTGGTATATTGACAGTGGAGCCTCTACCCACATGACGGGAGTATGTATTGTTTTTCTGACTACCAAGAAGAGCAGATGAATTTCAAAATAACCATGGGTAATAAAGCAAAGTGCACTCCCATTGGGAAAGGTACCGTAGTTTTTCAGACTGAGGCAGGGAACAGAATCCAGGCCACTAATGTACTGCATGTGTCGAGTTTGGGGATGAATATACTCTCGGTGTCACAGCTTCAAAACCGAGGATATGAAGTCTACTTTATTGGCAATAGAGTCTACGTCAAGCACCCCAGTTGGAAGAAGAAGGCACAAAGCGGGGTAAGAAGAAACAAGCTGTACAAGCTGCAGCTTGATTCCCCAATGGCACTGGTTGGCAGCGCAGATGAAATGAATCTGAAGGAGAAATGGCACAAAAGAATGGGGCATTTGCATCATGGGGCATTGAGAACTCTCCAGAAGACTATCACAGGTGTTCCAGAATTGAGCACCAAGAGGGATGATGTCTGCAAGGGGTGCGTATTGGGGAAATATGCCAAGGCAGCATATCAGAGAAGCAACAATAGGGCCAAGGGTGTGTTGGATCTAATACACTCAGATATCTGCAGGCCGATGTCAACGAGAGTTCTTAGTGGTGCCGAATATTTTGTCACCTTCATTGATGACCATTCCAGGAAAACCTGGATCTACTTCTTGAAGACCAAGGATGAAGTCTTCAGTCGATTTTAAGGGTTCAAAGCTCTCGTGGAGAATCTGCGAAGGAAGTGGATCAAGGTATTGCGATTAGATAATGGAGGTGAATACATAGATAAAGAATTCACCGGATTCTGCGCAAGAGAAGGCATCAAAAGAGAATGGACAACTCCTTACAATCCGGAATAGAATGGAGTGGCAGAAAGGAAGAACCGGACTGTTGTTGAAGCAACCAGAGCTATGTTGTATGACCAAGACATGCCCAAATTCCTATGGGCTGAAGCGTGTAATACAACTGTCTACATTCAAAACAGAATTCCTCACACTGCACTAGGAAAGATCACACCAGAAAGTGTCTTCACTGGCAGCAAGCCCAAAGTGAGTCACTTTAGGATCTTTGGTAGTACAGCTTAGTGTCATGTACCCAGTGAGAAGAGGAAGAAGTTGGAGATGATTGCTGAAAGGGGGTATTTAGTAGGATACAGTGAGAATGCAAAGGCTTATCGCATCTACGTTCCTAAGAGTAGGAAAGTAGTGGTGCGAAGAGATGTGAAATTTATGGAGGAAAAAACCTTCAGAAGATCACGAGAACTGCCTTCTGCTACACAGTCAGAGGAAGAGCCTCTGGTCCAGCCCCAACAACCAGCAACATAAAACTCAGTTGCCTCTCCAAGGCATAGTGATCAAAAGGATGGGTCTCTTGAGGATTTGTAAGAAGGAGAGCCGGTAAATCCACCCACCACTAGTGGAAGAACGAGCAAGGAACTTCGACAGATTTTGAAGGATGCAGAGGATTTTGTCGGAAATCCCAGGAATGAGAGGAGACAACGTAAACAGCCTGAGAGGTATCAAGCCTTGGTTGCTCAAGTCGGAGAACCCTCCAGTTTCCGGGAAGCTGCTCAGCACCAGGTATGGGTTGATGCAATGGTGGAAGAGTATAGTTTCATCATGACAAATAATGTCTGGGAAGTAGTACCCAGACCACAGGAGAGATCTATTGTAGGATCCAAGTGGATCTACAAGATCAGGCATGCTGCAGATGGCAACATCGAGAAATTTAAAGCCAAGTTCGTGGCTAAGGGGTATGCTCAGAAGGAAGGAATAGACTATGAAGAAACCTTCGCCCCGGTAACCAGATACACAACTATCAGGTCCGTGATATCCCTTACTATGCAGATGGGATGGGAAATTCACCAAAAAACTCATGTGTGCAGATTGAAGAAAGCATTATATGGACTGAAGTAAGCTCCTAGAGCCTAGTATGGTCGAATTGATAGCTATTTGCAGAAGATGGGATTTCGTCAAGAGTGATGCAGATCCCAATCTCTACTATTTAAGAGTAGGGAGTGAGCCATTGATACTGGTGTTGTATGTGGATGATCTGTTCTTGATGGGATCATCAAGGCTCATCATAGATTGCAAGAAGAATTTAGTTGAAGAGTTTGACATGAAGGATCTGGGAAAGATGCACTATTTTCTGGGGTTGGAAATTTGGCAACAGAATGGGGAGATCTTACACTACAAAGGTTTTGAAGAGAATGGAGGATTGTAGACCCATGACCACTCCAATGATTACCAATTGGAAGAAAATTGACACCTCCGATGATGATGAAGCTGATCCTATGCTGTACAGAGGGCTTATAGGGTCATTGATGTATCTGGTAAATACAAGGCCAGATATCTGTTATGCTGTTAATACCCTAAGTCAGTTCATGGTGGAACTGAAGAGGGCATATTGGGCAACAACCAAACATATTCTCAGATACATTCGAGGAGCAGACGAGCTTGGATTGAAGTACACCCGTGACAATGATGTCAGGTTGAGTGGTTTTACTGATGCAGATTGGGCTGGAAATTCAGTGGATCGGATGAGTACCAGTGGGTATTGTTTTAGTCTAGGATCGGGAATGACTTCCTGGTGCAATAGGAAACAAAAGTCTGTGGCACTGAGATCAGTAGAGGCAGAGTATATGGCAGCTAGCACAGCTTCGTGCGAAGCCATATGGCTTAGGATACTGTTAGTAAATCTACTCAAGGAGAAAATGGAAGCGACCAACCTTTTATGTGATAATCAAAGTTGCATAAAGCTCTCTGAAAATCCTGTGTTTCATGATAGGTCGAAACATATTGACATCCAGTGTCACTTCATCAGGGACTGGGTACAATGTGGAGCTGTTCTGTTACAATACACTCCAACAAGGGTACAGGTGGCAGACATCCTCACCAAGGCTCTCAGAAAGACAAAGTTTGTCTACTTCAGAGAAAAGATGGGGATGATGAAGAATCCCTTCCAGTAGCAAGAATGGAAGATTCAGTATTCAAAGGGATCTATAGTACAGATGCAGCAAGTGGCAGTGGCAGTGTCAAAGGCAACAGTACAGGAGGGCAGCAGCGTAGAGGGTGCTTCAGAATTAGAGCAACATGTAGCAGGCATATTGTTTGAACACTTTCCTCGCTAAGAAGGAGTGTTGATTTTTGTAGCATCCGGAAGTGTTCCAACTCTCAAACTTTACAAGGAGGCTTGGACAGTAGCATTCCAAAGAACCCAGAAACAGTTTGTGGAAATTCCACTCGGTTCAAGAATTATTAAAATAATTAATTATTTTATTGGAGACCCTAAGTCCAAACTTAGAAAAGGAAATAATTAAAGGGCATTAATAATTTAGAGTGTGAATCTTCTAGAAAACATGGATCAAGTCAAGATTTAATCTTAACCATTGATTAATCTTTTAATCTGGTCCATTGGTTCTCCAATAGGAAGATTATAAAAGAAGGTTTGAAAGTCACTTGGAAGACAAGCCGGGCACACACTCAGTACCCGAAGGAGATCCATTCTGATGTAGAATTCGATCTCAGCGGGAGAGTTGAAGGGCGAGAAGTTGCAGAAGCAAGAGGAGGTCAGGGGTGATCGAGATTAGGGTCGGAGAGCAGCATTGGGTCACTGAAGGTAGCTTGAGGCTACAACGCAGAGACCCCACGCAGTCTCCACGCAGATTCACGCAGTCCAGCTCTAGGATTGCGCAGAGAATCTCGTAGACTGACGCAAGGGCTTGTAGGGGCTGTTTTGGGTGTCATAAATTTGTCCAAGAAGGCTAGGCATTCAGTCTCAGGTGGTTTAGAATTTATTTGTTGAATATTTCCCTGTAAAGATATCATTTCCTGAAGAATTAATAAAATCCTCATCTGTTGCACCGGTTTTCCCACATTGGGTTTTTCCGCGGACATTTGTCCAAAAATAACTGTGTACATGTGATTGATTCTTGTGCTTATGTTCTCTACTGTTTATTTCTCTGCATATATAATTGTGAATGTTGCAGTAGTATTTATTTCGATATTTTTCGGAAGATTTCTGAATAATAACTTATTGAAATAATAAGTAGGAGAAATAAATCTATCACTGCAATTGGTTGAGAATTTTCACATCCTGATGGTGCAAACACTGACCCTCCTACTGTTGGTGGAGGTGGAGGTGGAGGTCCTTCCTCCCTGGGTGCTACGCTGTCCTCACCTCCGATCTCAAAGAATGCATCTTCATCCCCGTCATTGTCTGAAAAGACCTCTATGTAGTGTGCCTTCCCTCCTGCACACATGTGGCCTGCTGCCCATGGCTCCGGGCAAGTGAAACATAGCTTCTTCCTCCGAAGATCCCTCATGGTCTCATCATCCAACTACCCTCGGCCCTGGTTACCCCTTGGTGGTGGGGCTCTTGTATCTCTTCCCCTCTGCTGGAAAACTGGCCTAGCTGGTTGGGGTGCTCGAGCTTTAGGTAGAGCATCCTGCGTCATGCAATGTAGTGGATCTGCTCGATCTCACTAACCCTCGAAGTGGTTTCGCTGAGCCCTCAACGAACATGTAAATCCTTCGGGATTCCGATAAGTACGGAACCATCACCGATAGTCTCAAAAACTCCGATATATAGGCCTCTGCGTTCCCGATCTGCTTGAGTTTTGTCAGCTCTCCAAAGTACTCTTTCGGATCCTTCTCTCAAATCGTTCCAACACCCTCCTGGTGAACTCATCATACGCTGTCATGCTTCTGTGCCCCAACCTAGTCAATCCATGGAACCAACAACCATGGGCTTCTCCTTCCAAGTGCAAGGTAGCCACCTTGATTGCCTCCATCTCAGTCATATGATTTAGATGGAAATAGATATCCAGCTTCTCCACCCATGCTTTTGCTGAGCCCTTTGAGGACCCATCAAATGTCAAAAGGAATAACTTACCCACGGTATGCTGCGAGTCACTTCCCTGCGTGTACCTTCCTCTAGCCTGGCCTTTGGGTTTTTTGTTGTTCTTCAGCTTTCAAAACTCATTGAATGTAATGGCCCTTCTGAATTTTGGCCCATAAAATTGGTATTTTATGAAAAATTCCCCATAGTGAGCCTCCTCTGACTCTTGCTGTCCTCCTATCCCTGAGGCTAGGAACGTGGGAATAGTGGACCATGGTGGAGTGTAGGATACTGCTGACAAAGTAGTATGAAGGCCTGCTTGGTGCTGTGAAGTGCCAGACCCTTCTCTAATCTGGAATTCCCCTTGAACTCCCTTTCCCTTGTTGCCATCACTAAGCCTCTGGCCCATCTTCTTAATCCTCTTGGAGAGGTCTTGTACTGACTTCAAAAGAAGGTGAGCAAATTCCTTCTCCTCATTCCTCCCATCTTCTGCGTGCTCCATCTCTCTCTCTACAACCTCCAGAATGCTATCAACCTGATCTTGAGTGATTTCGAGCCTCCTTATTCTACTTCTATATCTCTGTCTCTGGTAAGTCACGTTCTCTCTGCTCTCCGGTGTCATAGACTGCATGCTCCACAGGTTGAGCCAAGTCTATGAGCTCTGATACCATTGTAATATCCCAAAAGGGAAAATGACAATAATGCAAGAAACAATAGACTAAAAACTACAACAAGTAAAAATACACCATCAATACATGAAAAACTGAAGCCAAAAGATGAGTTGAGCCATTTTATTAATTTCAGGAATTGAGTACAAAAGAGGTGTTGGAATAGGTGCACCTGGGCTTGCTCAAGACACGTTGAAATGCTTCTCAACCCAATGCTGAAATGACTCTTTGCAACTGGCTCTGCGTAGCTCTGGTGATGCGCTGCTCTACCCAGAATTGTTGCTGCTGGCTGACTTCAGACTGCTGGTTGGGCTGCTTCAAGTGCTCAAAAAATTCCAAGATTTGGTCACCGAACTCTACTCAAAGAACCCACAAAAACCTGTGAAGGAATTGTGGAATGCTTGAGTTCAGAAATTTGCCCCTGTTGGGCTTGACCCATTGCGTTGCTGGCTGTAGCTCTTCTGCTGGATAAATCATTGCAAGACTGCCCCAAATGTTGAGCAATCACCCTGTTAGGAAGCTCTTAGCCTCCTCATCGAATCTCATCTGCAATTTCTCCTCCTTCTTTCCTCTCGGAACAACTCTCAATCTGGACTGCGTCCCTACTGCGCAGTCCCTACGTCCTCTGCGTAGTTCCTCTGCATAGTTTTTGGTAAAGCTCTCCCTACAAATATGTCTGTGCAACGCTCCTCCAAAATGGTGAATTTCCTCTCCTGAATAGGCACTCGAAGCCCCCCCAGGTAGAGGTTGAGATCTTCGCCTGAAAATCTCATGTGCTAAACAACACTGTAGACTTGGTACTCGACAAAAACATGCTATGTCAATATGACAATCAAAAGATAAGTTGAATGAATGAGGAATGAGGTTGCCTTCTCTTCCTTTTGTCAATTGAGCCTCAACGTCTCCCTTGGGCCCCACTATGGACTGTGCAGTCCCCTCATCTAGCCAATCACTGCGTTGCCTCCATCGAGCCTCCCTCACGCTGCCACCTAAGGAGCCACCTCCAATTCGAATGCTGGCCACATGGACCCCACTAAGGCCGCAATTTTTCCTTGTGAACTATAGGAATAGGCTATAGCTTTTCCCCAACAATTATTTGTTGGTCCCCGTCCCACCTTATTTCTGCCTAACATTAGAAATATCAAAATTTGTCAAAATTTATTTGTCTAATTAACAAGACTGCTAATTAGGAATATTACATGATCTTAAATCTCCACTTAAATAAAGTCGCTAGGTTTCTAAGTGAGACTTTTTAATCCTCCACCCACCTCATCCAAGTTCCTCTATTTTTGACCTCGCCATTGTTGACTCCATTCCCCGATTGAGAGAAGACACTAGACTAATTTGTGGCGGTCATTTTAATTTCTTCCTTTTCTCTTCAATTTATGGTAACTAGGGTTAGGGTTATCTTAAATTTGCATTTAATAGCAATTTATTGTCCATTTGTTATTTCCCTATTAAAGCTATCCTAATTGTTGTCACGTGCATTTTTATGCATTTAAAACCATTGTTTACTTCACACTAGTTTCGTCCTTCATAGCCTTTGCTTCTTTGTTGATCCTACCACTCATAGGGTCGTTTTCTCAAGCTACTATATGCCATTGCATGCCCTAAATCTGGATTAAAGGTCTCAAAAAAGTTCCCTTGAACTCTAGGCACCTCTTATTTAAGCCTTTGAAGGCTTGGCTAGTACCTTTTCCTCAATTATTTCACCTTGCATCAAGATTGAGCCAACCATTGAGCTCTCCTTAGTTGAATATCTTGTTGGTGATCTTTTGTAGGGAAGCCTTCATTATGGAGATAATATGCACCACTAAACAGCTGGAGAGAAGTCACTGAGGTGACAATGGTGGCTGATCTTTCGTTGCCATAAGACCTAAGCTGCCTAGTGAGGCTTTGCACTAGGCCTGCTAGATTTTGCAGTAACAATCCCCGATGCTAGGCTATGATTTCTTCCTTCAATATGAAAATGATGCGTGCTAGATGAAGTGACATGTATTGTTGTTTTGGTGGATTTTACATTAAGCATGAGGTGAAAGTGGTGGCAACTTGATGGATGATTCTATATGTGTTGTAGGAGAGTAGATGAAACTAGTTTAAGTGGGTGGCAAATAGTTCAAGTGTTGTGATTCTTCTTTCTTGTTTCTTCTCTGTGAAAGGTGTTCCGCTTTTGGATTATGTGGTGGGGTTAAAATCTCATTTTTGTTTCTAGGGTCAGTGTGAAGATAAATATTAGTGTCTGTAATAAAGTGGCCCAACTTTGGTGCCCTTTAGAATATGATCTGAAGAGTCAGTGAAAATTCAAATAAACAAAATACATTAGAATATTGAATATGGTGATAGAAAGTGACTTCCCACATTTGATCAGTGCTCTCTCTCTTTCTCTCTCTCTCTCCCTTATGTTGCATGCACACTTTACAACATATCACAACATTGGTATTTCATTAACTTATCAATTAACCCCAATGCAAACATTCAATACATAATCGAGTTTAGATTCTGTGTGAATATTCTAGTTGCTAAGACATGTTATTGTGGTCCTAGGCATGGCACTAAGGGCATTGAGCGCATGGGTTTCGCATCCCTAATAGCATGGAATATGAAGACCTGGAAACCTTTGGTATGCATTATGTAATTTGAAAGATTCTTTGAAACATAAACAAGCAGACACTTCTATATGTAAGAAAAAACTAATATATTTGCTGTTGTGCATATATCATATTGCATTTTGCAGACTGTCCTTCCTCTTGGTGAAGATCCACCAGCAATTACATCTGTCTGTTTCAACCATAATGGCAAGATTTTGGCAGCTTCTGCAACAGATGGAATGATCCATATGTTTGGTATCCTTGAGTCTCTATCATATTACCTGAATGTTAGAAGTTCAAGTATAGGTTGAGATTTTGGATTTTACTATGTTTATGCAATAATCCATGGAATTTTATTGTGCATATAATTGGTTAGACCAGATCTCTTTCACCATTCATTATGGTATCCATCATGATTGTGACCATATAATGAATAATCTATAACATTGCAGATAATAATAATAATTAAATGAATAATCCGACACAAACTTTCACCTTCTTGACCAGTCAATGTTTATAAAGTATACCGTTACAAGGTTCATTGAGTACTCTATCAATCAATTATTTATGTGGATATCTTATCACTGTCCTATTTATTTTGGATATTCGAAGTGTGAACCAAATTGGTTCATTATATTTGTATCAAAGGGGGTTTCCATCACCATTGGCCGGTTGCCATAACTCTTCTATCCAGGGGGCAACAAGTTACTGGACAACTACTTATGCCGGGAAGCGATCCACTTCCATTCAATAAATATTTCGATCCATCTTTCTTCCATTCCATCTCTGCTTCCATATGCCATATATTAAGAAAAGGGTAAAATGAAGAAATCCACTTTTCATGAAAATTTATCCAGTTGTCAATCATATTCAAATTGTCTAGAAACAACTAGAGAACAACACAAAAAAAAGTAATTCCACTTTTCTTATTTGTGGTTCTTGTTATCGCTTGCTGCCTACACCTACCTACAGTTAGCGGGAAAAGCCTTTAACTCCACAAGGTGTGGTTGGTGGCAAGGAACTCAGAGAAGGGGCTGTCACCTATTCCTGACTTTCTCTATTTAAGCTATATCCTAGGTTAGCTATGGGGGGTGGTCCCTAAAGAAAAACTGAATTAAAGATGTGAGTTCTCTAGGAGAATATTAGAGTGAGATTGGATTACTTTTGAAGATTCATGAGCATTTATGAGCAAATTTGAAATAATGACAAACCATTTAACCTTTGCTTTTACAAATAACATGCTCAAAAGTAAAAGAAATGCTCAAAGAGATGAGAACACAGTAATCCTGAAATGGAAACAAAAGACTGTTAGCACAAGATTGTTGGAAATATTATCATTGATGGCAAAGGAGATGGCAAAAGAGAAGCAAGGAGCAGCATTAGACAAGAAGCAGAGGCAACAAAGAAGCAAGGAGCAGCATTAGACAAGAAGCAGAGGCAACAAGGAAGCAAAGAGGTAGCAGAGGCAGCAAAGAGGTAGCAGAGGCAGCAAAGAGAGAAGCCCTGTAGATTTCAGAGAGGCAGAGTAGGAGAATAGTGTTGTAGAAGGGCCACTGGAATCGAAGATTTGGCCAAGGACTAGGAAGCTTGGCAGAGGCAGCAAATAGAGAAGCCCTGTAGATTTCAGAGAGGCAGAGTAGGAGAATAGTGTTGCAGAAGGGCCACTGGAATCGAAGATCTGGCCAAGGACCATGAAGCTTTGTAAATCATTTCATTTGGATAAATATGAAATAAATGGTTCTTGAATGTATGTGTATTGGTTGATCAATCTCTGTGTGAGAATGATTTGAACCTCCATGAACTATGTAGGACTCTGTGATAGGGTTTTAGATGGTGCTCTGGTTAAATGGAAGAATCGATGTATGAATTGAGGAGGAATTTGTCTCTAAATTCTGTGTGGGCCATATATGTCTCCCTTAGTCGAATACTGTGTGAGGAATGTTAGAGTTCTGTGAATAAGTAGATGATGAACTTTAACCGAGGCTCTGCATGTGAGGAAAGCATTGATGTAATTTAATGTCGGTTTTATGACTTGAACTGAGTATAATAGAAGGTGCATGTGCATATGTTAGAGGGGACACACAGGTCAGAACTGTGAATATCCACACAGTGAAATGGAGAACTGTACTTGAGTTTCAATTCAAGGTTGGCTTTGGGCATGTCAGCTTCGGACTGATCGGTGATTCATATCTACAGCAGAAGCACACTTGAGCGGAATACGCATTCTCAGGCCCAGATTTGGACGAGGGTTAAAGGAGCAAAAGAACAGTGGAGAGGTTGAGAATCTCCTAAGGGGTTTTCGCGCAGTTTGAAGGGAAGAGGAATGAATTAAACATACCAGTCAAAGAAAAAGTGATTGTGTTGTTTAATGCGGAATCAGAAATCAAGGAAGTGGCAAGGTTCGAATGGTTTTGCCAAGTATATATAGAACTGAGCATGTAAAGGAAATAGGAGCGAAAACACTGTTGTGAAGGATATGACCAAGTTGTGTAATAAACCGAGGGAACGGAACCTTGAACCCAACGGGCAGGCGGAACCGTGAGCAGCTAGGCGGTTTCGGAGATTAAATCCGGTGGTATCGCGCGACCACAAGAGTGGTATATGGAATTAACCAAAAAAACGCGATATCACAAACTGATTGACGCGTGTCCATAAGTGGTTTGGAGAAACCACTTATATCACGTAAATTTTGAGGATTAACCCTTGTGTTGTTTGGTTACGCGATATTTTGTTTTGGTCATTGGATCACCGAAGCGAGCGCGACAACTCCTCAACCGTCAGATGTGAGAGGTACGTTAGTGCTGGGGCCCAAAAATTGTTGTATGTTGGCGCTTGGTTTTGTTATCAAAGTCTGAGTTTATACATATATGAATATTCCATAAGGGGCCAATATATAATGCAACTTCCTATGAAGGTCGAAGGTTGATGTTAATAAAATCCATGTTGTGAAAGGATTAATGGCGAAGGTACATTAAGAAACGCTGTGGGCCCAACTTTAATCTATAATGGGGATTGATATGTTAACCAAAGCTGGAGTTGATATGAAATAAGGTATGGTGTGATATGTCGGGTTTTGACCAAGGAATAGAGTGTTAAAGTTACGTTGGCAGTATGAAAGTCTGGCCAACCATAGTGCATGTTGATACTTTGGTAAGTTTTATCAAAGTCAAAGATAATAAAGCACACTCATAGATGATGGATTGATAAAGCGTTGGCACATAGGTAATTTTATAAACAGGTTGTATACAAGGTCACATATTGACATTCAACACTCCATAACGTAAAAGCTCGTGAAATTGGTGGGTCCGACTATGTGTTAGTGCAGGAATTAAAACATTATATAATAATGTTGGTTTATGTTTAACCAAAGTTAGATCTTTGTATGGAATATGATGTGGCCTATTAACCATTGGGTTTAAGTTATAAAACCGAGTATATGCCGAGACTTATATAATGGTTTGGTCGGAATATTCGAATATTAATTCAACATATTATAAGAGGGGTTTGATTATGGTTTTAACCATAGGTTTGAAGATGAAAAGAGAGAAAGCTTCCGGTTATGTAATTGGTTGTATGGCTAACTGTCCCACGGGCCATCTCCGTCCACGCTACTCCATTCAGCGCTCTGTCATATTCAAATAATACAGTGCCATTACCATATACCACCCCCTCCCATTCATATACCATACCGCTCATTACCATATACCGCCCCCCTCCCATATTTAATACCATTTCATTTTTACCATTGCAACCCCATTGTTTATAATACCATTCACTTTCATAAAACTGCCTTTCCTCCACATTTTCAATATAGATACCCATATAAATTTTATTTCTTCAAACACAAAAAATATATATATATATATATTTTTGGTGCAGAATTCAGTATTTTCAGCAAAGTGTTTTTGTCTCCTTCAATTGAGTATATTTCCAGAATTGAAGATTTTCTAGCAAAACTTTTTTCCTCAAAAGAATTTTTTTCCAGCAAAGTAATTATTTTTTCCCTTCAGAAAAAATGCATTCTCTCATATCTATTGTAGGGGTGGTTCTCTCCGGTAAAGAGAACTATCTTGAATGGTCCCGGAAAATCAAGCACACTCTCATTTTTAATGAGTTGTGGAAAGGAATCTGTGAAGGACAAGAAGGAAATCCACCAGCAAAGCCCACTTCAGACAATGAGCTCGCCATTTGGGAAAACAAGAACTGCAAGGCCTATGCCTTGATTGCAGCTTCCGTAAATGAAGAGGTGAGTCGCCATATTTCATCATTCTCAAATGCCTACCTTGAGCAAGCTAAAAGAACTCTATGACTCACATTCAGAATTAGAAAATGTTCAATTGATGATTAAGCTGTTCAGTCTTGAAATGAAGAATGATGATCCCCTTGCTTTAGCTCCAGAAGTAAGATCTATGATGCATGACATTGAAAGCACTGGTGTAAAAATGGACATATCTCTCATAGCATATGTTAAGGCATTATATCCGACTTACTCACATTATCTTGAGTCATTGCAAGCAAGTGGAAACCTTGAGCATATCACCTTTGAGGCCCTTGAGAAAAAGTTTGCAGAAAGAGAGAAAGCTTTCGGGAGGATGACAGTCCCTTCGTCTTCCGAAGAGGCTGCATACTTGGCACATAGAGAAAAGAGTCACGCTCCAGATATTCCAGAGGAAGTGGTGGCAGAAGAGGAAGAGGAAGAAGAAACTTCACAGAAAGGGGGGGCAGACAATCTGACAAATCCAATCTTCATTGCACACATTGCAATAAAGATGGACATGATGCATCCAAATGCACGACACCTTGGGATAAAATTGAGCAGCAAAGAAATCAAGACAAAGGTAAAACTAATGACAAAGACAAAGGTAAAGCACCTGAATCCGCTCATTTTGTTCTAGCACACTGTAACAATGGAGTAACTAAAGACTTGTTTGATGTTTCATTTACTTCATGGAGAGATGATTGGTTGCTAGATTCAGGAGCAACATGTCACATGACATTTAGAAAAGATTTTTTTGAAGAATTTACTGACAAAGTTGATGGAGCAGTATATTTTGCAGATAAATCCAAACTCAAGCCATCAGGGCTTGGCACAGTCAGGCTTAAGTTGCTTGGTCTTCCAGATCATATTCTACATGAGGTTCTATACCTCCCTGAGTTGAGGAGGAACTTGCTGTCCTTGGTCCAAATCCGCCAGCAAGGACACTCCATTCACTTGTTTGATGGCAACGCAGAGGTCAGAAAAGCATCAGATCACTCACTTGTCATGGAGGGAATAGAAGAAGGGAGACTCTTGAAGCTGAAAGGTTCATCTGCTCATGCTCAAAACTTTGCATTCAGTTCACATCATGATGAAGGTACATTCCCATCAAGTCTTTATGGCATGCTAGATTTGGACACTTAAACTATGAAAGCCTTCGTTTTTTGAAGAAAAATGGTGTTAATGGACTGCCTACAATTCCTAGAAAACCTAAGGAATGTGATGCTTGTATTCTAGGAAAGCATAGCAAACAGCCATTTCATGATTCACACTACAGAGCACATAGAAAACTTGAGCTTGTTCATTCAGATTTATGTGGCCCTATGCCTATTTCTTCTGCAAATGGAAACAAATACATGATGACATTTATTGATGACTACACCATAATGTGTTGGATTTACTTACTGAAGAATAAGTCTGATGCTTTTCAAACTTTCAAGAATTTTCATGCATGGATTGAAAATGATGCACAAACACATATTGGCTCTCTACGTACCGATAATGGAAAAGAATACACTTCAAACGAATTTGAAAATTATCTTCGTCAACATGGAATCAAACATCAAACAACTGTGCCATATAATCCCCAACAGAACGGTGTAGCTGAAAGAATGAACAGAACTATTTTAAATATGGTTCGCTCCATGTTATTTTTCAAGAATGTAAAATTGGTGTTTTGGGCTGATGCAGTTCTATGTGTTGTTTACATAAAGAATAAGCGTCCTTCAAGTTCAATCAGAAACAAAACTCCTTTTGAAAAGTGGCATGGCCACATTCCTTCGATAAAGCATTTCAGGGTCTTTGGGTCCACCTGTTATGCCTTGATACCCAAGGGTCAAAGGAACAAACTTGGTGCTAGAAGTCGAAAATGTATCTTCTTGGGGTACTCCAATACCTCCAAAGGATATCGTCTCTATGATGAAGCAAATAAGAAGTTTGTAATAGCAAGAGATGTCATATTCCTTGAATCTTCCAAGAGTGACAAGGTTGTTGAGCGACAACTTGATCACCTGGATAGATTCACACATGCAAAGTCTTTCCAAGAATTTGATAATGAGATTCCACATCTTGAAGGGGGGATTCTGATATTGAATCAAACTGTGGAATCATGTCTTGAAGCACTCTCTCCCCCACATGAAGAAACAACCACGGATGACACATTGAATGATGTGATTGACAGAATTGGGAGATTGAATCTTGAATCAATCCCAACTCAGTCAAATGAGCAGCCTGGGCCATCTCAGAAAGGTCCTCCCAAATGGCTGACAAAGACACTGGAGAATGTTCATCCCGATGAGGTTGGAAAAACAGGAACAAGAAGTTCCACTAAACAAATCGAAGGTGATGTAGATAATTCTGATTCTCTTGTTGATATGGATATTGCTTATAACTGTGAATTGAGTTTGTCTACAGATCATGAACCAACTTCCTTCAAAGAAGTCGCTTCTCATGATGAATGGAAAGAAGCGATGCAGAAGGAGTATGATGCCTTGATAAAGAATGGCACTTGGAAGCTGGTTGATCCACCTTTGGGAACGAAACCAATTGGCTATAAGTGGGTCTACAAGAACAAGTACAAAGCAGACGGCTCACTTGACAAGCACAAGGCCAGGCTTGTGGCAAAAGGTTTTGCACAAAAAGAAGGAATCGATTATGAAGAAACTTTTGCTCCCACAGCAAAATGGACCACCATCCAGACTCTCTTTGCCCTAGCAGCTCAAAATGGATGGAAAGTCCATCAGATGGATGTAAAAACCACCTTTTTGAATGGAGATCTAAAGGAGAAAGTTTATATGTCCCAGCCAGAAGGATTTGTCGTAAAGGGTCAAGAACACAAAGTTTGCAAGCTTATAAAATCCTTATATGGCCTCAAGCAAGCACAATGAGTCTGGTATGTGAAATTAACCGAGCATCTTCTGAAACTTGACTTCAAACATTTTGATCTTGATGATGCAACTTTGTTTGTTAAGAAAGTTGGAAAAACAGTTGTATATCTTGTGGTGTATGTAGATGATCTTTTGATAACAGGGAACAATGAGAGCTATATTGCATCCATGAAGAAAGAATTGAAGAAAGGTTTTGAAATCACTGATTTGGGTCATCATGTTCATTACTATCTGGGTATTGAAGTAATTCAATATCCTAAATATATATTTCTTTCTCAAAATAAGTACATTAGAGATCTTTTGAACAAGTTTGGCATGGATGAATGCAATCCCTTAACCACTCCAATGGAACAAAACTTGAAGCTCACATCTATTGAAGGGAAGGAATTCGAGGATGCAACTAAGTATAGACAACTTATAGGAAGTCTTATCTACCTGACCACCACCAGACCTGAAATTTCATTTGCTGTTGGAATCCTCTCAAGGTTCATGCAAAAGGCTTGTGAAGGACATTGGTCTGCTGTAAAAAGAGTGTTAAGGTACTTGAAGGGGACTCAAGACTTTGGACTCAAATATACACAGGTAGGCGACTTCAGCTTGATCGGATACTCTGATTCAGACTTTGATGGCGACAAAGAAACAGGTGTGTCTACTACAGGTTACACCATGAGTCTTGGATCAGGAGCTGTCTCATGGAGATCACGCAAACAGTCAGTTCCAGCAGATTCCACGACCGAGGCAGAATATGTGGCAGCAGCTGAAGCAACAAAGGAAATTGTGTGGCTCCGGAAAATCCTAGAAGATTTGCAGATGAAACAAATGTATTCCACACCACTCATGATCGACAACACTTCTGCAATAAAGTTGGCCAAGAACCCAAAGTTCAATGATCAAACAAAGCACATCAATACAAAATACCATCTAATTTGACATCATGTTCAGGCCAAAACCATCCATCTACATCATTGTTCCACAAATGAGCAAATTGCTGATATCTTCACCAAAGCACTTGGAAGAGAAAAGTTTGAAAAGTTCAGATCGATGCTTGGGCTCACCAACATCCCTTCGGATTAAAGGGGGGAATGTTGACACTTAATCCTTAGGGTTGGGTGCGAATATTCAATATTGTATATTATTTAATATTAGGAAATAAGGAAGGCCAAGAGTCATTGGGAGATGAATCCCGATAGCCTCACCTCCATGTATAAATACATATACATTCTTCATCTAATACACATTCTGATTTGCGGAGTTACCTCCTGGTTTGACACTGAGAAAGAAATTAGAAAAAGCCCAAAGAGAATTATTAATGAATACTCCTCAAATGAAAAGCTCTGGACAGTTGGACCAAATTCTAAATGCTCAAAGGTCTCCTCTCATAAAGACTGGGATAGGCTATGAAGGAGAAACCAGTAAGTCCAAGGTAGAAGATCACAGGAATATCATCTTTGTAAAAGCTGTAAAGGATAATGAAGTAGCTTAGAAGATTCCTCCAGAAGTAGAAGCCAGCAAGAACATGATTTGCAAAGAAACAAACAGAAACAAGCAGCAACATGAAAGGACAGAGAATGAGAGGATGAAACAGTCAGCTGAAAAAGGCTCATACACTCTTGAATATGAATTGAATAAATTTGGAAGATGTCAAAGAAGGTTCTTTCCTCCTATGAAAAATATCACATGTTTCTCTTATCATAATCTAGGACATATTGCAGTGTATTGTAAGACAAAGCAAATCCAGTCCAACCAACAAAGGATGTAGCAAATGAGAAGAATCCTTCAAGCAAGCAAATGGAAAAGACAATCTTTCACCAAGTACACAAATCATTTCCATGGCTACTGTTATGCATGCAATAATTTTGGACATAAACTTGTTGAATGTAAATTGTGTTGAAAAAGGGGAACAAAATATTATACATTAGCTCAAATGTACCTTGGTAAAATAAGATGTTATGTATGCCTCAAACTTGGTCACAAAGCAACAGACTGTAAACTGCCATATACATTAAAGAGCTCTAGACAGATGATGGAATCCAATCAAATCAAACAAAACTATGAAGCAAAAAGAAGTGCAGACATTATGAAGAACCCTAATAAAGTATGGAAAGAAAAGAGAAAGGGGGAGCCTGTTACCTCAATAACATAATGAATATATCATAGCCTCAGGGGGAGCTGCTCTAGGAAGCATCACAAATATCCAACCAGTGATAGATATGAAGCAACATCCCAAGGGGAGAGTAGTTCATAAATAGTCCCCACAAAAGTAGTCTAAGAAGAGCTCCTTGGAACAAGAACAACTATAAGATCAGGAAGGAAAGGAAAATTTCTCTAACAGAGAACTACAGAGGAAGAAGATGTTGAAATTTGGTTACCGGATGACAGGTGGTTCCCTAAGGCTTTGATCTTTGGCCTAGGGAAAAGTGTCCAAAAGAATTTAATTTTTCTCCTAAAGTGACTTTATAATTTTTATAAAGTCAAATCTAATTTAAAAATGACTTTAAGTGATAAAGTTACTAAAGTCTAATTAAAAAGTGACTTTAAGTGATAAAGTTATTGAAGTCTAATTTTAAAGTGACTTTTAATAAAGTCAATGTAAAATTAGAAAGGAAAAAGTGACTTTGGAAATAAATGACTAAGTGGGTCTTTATTAAAGTGGGGTGAATTAAAAAATAGAAAGTGAGATTTAAATGAGCATTTAATCTCAGCCCTAGACCTCAATCTATTTCAGCCATTGGATTTAGGGATTCCCCAAAAGTCACTTAGGGTTAGGGTAAAGGAGGAAAAGGAGGAAAAGGTCATTCATTCTTTCATGAGCAGATTGCTTGAGAAGGTGAAGGAGAGGCAAACTCAGCAAATCTGTACAGCAGCAAGGAGGGCACGATTTTCGAGGCAGCAAGAGGTTGCACGAATATCGAGGCAGCAAGGCCGTACAGTAGCACGAAAATCGAGACAGCAGTCCGTACAGTTGTTTTGTGGCACGTTTTTCGAGGTAGCAAGAGGTTGCACGAATATCGAGGCAGCAAGGCTGTACAGTAGCACGAAAATCGAGACAGCAGTCTGTACAGTTGTTTTGTGGCACGTTTTTCGAGGAGAAAGGCAACATGGTTTTTGATGAAAAGTACAGCAACAAAAGGCTCGATTTCCAAGGTTGCTGGGCACGTTTTTCAAGGCAGCCAACACAGTTTTTGAGAAAGGCAGTTTGCTGTAATAAATTTCTGTTTTGAGTATTTTGTTGTTCTGGCACGTTTTCCAAGGCGGAGGCAAGCACGGAAAACCAGATAAGTCTGTAATTAATTTGCTGGAATTTTTTCCTGTATATTTCACCTCTGTGTATATTTCTGCATTTTCCAGCTTTCTGTAAATTTTCCAGAATTTGTGTTTTCAACAAAAAATTATTTTCCAGTTTGTTGAATGTAAGGATATGGGAAAGGGCATTTAACTATTTGGATAAAGAGGTGAAACCGAAACCGGGTGGGAAAGAGGAAATTTCTACATGGCATCGGAGCTTGGGTGCTAAAAGTGTAGTTTGGGACAACAAGAAGAAAAATACAGTCTGCTGATTTTTCACTCAGAAAATTCCAGCAAGCTGATTTTTTTCACAAACAGAATTTTTATCTTTACTATAGCAGTGCTATTTTTCAGTTTTAGGACAGCAGGATGTCATTGGGATTGGGGGTGGAGGATAGGTTGGATGGGCATACCAATTGCAGCGTTTGGAAGGAGAGAATGCAGAGTATCTTTGAGGAGGCGGAAGTCTGGGACATAATGGTGCATACCGCACAAAACCCTGTAAATGTGCCTACTAATGCTACTCAGTTGGCAGCATATAATAAAAAGAACAACAAGGGTAAGAGACTGATTCTAGACGGAATCAAAGACCATTGCATTCCTCATGTGAGAGGAAAGAGAAATGCTCATGAGATGTGGATAGCATTGACCAACCTCTACCAGAGTACCAATGAGAACCGGAAAATGGTCCTGAAGGAGAAGCTGAAGAACATTAAGATGGGTAAGACTGATAGTGCAGCTGGATATCTCACAAAGATTACTAATGTGAGAGATGAGTTGGCAGCGATTGGAGAGGTCTTCCACCCACTGAGTTGGTGCGGATTGCAGTGAATGGCCTCCCCAGTTCATGGATGAACTTTGCTGATGGGGTTTGTGCACGTGCGACCCTTCCCACATGGGAGAGGTTTTGGGATGATTGCATTCAGACAGAGATCAGGAAAGGTCAGCTTGGGGCAGCCAAGCCAGTTGAGCAGGATGAGGATGTAGCACTGTTGGCAGGAGGCAAGAAAGGCAAAGGAAAGAAGCAAGCTTCCACAAGCAGTGGTGGGGGCAAAGGCAAAGGTAAAGGTAAACAGGGTAACACACAGAAGGACTATTCCAAGGTGAAGTGTTGGAATTGTCAGAAGATGGGACACTATGCAGTTGTGTGTCTGGAGAAGAAGAAGAAGAAGGGGAAGAACCAGAGCATGGCAGCATCAGCAGAGGTTGAGGACTTTGCAGATCGCTTTGACCGGGAGTTTGGGTTCATTGCGTGTGAGTCCTCTAGTGCAGGATTACCCGCCACAGAGGTTCAGAGGGAGCATGCATTTCCCTCGACTAGCGGAGCATCTTCGGGTATCTGGTATGTGGACAGTGGGGCTTCACTTCATATGACAGGATTCTGTGAGTACTTCTCAGAGATTTCAGAGAGTGGCACTGATATAGAGGTAGTACTTGGTGATGACAGAGTTGTTAGAGCAGTCGGTGTGGGAACACTGACATTTCAGAGGGAGTCTAAACCTCCCTTGAAGGTGTCAGATGTTCTTTATGTGCCAAGGATGAGGAAGAACCTCATATCCGTCTCAGCTTTGGAGGATAGAGGATATGAGATACTGTTCAGGGGAGGACAGGTGCTGATGTATCCCAGGGGCGCTCCAGCTGATTCAGCTAGAGTGATAGGTGTACACCATGCAAAGGTGTACAAGTTTGCATTTCAGCCCCTTTTGGCATTGAGAAAGTAGTACCGATAGCAGCAGTAGCCAGCGCTTCCGAGCTTTGTGTGAGATTTGGCACCGCAGGATGGGGCACATGTATCATGGAGCCTTGAGGACTTTGCGGGAGATCACGACAGGTGTGCCAGATTTCAGTACTGATCACTTTGATACTTGCAGAGGATGTGCGATGGGCAAGTTTGCCAAATCCCCTTTTCCCAGCAGTGACAGCAGAGCGACCGGGATACTTGATTTGATTCATTCCGATGTGAGCGGTCGGATGTCTCATGTTTCCTTGAGTGGATATGAGTACTATGTGTTATTCATTGATGATCACTCCAGGAGGACCTGGATTTATTTCTTGAAGACCAAGAGTGAGGTCTTTAAGCGGTTTCAGGAGTTCAGAGCTCTTGTGGAGACACAGACAGGTCGGAAGATCAAGTCCCTGAGGTCGGACAATGGGGGAGAGTACACCCTTGGAGAGTTTGTTGACTATTGTGCGGATTAGGAGGGAGCTCACTGTTCCTTACAACCCCCAGCAGAACGGGGTTGCGGAGAGGAAGAACAGATCCATCGGAGGGGCTGCCAAAGCCATGTTACATGATCGGGGGTTGCCATTGTTTTTGTGGGCAGAGGCCTGCAACACAGCTGTTTACTTGCAGAACAGGAGTCCGCATCGTGCCTTGGGGCACATGACTCCGGAGGAGGCTTTTTCTGGGAAGAAGCCTGATATTGGTCATCTTCGTATCTTTGGGTGCATTACATACTCCTACATACCCAAGGAGAAGAGGACCAAACTAGAACCCACCGCAGAGAAGGGTATCTTTGTGGGCTACAGTGAGACCTCCAAGGCCTTTCGGATTTACATTCCTGCGCAGAGGAAAGTTGTTGTCAGGAGGGATGTGAAGTTCGAGGAGGACAGGGCCTTTAGGAGGTCACGGGAGTTAGAGTATCTGGATCAGCCAGACCCTCAGCAGCAGTTGAGTCAGTCGCAGGGATCCAGTGGGCAGGGATCAGGAGGATTCGGAGGTACATCTATGACGATGTCAGGTCCGTCAGTGGGGAGTGGCTCGCAGAGTCAGAGGGGTGTTGCTATGGGCAGCACGCAGAGCAGTCCACAGAGCAGTTCACTGGGGAGTCCACTGATGGACAGTTCACACGGTACCTCAGCATCTACAGGTTCAGGTGCAGGCAGGAGGACAGAAGACAGACAGTCAGGAGTTCAGGCTCCTGATGTTGAGGAGGAGGAGTTTTATTCTCCGGTGGGAGAAGTGCACTCAGGGAAGAGGAAGCCCAAGTGGCTTCAGGACACCTTGAGAGATGCCACATCTGTTGCTGAGCCTAAGAGGCCGGTCAGAGAGAGCAGACCACCTGAGAGGTTTTGTAGCTATATGGCAATGGCTACCGGCATCCTTGACTCTGAGCCTTCTAGCTATGAGGAGGCAGCTAGCCAGCAGGTCTGGAGAGAGGCCATGCAGGAGGAGTATTCTTCTATCATGAAGAATGATGTTTGGGAGGTGGTGCCGAGGCCCGAGGGCAAATCTGTGGTTACTTCCAGATGGCTTTACAAGGTAAAGCATGCTGCAGATGGCAGCATTGAGAAATTCAAAGCGAGGTTTGTGGCTAGAGGGTTCTCCCAGGTAGAGGGAGTTGATTATGAGGAGACTTTCGCTCCCGTGGCTCGATATACTTCGATCCGCTCCATTATATCGATAGCAGCAGAGATGGGTTGGAAGATCCACCAGATGGATGTGAAGACCGTATTTCTCAATGGCTTCATACAGGAGGAGGTGTACATTGAGCAGCCACAGGGCTTTGAGGTGCATGGGAAGGAGTCCCATGTGTGTAGACTAAAGAAGGCCCTTTATGGCCTGAAGCAAGCTCCCAGAGCTTGGTACTCCAGGATAGATACATACTTGCAGGAGATGGGTTTCACAAAGAGTGAGGCAGATCCGAACCTTTACTATATTGTGATAGGTGAGGAGCCTCTCATTCTGGTGCTGTATGTGGATGACTTGGTCATTACAGGTGCAGAGAGACTCATAGAGCACCGCAAGAGAGATCTTGCGGCGGAGTTTGAGATGAAGGACATCGGCTTGATGCATTACTTTTTGGGTTTGGAGGTGTGGCAGGAGGAGGGGCATTTCTTCCTGGGGCAGGGGAAGTATATTGTGGATATCCTTGGAAGATTCCACATGGAGGATTGTAAACCCATGTCGACACCGATGATCACCAACTGGAAGAAGCTCCATGCTTCGGATTCCGAGTTGGTGGATCCCACATTGTACATACAACTGATTGGTTCCTTGATGTATTTGGTCAACACTAGACCAGATATTTGTTTTGCAGTCAACACGATGAGTCAGTTTATGTGTGAGCCTAGGAAGGTTCACTGGGTGGCTGCAAAACACATTTTGCGGTACTTGCAGGGGACAGTGGATTATGGTCCGGACTACAGTGGGGAGCGGGAGGAGATCGCGGTGTTACACCGATTCCACGGCGCTGCGCTCGACAGAAGAGCACTTTTTGTGGTGTTGTTTTGAAGGTTCCGCGTCATGTCATGATTCACCTTGTGGCACGTCACATAGCATTGGAGGTTCAAAGGAAGCGCAGTATGTATGTACCTGGGCCTAGCTGGTTATGAGGCTAATTCCGTTCCATGATGTTGTTTCTGTTTTTTATTTGTTCAAAACTGTTGAGACCTTTCTGGTGATTTATCAAATATAATCCAGTTACCAAACCACTAGAAACCTAAAGAGCCTGCAGAGACAGGTCAAAGTATATCTGGATCAAATATCATTTCACTGTGAGACTATGTTCGTAAAGGAGTCATGTAGCTTGAGTATATTCTCAATCGATGAGCAAAGTTGCAAAGATATTTTCCACTAAAGCTCATTTACTGGCAAGGTTGTCTACTTCGTACACAAGATGGTGAGGAACACCTTCCTTGGTAAGAGGGAGTGTTGAAATTTGGTTATCGAAGGACAGGTGGTTCCTAAGGCTTTGATCTTTTGCCTAGGGAAAAGTGTCCAAAAGAATTTAATTTTTCTCCTAAAGTGACTTTATAAAGTTATAAAGTCAAATCTAATTTAAAAGTGACTTTAAGTGATAAAGTTACTAAAGTGACTTTATAAAGTTATAAAGTCAAATCTAATTTAAAAGTGACTTTAAGTGATAAAGTTACTAAAGTCTAATTTGAAAGTGACTTTAATAAAGTCAATGTAAAATTAGAAAGGAAAAGTGACTTTGGAAATAAATGACTAAGTGGGTCTTTATTAAAGTGGGGTGAATTAAAAAATAGAAAGTGAGATTTAAATGAGTATTTAATCTCAGCCCTAGATCTCAATCTATTTCAGCCATTGGATTTAGGGATTCCCCAAAAGTCACTTAGGGTTAGGTTAAAGGAGGAAAAGGAGGGAAAAGGTCATTCATTCTTTCATGAGCAGATTGAGAGAAAGAGAAGGAGAGAGCTGGAGATTTTTCTGAGCAGTGAGAAGAAGGAGGGCAGCAGCAGTGATATTCAGCAAATCCGTACAACAAGAGCAGAGCACGAAGTTTGAGGCAAGAGGGCACAAATTTCGAGGGAGGAAAGACAGCATTTAATGCTGCACGTTTTTTGAGGTCCGTACAGCAGTTTGAAGGCACGGTAATCGAGGTCCGTACAGCAGGAGAGAGAGGGTTGTTTTCTGAATCCGTACAGCAGAAAAAAAAAATAGCACTGAAATCGAGGCCGTACAGCAGATTTAAGGCAGCTGTACAGCACGTTTTTCGAGGCAGTCGTACAGCAGTTTTTGACAAGTCGTACAGCATGTTTTTCGAGGCAGCCGTACAGCTGTACAGCATAGATTTCAATGCTGTCCGTACAGCATTTAATGCTGGACTATTTGCTGTAATTTCTGTTTTTTGTGGGCACGGAAACCGAGGTGGAGGTTTGGCACGGTTTTTTAGATAAGTACAGTTTTTGAGGTTGCTGTAATTTTTGCTGTGTAAATTTCTGTCTCACTGTAAAAAGCATTTTTCAGAAAAATAAAGAGAAGCTTTCAAACTAGTTTTCCCCAAGAGTTGTAGGGGGTTTTTCCAGGGTCATGTTGACCAAAAATATCTGTGTTAAAATGTTTGAATGACTGTTTTAAGCTTGCTGATTTTTATTTCTGCATTTTCCAACATTCTGTAAATTTTCCAGAACTTGTGTTTTTAGCAAAAATTTATTTTCCAGTTTGTTGAATGTAAGGATATGGGAAAGGGCATTTAACTATTTGGAGAAATAAGGTGAAACTGAAAACCGGGGTGGGAAAGAGGAAATTTCTACACATTTGTATCCCCAGGGGCAGACACTTCTTCCTCTAGAGGAAAAGGCAAAGCCATTCCCTATTCCCGTAAAAGGGGCAGAGGATCTCAGTGACTGATTATTTTATGACATGGAGATGACTCGTGATATACATTTATTATATTTTTTGTTGATATTTTGACTCTTGAGAGTTGAGACTGAGACAGGACTCAAGATTCAGGACTTGATTCACTATTTTGATATGTGATGTAGCACTAGACTTCATATACATATTATATGTTAGATTTCTTTACATGTTTATGTGGAAATGTATTTATTTGATGTTATGGATACTTTAGATGCTAAACAAATATTAAAAAAAATATATATTTTTGTATTTTTTTTATTTTGCCAACTTTTTCAAAAAACTCCCGACTTTATCGAGTTTTTCAACTTTTGGACCCCTACTGATTTAATCCCGACTTCAACATTTTCCACATTGATTTAAAGAGACACATCTATCGGACTGTTTTAACTTTTTACACCAAGCCCACATGACTCGGTAACCAATAATTACCTTGTCAACTTCAAAAATTCATTTCTCTCTAACGACAACTCGGATTTGGACGATTCTCGATGCGTTGGAATTGTATCGCTGAGCACTATCATCCTCATCCATCACATGTCATATCTCCATCACATTTTTGGCCCATATCATGATGGTGCAAAACCCCACACTTGGGTTCCAAGCCCACAAGCTGCCCTTGTGGTGCTTTGCCCTCCAAACCTTGAACCCTAGGGCTTGGAGTACCTCCCAAGCTACACTAATCAACACTCCCTCTTAGTCAGGGAGGTACCTCCACGACTAAGAAGTACTTCGTCTTCATCATCACTGCTCGCAACACTTGCCTAACTCCTAGCGCTCACAATCGCAGCAATCCATGTACGGTGAACTACGCCCTGCTCTGAAGTATCGTTGTCACTGGAAGCCTCCTGCTTCTTTTTCTTCTCCTGTATCACTTTCCAATCTCGCCATGATTCCTTCTTGCCAGATGTGGAAGCACCCTTGCTCCCCACTGACCAAGAGCTCTTCTTGGGCTACAGAGTCTCCCTTTGAATCTGCAAACTCCCTCTAGAACTCGACTCCCTCTGAACCTTTGGAACCTGGACCTTCTCAGAAAAGTGTACCTTCTTCTCGAGAACCTGTACCAGCTCCTCTGAAGCCTGTACCTACACCTGCTCCTGCTTCTCTGGAACCTACACCTGCCCCTGCTTCATTCCATGATCCTCAGGCTTGCTCGTCAACCTATAGAGACCATTCTCTCTAACTCCGAGCACAATCCCATCGAACATGGAGCCTCTATGCTTGAGTCTTGCCTTCCCATCCTGGAACAAGACCTCAAACCCCTTCCTCTCCATCATTGAGACGGAAATCACACTATATCTGAGTCCTAGTACAAACTGTACATCCTGGACCCGCATCATACATTCTGTCTCCATCCTGAATGGCACAACTCTCGATCTTAGGATCTCCAACTAACTCTTGTCACCCAACACCATGTGCAACTTCGAGTCACATTCAGCTAGGGTCTCAAAAACCACTTATGACCCTTTCATATGCTTTGTCGCACCACTGTCCACGTACCATCCATCCTCTCTGATAGTACCCTGTGAGAACTGACAAATCATAGCAAAGTCCTCCTCTTCCAATCTTCTAGAGAGATCATCCATCTCTGTTGAAGTGGAAACTCCGGCGACCTGCTTTCCTTTCCTCCTCTTTTCATCATCTATGTCTTCAATGGACATCTCGACGAATAATGACCCATCTCGCCACAGTTGAAACACTTTATTTTACTCAAGTTCTTCTTCGTCTTACCCTTCATTCTCCTTGCAAGTGCCACGTCCTCATCTGCCTTCCTCGATGGATGAATATCCTCGTCTCGCAACTCTTCCTGAATGAAGTCGTCCCACAGTCTATTCCATTCTGGTAGTTTCTCCCTGGCATGATGAAGGGCTTCCATTCCTCGGTGAACCCTTTCAAGGCAATCCTTACCATCTCTGCATCTAAAACCTTGACACCGACGGCAGCAAGCTCATCTCGAACCTGAGACGACGTCGTCAGATACAAAGTCGTTCCTTCACCCCTTATCATCTTGGTGGATTTCAAATTATCCTCCAATACCAGTACCCGGTTCTCGTTCTTGTTCTGAAACAAATTTTGAAGAGCCATCCACATATCATGTGCATTGTTCTTCCCGAACAAATGACATATCAAGGAATCCTTCACACCATCAAGGATGATCAACCTCACCTTCATATCCAAATCTTCTCATATTTCCAGCTCCTTAGGGTCGGTTGGCAACTTGATCTCCTTCATGGAAAAATCCTAGATCCTATTGACCAACAAGACCAACTTGATCCTTTCCTTCCAGGTAGTATAGTTGGACAACCCTTCCAATCTGTCCTCGTACCGGAGACCTTCCTGCAACTGCCACATTGTAGTGACTCCTTCACTCACAATGTGACCAACTCCCTCTCACGTTGTACTTGGTTGCGCACAACTCTGATTTACTTACTTCCAAAGTAGCTCAGAAATGCTCTGAAACCATGTTGAATTTCCACGAGCTTGGGTTGTCTTCAATCACTGATGCTACCAAACCAAGAATCTCAACCACGAACTACTTTGCACAACGGAAAATATAAAGCAGTAAATCACATATGCACAATATACACAGTTTTAAACAAAATTGTACAATAATGTACAATCACCAATATTCGTTATATTAAACCAAATCTGAATAATACAACAGTATATGGTATACAAGGTACAATGAAAAACTCGATGTCGTATCTCCTCCTGCCTGTCCTTCGCTTTCGTATTGCTCACTAGTAGTGCCTTAGTCCATCAAGGCCACTACATATCGAGACTCCAAGAAGGCTGTCACCTAACACTATTGAATGTCCATCTGTAGAGTGTACATGGGTTGATCCAATCTGCTCTCTGGGTAGGCCTAATCTCGTGCTCCAATCTGCCAGGCTAGCAACAACTTTCGTCCATCAAAGTGTTGCACTTCGGCACCTATCTTCACCCATCCTTCAACTGCTAGTATTTCTTTGTTTGGATTGCCAGTTTGGGCATCGATAGTTTGTACTCAAATTTTCACTATTGCATAATATTAAAACCCTCAGTTGTTGCACCGGTTTTCCCGAGTTGGGTTTTTCCGAGGACATTGATCTAAAAATAATAGTGTTATTTGTGTGTGTGCATATATTTCTTCCGCAGTATTTTATTTGTGAAGGTTGCAGTGTATTTAATTCGATATTTTTCGTAGGAAACTGCAAGTAAATTGTTGAGTAAATTAACAATTAGAAGAATTAACATCAGTTGCTGCAATAGGATCTGGGGTTAGCTGAATTTTCACACACAGAGTCGGATTGGGCAAGTAGTGCTAGTGATAGGAAGAGTATATTGGGATGTTGTTTCACGTTGGGTCCAGCAGTAGTGTCATGGTTCAGCAGGAAATAGAGATCAGTGGCATTGAGTTCTACAGTGGTAAAGTATATGGCAGCTAGTCAAGCCAATTGTGAGGCCATTTGGCTTCGCAAGATGTGTGGCTTTTGTGTTCAGCAATTGAGACCAACAATGATCTATTGCGATAATCAAGGTTGTATCAAACTGACGGAGAATCCAATATTTCATGACAGGTCAAAGCATATTGACATCAGATACTACTACATCCGAAATTATGTTCAGAGAGTAGTGTGGCTAGAGTACAAAACCATTGATGAGCAAATTGTAAACATTCTCACAAAGTCCTTGCCAAGGGGCAAGCATGTCTACTTCAGGGACAAGATGGAAGTGGAGAGAAACACCTTCCTTAGTATGAGCGAGTGTTGAGAAATGGTACGAAGGGGGTGTTTCCTAGTGCTTTCTGCCTTGCCTAGGAAAGTGGTAAAGTGAACCCCTTGAGAAAAACTAAGTCTATGAGTTTATTAAAATCATGTGATTTATTAGTTACTTTATGAGATTACAGAAATACATTGTACCTTTTATTATTAAAGTGACTTTATGAGAAAAGTTAGTTTATGTGTTATATGGTATACTAGGAGGGTCAATTAATGAAAAGGGGGACTTGAAGGTGTCACGGTAAGATTAGATCTCCGCCCTTGATCAAACGAGGCTAATATCTAATCTCAGCCCTTGATCATAGTGATAGGTCTTTCTCTTCATTAAGAAAATAAAAAGGGGAAAACAGCAGTTTGCATGCATTCATTTTCATGTGTGAGATTGGAGAAGAAGAGTTGAAGGAGGAGGGGAGAGGAGACCTGGTAAACTTGCAGAGAAGGAGGCTAAAGGCAGATCGTATAACCTGCAGATAGCACGAATTCCCAAGCAAATTGTACAGCTGAGAGAGCATGATTTCCCAAGGAGATTGTACAGCTGAGAGGGCATAAATTATTGTCTAAGCAGCACAATTTTCAAGGAACAGAAGCATTGAAATCAAAGTCTGTTAGAGTTGTTGTTAGGGCACAGGAATCGAGAAGCAAGATTTTTGAGCTAAGTCTTGGGCACAAAAATTGAAGGATACTGTAAAGCAATTAATGTTGTTACATAGCATTGATTTCTGCTCTGAGTGGCATGCAAATACAGGCTATTAAGGCACAGATTTTGAGGCAGTGGTAGCACAGAAATCGACAGCTAGAGCATTGTTTTTAAGGCAGCATGGGGCAAGTTTGAGATAATTCTGTGTTGTATTAATTGTTGATTGTATTGTTGTACCAAATTCTATTAAGAAAAAAATAAATCTCCCTTCTTCACTAGTTTTCCCTTTGGGGCTTTTTCCAGGGTCAGTTTGACCAAAAAAATTGTGTCCAAATTTCATGTAAAAGTTAAAACTTAAAAGTAGAGTAAATCTCAAGTGTTCCTTGTTTTTAGATTTACATTCAAGTTTATATCAATTACTAATAATTATGGGAAAGCATTAAACCTTACGTGAAAACCAAACTTGAAACCGGGGAGGGATTTACAGTCAAAATTTCTAAACTAATTGCATTTACAAGTGTTTTGAAGCTAATTACAGCTCCTGTAAACATTTTACAACAATTAGAAGTGATTGAAGGCAAACTCTTGCCTTGGGATATGTGAAATTCAAGATAAAATCTTTTGTAATCATCATACTTGATATAAGAGGTTTTTCATGGATTTATTTACTTTTAGATCATATGTTGGCTGCCCAAAACGATTTGCAGGTTTAATCATCATCTTTGGTCAAGTCACTTTTCAACCCTCACACTTGTGGGCTATATTTTATGGCAGTTGAGTTGCAGATTGAATTTCTCCCAAACTACTTACCCAAATTTAGTATTTTTGTACTCATTGGAAATATTTTTTACAGTACTAACATCTCCAATTAAGTCATTTGAGTTTTAGGTCTACTAAAAGTCATTTTCAAGTCTCTGCAGTGGCCTTCTGCGTGCTGGCCTAGTGCACTCCCCAAAAGTTCAAATATCACAGGTATGAACAGCAAGTTTCTTTCCTTCTTACAGCCATATAAAACAAGTATAACAGCTCTATTTTGCCTTCTATTATGGTAAGAAGTTCTCATACTCAATTTGTAGCACTTTCAAGCTTATTTCTTTGGCATATTGAGTATTTTCCTTTGCTGGTATGCACTATAAGTTTGTTGTTACACCATTAATCAGCCCATAATTTGGTTTTTTAACTGACTTCTTCCATATACTTCATTTAGGCACTGGTCTATTATTCCTCTCATTGAGTAGTTGTGTGTAGGATACCGCCCATGGAATTTAGTGGGAACTGACCTAAAGCAAGAAGAATACGTTGAGGTGACATTGGGTGTATTCCTTATAGTGCTTACCACATAGCTGTCTTGGTTGAACCTTGCCAACCTTACAATTTGGAGCAGTAACATCATGAAAAGACAAGTCATACAACAATTAATTGCAAAAAACATGCCAATGACCTTCTCAAGGAAATCCTAAAGAATCAGTGAATCTAGCCCTTGCTAGAGATCCCAATGGTGGTGATCGCACTGAAGAACCAACATTGTTTGCATTTTAAGAAGGCCACACTTTGAATACAAGGAGTGATGCCATGAAGGAGATATAGTTGTCCAATAATCTAGGATCCTTGAACAATATCCCTCCTTGAGCAATTCATCAGTTTGAGGAAAACATATTTCAAGAACAGGGGCATTTTACAAATTAAGCTAGGAATAATATTAATTATCAATTATTATTTCTTATTATTTACTTAAGTCATGTCTGTTCATCAGAAAGGTCACTCTAATGATATTTATAGTCCCCCTCTCTTTGTATTACCCACGGCACAGTATTATATTTATATTGTTTCCCTGACAATATAATTGGTCGATGTGCCATTACACTTGTTCTCTAATCAAACTGTATAGAATCATCTGTATGTAGTTTCTGTCATCTGTGGGTTACTCGTGCAGGTTAGAAAAGAAAAGTAATTCCTTTGTAATCCAATTTAGTTCCAAGAAATATTTGATATGACTATTGCATGTTTAATTCAAACAAAATTTTCCAAAAAAGGTTAAAGCGCATACATACTCCTTAGTTGCAAGCTCCCATGCCCATTTAATAGCCTCTTGCTTGAAGTAGTCTCCAAAACTGAAGTTACCAAGCATTTCAAAAAATGTGTGATGTCTGTCAGTCTGGCCCACATTCTCCACATCATTAGTTCTTATGCATTTTTGAGCAGTAGTAGCACGAGGCACTTGCCTAGGTGCCTGCGACAAAATGCCTTGTTAAGGTATCATAGGCATTAGAAGTTAAGATTCAATCTGACCAGAAAAATCGAATATGTTTTTTGACAATCTTAGAGGAAAGAAACTTATTCAATCTCCATGAACCACCAATAAACTATTTTCAGCAAACCAGTAACTAGCATTCACTCTTACCCTAAGACAAGTAATGGCAAAAAATTGTTCCAGCAAATTTATGAACAAATTTTAAGAGTAAAAAATGAGTGCATTAGCTCAGAAGTACATGAAGCTATCTAAAGTTAGCCAGCACATTATAAACATAACAAATTACATTAATACACACACACACACATATATATAACATGTCCTCCATGTCCTGCTGGGGTAGCCATGTCCCATGTCAGACACTCATATTTCTGCATCCTGTGACCGGTGTCATCGTGTCATGTGACTTAGCATATTAGATATTTATGGCTGTACAGGGAATGCAGTTTGAAGAAGAAAATAAGGAATGTATTATTGGTATTACAAGGAATCAAAAGACATACTAACACATAAAGAACAGTAGTTAATTCCTTTCAAATAAGCAGACAAGAATAGTTGCATTAACACTGGAAAGCAACAAGAAACCAAGAAGAAAATGAAGAAGTTCAAGGCTTAAAAATGCAATGTGCTTTCTTTTCTGAAAAAAAGACCATTCTATTTAAGAAAAATGAACTAAAGGAATTGAGTTCCATGAAAATTTTCCAAAAGACCCACAGCACAAAAGAATAAGAATAATACAGTTCTTATCATTTTTACCATTATTATTCGTTCAGAAAAATATGAACCAATAAAAACTGCAAAGAGCACCATTTCTAGGTTTCATGTGATCTTTCTTGTCAAAAATACTAAAGGTTCATTTAGGATCCCACAAACTAACTAAATAATTAGAAACTATATTACCAGCTCCAACTATGGATGATCTAAGAACCACGTTTCTGCAGATCTGTATCCAGATCCACTTGGAATACATTTCCAGGTTGGAAGAACCTGAGGCTTTACTTAAACACCTATTTCTGGCTTGTTAAAAACATCAAGCTGGCACATACTCCAAAAAAAATATTTCAAGAAAAGTAAATATAAAATTAAAACACAAAAAAAAAAGTTTGCAGCCCTAAAACCCTAACTTTTAGATGAGTATCTAGTGAACATGTGTTAACATGTATTATATTTGCACTTTCCTATTTTGCACATTATCATTAACTCACTTTGGGTGACTTAATCTAAATTGATCATTCACCCACTTTATTGTATTTTATCAAAGACATGGTCAACTTTGATCACTCCCCCACAATTTTGTATTCCATATATATTATAGAGTAAGATAAATGATTGTACAGTTCAGGGTACCTCCTCTCTAATACTTCCATACCTTTTTTTTTGATAAATACATCTTATAAAGTCTCTTTGACTAAGCTGCCACACACTGTGGGATGTATCTATGTTGTCAAAGTCACCCAAGACTTGCACCTACTCAGGGGGGTTTGAAACTAGGTCTCCATTGTTGAGATTTTGTGTATTTGGGGTAGCATCAATTGTGCTCTAGGTCCCAAATTTTGAGGAAGGACTAGAGTACAATTGATCTACAAGACCCAGAAATTGATTTGGGAAATTTCATCTGGTTTAGGAGATATTAAATTAATTAATTATTTTAATGTATTTCCTAAGTTAAAACTTAGGAAAATAAAATAATTAAAGTGAATTTAATTAAACATGTGATGAAATTGTCCTAAGTCACACGGATCAAGCTTTCTTTTAATCTTAGCCATTGATTCAAGATCTGATCATGGCCGTTGGTTTTCCAATGAGAAAAGTATAAAGGAAAGGCTTTTGGTCATTTGTAAAGACACACTGAGGCAGAGCACTGAAGCTAAGCTAAGATTCTAGGGCAGCGTTTGCTAAGAATAATCAAAAGTGTTTCAGCTGCAGAGAGGGGAATTTAGGCCAAGGGGATGATCTGATCCTGGGGTCTAGAATACACAAGAGGCAGAGATCAACTCAAGGACAGCGCAAAAGAGGAAAGCATCAGCAACAGCAAGGACAGCGCAGAAGAAAAGAGCAGCAGCAGCAGCAAGGACAGCGTGATTTTCAGCAGGAAACCCTCAGGGGTTACGCAGAGACCCTTCAGGGGCAGCGTAGTGACTACGTCACCCAGTCTGGGGTAACGCAGTCTCTTCCAGAGCAGCGCTGAGGGTTTGAGGAGCTTCAAAGGCTAACGCAGAGGCTTTTAGGGGCAGAGTTGGGGTTTCTAGGCCCTAATCTTGGCTGAGTTCTGTAAATCCCGTTTCAAGGTGTGGATCAGTCATTATTTTGGCCCTAGATCAGCCAGTGAACTGTAGATCTAGTATATTCTCTGTCGGGTTTTCCAGATCTGGAACCCAAATTTGTGTATTTTGAATAATTCTTAATAATAAGACCCTCCAACAAACAGAGACCGGTTTTCCCGCATTGGGTTTTTCCGGGGATTATTTTTCCATAAATAACTGTGTCACTTTGTCTATGTGTGCATGAACTTGTTCTAGATCTAGATTGGTAGAGATCTATTATGTGTTTTGCTTCAATTTTAACTTGAATTTATTCAGTTAATAACTTGTCTAAGTAGGAGGAGCATAACTAGATTAACAATAATAATTTCTGCATAAAGTGTAAAGATTCAGAAATTTCTACATCCATGTTAATACAAATCCAATCAACTTGCTGCTGTCAACTACACCACAATCTCATGGGAATATGGAATGCCCTCTTGTGCTTTTCACATGTGCAACTATTCACATTTTTGGTATTATTCTCATATAAATTGGTATCAAAGCCTTAAGAATAAGACTTCCCAAAGTTTTGCCATTGTGGTTGTTAGATTACCTTAAAACCTAATGTTGTTGCACAAACTAGCAAGCATTGTAAAGAGGCAAGAGCTAGAGGGCACAACAACACCTTGGGACAGAGGCCCACTGTCACCACAGCCTAAGTCCCCTTCTCTTCTCGGATTTTCACGGACAGGAGGATTCCCACTATTCCTCACTTGTGATAGATATGTCAACGATAATCTTGGAGTGAGGCAAGGTGGCCCAAAAGCTAGTAAGACTCTCAACGAAAGCCCCTTGGAAAAGATCCTACACAAGACCTAGGGTTGAAGTTTGATATATGTGTGTGTGTGTGTGTGTGTGTGTGTGTGTTCATCAAGTTCAAGGCAGGAGACAAAAAGGCATCTATTTCTCTATTCATGATTTATTTCCACAACATTTATCTTAATTGTGAAGATTGCAGTAGTTAGCTATTCGTTGTTTTTCGTTAATTAATTAATTAACAGAAGACAAATAAGTTTCATCAGTTAGAAGAATAGTTTCCAAGTTATTGCAATTTTGGATTTTTCACATGGTATCAGAGCAGTTGATGATCAGATTGTGAAAAATTCAATTCTGAATTTCTACTGCAGTTATAGATTTATTTCTCCTACTTATTTCCACAATAAGTTATTTACAAAATCCTTACAGCAAATTTCGAAATAAACACTACTACAGTTATCACTCAAGTACATATAGAGAAAAGAACAGTAAAATGCAAGCATAAAACCAATCACAATGATAGTTATTTTTGTTCAATTGTCCCAGGGAAAACCCAATGTGGGAAAACTAGTGCAGTAGATGAGGGTTTATATATTAATCTTCAGCAAAAATTCTTTACAAGGAAAGACTGGCGGACTAACTGAGAAACTTCATGAGAAAACACCGGAGATAAATTCTCATCAACACTCTGGAGAATTTCCGAAATTTCGACACTTGAGGGACTCATAGGCCCTTCTTGCGTCAAAGCTTGTGTGTCTCTGCGCGAGCTGCGTGAGGCGCGTCGCCATTTGTGTGAGCTTCTGTCTTCGCTGCCCCTCTACCCTTATATTTCCCTCTTTCCTCGAACTCGACCTTTTAGTGATGCCCTCTGCTTCCTCTGCCCTACAACTCTCCTCTGCCTCTCAAATCGAATTTTGTTCTCTTCGGATTGACTTCCCTCGAGTTACGAGTGTATGCCGGAAGCTTGTTTTCCAAATGGCTCTGCCTTTGAAGCATCCTCTGCAATGTTGATGCTGGGCTGCTTTGCCCCTCATACTAACGTGTTGCGCATACTGTACTTGTTGAATTTAGATAACCATGTTGTTCTATGCTTGAGGCACTTTACTTCAATCTTTCTTAGACCTGATACCCAATACTTACATAAACTTGAAAGCAATGCGATAGAACACTATAATAAATCAATAGAAGACAAGCCAAATAGATCAGATTTACTATTCCTTTTGTCCAGCAAAGATATGAGATATTGTAGCGTTACGGCGGTCAACAAGATGCTTCAACCAGCAAATTGTTTCTTGGTCAGCCAGCACTTTCATGTATCACACCCACAACCCTCAAAGACAACTCATCATAAGTCAACGCAAGTCAAAGCAAGGACTGTTGAATTCTTAGTTAAGCCCCGAAGTGGGGGAATTGAATCGATTCTTTATACATAGGCTTTTTAAATTTTTCATCATCTTAGTTACAGCTTACTTTTATAACCAACCTTAGTATATGAACAGTCTTAATATGTTGCAGCAAGTATTAAATTAATGTGACATCAAGCTTATTATGAGAGCAGCAAACATAAAGCAGAATTGGTAAATAATCTTAGCACATAGGCAACACAGATAGAGACAACATATATAGGTGGAAACCAATAAAGGGAGAAAACCACATCTTATTATTATTGTGATGCAAAGGCAAGCTCCAAATCCCTCTCACCACTGTTTTTCTACAGGCACCAACCTACAGGAGGCTCCGACCTCAATTCTGCAAGCCACAACTTGCAAGGAAGCTCCAACTCCCTTCAATTTTCTGCAGGCACCAACCTACAGGAGGCTCCAACCTCAGTTAGCTACAACTGATAGCTATCAAGCTTCAAATTGATAGGGAAGCTCCAACTTCCTCAATTTATCAAAAGAAATGTTTACTGATTTACCTCAGATATCAGCTCTATTCTGTAGCATCTCTTTCTGCTCTTCTCTTCCTTATCTTCTTTGCCTCAATCTTCTATACTTTGCATTCTCTATCCTTACTCTCTCTCCCTCTCTATGCATATCAAGTTGATATTATATATAGAGTTCATCACATGACTGTTTGTATTCCACAAGGAATTTGGAGTGAACAGCCATGACTCTTTGGCTTCTGTCTTCTCATTCCTTTGTCCAACTCATTTTAAAAATATAACAATATGTACAAGTTTCCATGTTACAATGGGATTTTTCTTTTCCTTAGGATACTTGCCTTTGCATCGCAAACAATAAAAACAATTAAACATTTACATTTTCAGATTCAATACATAAAATTCGCTCAGCCCTCGGCTTGTTGGTTTTGTCCTTTCTATTGCTGTCGTGCAACTATCCTGCATACCTTTGTTTACTGCAACTCTATGCACATGTGCATGTATACCTATCAAACTTGCAATCTCTGTTTACCTTTGTCAGCCCCATAATTTCTCTCTCTCTCTACATATAAAATGGATACAACAAATTTGTACTCAATACAACTCTCGATCTAGGCAATTTCAATACTTTTTAATTTCTGCACTGGCAATTTCAATCAATATCAAAGCTGCTCCATTAGAGGCTAAAATCATTGTTGTAACCCAAATAATTTTATATCAGGGTAGAATATTTTCATTGCTAAAGCTCCTTGATGTCCAAACTAGCCTCACTCTTCTGTTTTATATAAATATATCACCATGTATGAATATTGATATGCATCAATATTTCGACTTAACTCCAAGTTCAGCTATCGCTTTATTGCCTCTTTGAATAAATATTCACCTTTTGTCTAAAGCCTGCATCACAAGTCATATTGACCTCTGTCCTTTATAATAAATCGCATTATGTATTGGCCGCTTTATATTCATATATTGCAATCAAATGTTGTAAGAATTTAGATAAGCCTTGGGTCTTATATTACAATCCAATCCAAAATAAATCGAATCGCCAACTCTAACATTTGAAAGGTTCGGGCCCCACATCTGTTAATCACAACTGAATTCTTCCAATTGTGATTGGATCCTTTGTAATTGTCCCAATACGATTGATCACAATCACATCCTTCTATGGGATGTTCTGATGTTCTGCCCTTTTCCGATGCGATGGCATACCTTTTAAGCCGGACCTCAAACATATACGAGTCACGTTCATAAACACATCGAGTCCGCCACAATTCACACGTAACACCTATAATTCTGACTTCACATAACAGTGCCTCCTCAATCAACGGTTGTGGTCTTATCGCGTTCCCCTCTGGTAGATCAACAGTGTTCGCGCAGTTAGATCACACGAAGTTTAGTCCTCCGAACTTAAGCGATGAATTGGGGCCCAGTGGTTAACTTTTTCTCACATCCAATGGTCGATGTCTTATTGCACTTCAACCCTCCTATCCTACGGCAATTGCATGATTTAGATGCATGGAATTTAACTTGTGATGAGAGCAGGTTCTCCAAACTGCTTAAGGCCACCTGTTAGCCTATGGCATTGATCGCTTTTGATTTGGAAACATCACTTATCGTAAAAAGGCGGTGCGATATGGGTGGGGTTGGTTTCACAAACCCACTGTCACTGTTCCTCACGGTTCCAATTCCTCTTACTCATGGTTCCACCTCTATTTTTTATTTCAACGCAAATTTGTTACCTTCGACCTTTCTTGTGGACTCATTCAAGGAATGAAATACTGTTACCTCAATTAGAGACTCGCTCTCCATTTGCGAGGTTCGTAAAATTCTTCTTTCCAACATTATGTTGCCTTTCTCTTAATTAGTGCATCGTGCCACTTCACTTTCAACAGATTCCAATTGTGTAATCACATTCTGACCTGATATGGAAATCACCATTGTATAACCAAAGGTCCTTTCCTTCGTTTCTCTTCAATAAGGCTCCCTCCATGACTTCGTGGGCCACACACTTTCTCGGCTCTTTAATTAAAACTCAAATATTCTAGATTCGGTTGACATGAAATTTTATGCAACATTAATATAAACAAAGTTTCCTATTGTTGTATAAACAGAGTTTACTTTCTATCCTCATTACTCTGTCTCTCTAGGTCTGCTATCAAATGGCCCTCTTCTACTATCCTCACTTGGCCCGTCTTTTTTACTCCTTACTTCTCTATCTTTGCCATCTACCATTCTTCTTATGCTCCACTGTAAATGGAACCCTCTGTCTTCCATAGCCTGCTTTGCTTCCTTTGCTGTCTCTGCCTCTGCCTTCCCCTCCTTTGCCATGTTGTGCTGTTTTCTTGGTCTACCTTTGTCATTGATGGCAATACACTTTCTCTATTTGTATTTTAGAATCCTTTCTCCTGTTTCTTGCTCTTCCTCCACCTTTGACATCTGTTGCTTAAGGGTTAACTCATTTTGATTGCTTTCGCTCTGCCTATGACCCTATCATACTTTTGTTGCTAGGCGGTCTCCCCTTGGAATGATATTTTCGTTTTTGTTCTCCCTCTGAAACTGTGCTTTCTCTTCATATCAGAGAGTAGCATCTACAGATACTACCCCTAGTCTATCTCTCAAATACTCAAATGGTTCTCTTGCAAGACGTTTGGTAAATATATCTACTGTTTGTTCTTTTGTTGGCACATACTCCAGCTTCACTACCTTCTGAGCTACTTGTTCTCGGAGAAAATGATACTTGATTGGGATATGTTTAGTTTTTTAATGAAGCAAAGGATTTTTTGATATGCTTATAGCACTTGTACTATCACATTTGATAGAGATAGGTTCATCAATGCTTACCTTCATGTCTTGGAGAGTTTGCTTCATCCACATGACTTGTGTACAACATGTTGCTGCTGCTATATATTCTGCTTCTGCTGTAGACAGAGAGATAGATGTTTGTTTCTTGCTTATCCATGCCACTAGACTTTCTCCTAGATAGAATTCACCTCCACTTGTGCTTTTTCTGTCATCCACACAACTGGCCCAGTCTGCATCTATGTATGTTGTCAAAGTGAAGCTTTTGCCTTTAGGATACCAAAGTCCATATTGTGTTGTTCCTTGTAGATATCTAAATATTCTTTTGACTTCTAGAAGGTGGTTTTGTTTAGGTGCTGCTTGATATCTAGCCACTAGTCCTACTACTAGCATGATGTCTGGTCTTGATGCTGTTAGATACAGTAGACTTCCTATCATGGATTTGTAGAGTTTTTGATCTATATCAAAAGATCCATCATGCTTATAACACATCAGTGGTCATGGGAGTTGACACAAGTTTGCAGTCCTCCATTTTGAACTTTTTCGGCATTTCTTTTAAGTATTTTTCCTGTGAGATGAATGTACCTGTGTTCTTTTGCTGAATTTGAAGTCCTAAGTAGAAACTGAGTTCTCCAATCATGGACATCTCAAACTCTGATCTCATATCTTCAGCAAATCCTTTTGCTAGTTCATCTTTATTGCTTCCAAACATAATGTCATCAACATATACTACAACAATCAGGAGTTCATTTCCATGGGCTTTTATGTATACATTGCTGTCTACTCCACCTCTCTTAAAGCCTTGCTTTTGCAAATACTTATCCAATCTTGAGTACCAAGCACGAGGAGCCTGTTTCAGTCCATATAGAGTCTTCTTCAATTTGCACACATAGTATTCTTTGTATGTTAAAGAGAAACCTTCTGGTTGTTCCATGTAGACTTCTTCTTCTAGATCTCCATTCAGAAATGCATATTTCACATCCATTTGATATACCTTGAAGTCTTGGTACCATGCAAAGGCCATAAACATTCTGATGGCTTCCATTATGGCTACAGGGGCAAATTTTTCATCGTAATCAAGTCCTTTGATTTGTGAATATCCTTTGCAAACTAGTCTGGCTTTATTCTTGATCACCTATCCTTGCTCATTCATTTTATTCTTGAATACCCATTTTGAGCCAATGAAATTTTTCTCAGTGGGTCTAGGAACTAGTTCCCAGGTATTGTTCTTCTCAATTTGGTCCAATTCTTCATTCATTGCCTTCACCCAATACTTGTCCTTGCTGGCTTCTTCAAACTTCTTTGGCTCTATTTGTGATAACATGGCTATGTATACCTCTTCGGTCTGTTCTGTTAGCTGCCTTCTTGTCTAGACCCCTTTTCTCTTGTCTCCTATGATCTGATCTTCAGGATGGTTCTTCTGAGTGTATCTAGAAGGGGCTTTAGAGCTCAGTTCAGCATCTTTTGTTGTCTTGCTTGTTTCCTCATCATCTTGGTTTTCTTCTTCATGGTTGTCTGATGGACTACTGCAGTATGTATCTCTTGTATGGTTTGGAAGTTCTTCATCAAATCTCACGTCAATGCTTTCTACTATTTTTCGAAGAGTCTTGTTGTAGCACCTGTACCCTTTACTTTTGGATGCATATCCTAGAAATATCCCTTCATCTGCTCTTGCATCAAATTTCCCAAGATTTTCATCATTATTCTTTACGTAACACTTGCTTCCAAAGATTCTAAAATGTTTGATTGAAGCTGGTTTCCCATGTCATAGTTCATAGGGAGTCTTGTCACTACTGGGCCTTAAGTGAGCTTTATTAAGGATATGCACCGCTGTGTGTACTGCTTCTGCCCAAAAGGTTTGAGGAATATTACTCTCATGCATCATGGCTCTGGCTATTTGCTGTACAGACCTATTT